>JALGQZ010000016.1:5426925-6026925 GCA_023105745.1 Austropuccinia psidii | reverse complement strand
CCTCTTGATTATTTTCTCTTTACTATTTTCTTTTTACTCCTCTTTCCTATTTTCTTTCTTTTCCTTTCGTCTTCTTATCTTACCTTAAACTTCTTATTCCTTTGTCTCATTCTACTTCTAAACATTCCTGGTGTCTTTCATCACCATCCTTATTTTTCTGACTAACATAAAATTACAATCATAGTAACTAGTACCGCTTGTTGTAACGCTACCTTATTCACAAATATACCTCCATTTCTTTCTAATACTTGTATTCCACCTCTTAGTTATTTCATTTCTAACAGATTTACAGTCTCGAATCTTCAGGCTAGCACTATAACGAGGTGGAATACAACATGAAAAACATAAAAGGCCATGAACTATCAACCATTCCGCTATTAGATGGAACCAACTATAGTCACTGGTACCTTTGAATTAAAATTCATTTAAGATCTGAAGATCTTATTGAGGTATGTGAAAAACCGTTACCGTTGGATGCCTCAATTCCTGCAACAAACAAGTGGTACAAGTCGAGTTACGAAGCAATAAACATAATAACCAACAACATCAATGAAAGAGTGTTTCAAGAAGTTGTAAACAATGAAACCACCGATAAAGCCAGCTTACTCTGGGCAAAACTAAATGAACAGTACACATCAAAAAGAGCACTGAACAGAGGAAGAGTCTGGATGGACTGGCAATGAACCTTCTACGATGGCAACTTACAGTCGTACATTGATGCGTGCAGAAGAATGATGATGGAACTTGAATCTGTAGATATCAAAGTCCCTAACGAAATTCTCTCCTTTTCACTACTTGGTAAACTCGGTCGAGAATCACAACTACATCAGTTCATAGAAGTCCTAACACTAAATGAAGAACTAATCGAAAAACCTAATGTCATACTAAACAGGCTACAAGATTTTGCCAACTTACAGCTGACAAAGAACTCTGATCACGATAAAAATCCATCAGCACTTTTCTCTGCATCAAACAAATCTTACAAAGAGGTTTATTATTGTTCAAAAGGAAAGCACAACCAACTCTGCATCACCCATCGAAAAGAAGATTGCTGGGCTGAAAATCCTCATCTCAGACCATCAAGAAAAGAAAAGAAGCGAAAATTTTATAATCCCTCTGCTCATCTTTCCATTGCAACAGCTCTAATCACTTCACCAAAAACATCAAATAACACCCTGAATGACCTAGTTGCTGACTGTGGTGCCACCCACCACATGTTCAACAATGAATCATTCTTTCGGTCTCTATCAAAATCTGTCAACATACCTATCTCCACTGGCAATATCAATAGCACCTGAATCGCCTCTGGAATTGGGACTGTCAATATAATGTGTAACAACAAAACTCTATCTCTAGAAAATTGTCTCTATGTTCCGAAACTGAAGTGCAACTTAGTCAGTTTACCTGAATTATTCAAAAACCAACTTACAATTCATCGACAAAACAACAAATTTGTTCCCAAATCAAACGATGAAACTATTTTAGATGGAAGTATAACCAATCGATTAATGTATATAAACTATAGCTTACCTAAATCATTACTAACAACCAACAACAACTTATCAAACATATGGCACAATCGACTAGGACACCCTGGTATCTCTATACTCAAGGCAATGGGCTTACCTACAAGTAGCAATGATTGTCTGGTATGCCAAAAGAACAAGTGTCACCAACTTCCTTACTCAGGACACTTTGAAGAAGCAATTCTTCCACTTGACTGTTTACATCTTGATCTCGTTGGACCCAGTTCTCCATCTTCATTATCTGGTTTTTCCTACTTTCTCACAATAGTCAATCAAGCCACTGGTTTCAAAATGGTTAAATTTTTAAAAAGAAAATCAGAAGCATTTCAAAACTTTCTTTCAGTGAAAATACTGATGGAAAACATACATGACAGGAAACTAAAAAAGCTAGTTTCGGACAGAGGTGGGGAGTTCCTTAATAACCAGTTCAAAGAACTGTCTGAAGAATGTGGATTTATTCACTTCTTTTCTCCACCAGAAACACCTCAGCATAATGGATATGCTGAACGTGCAAATAGAACCATATTAGAAAAGGCTTGTTGCTTAATTAATCCCATGAATCTTCCAAAAAGCTTCTGGGCTGAAGCTGTAAACACCGCCGTTTATCTTTCAAATCTCAGTCCTACAATCTCTCCCAACAACAAATCACCTCATCTACTATGGCACAATCTTCCAGCTAAAATAAATTGACTAAAAACGTTTGGCTGTAGAGCCATCATGTTTAATCACCACAAACACAGAGACTGGAAGCTGGCTCCTCCCGGTTCCAAAGGTATCTTTTTGGGTTATGAAAATGAAAACTCTTCTTATCGGATATTAAGACTCAATGACTCAAAGATCATAATCACTCGCAATGCCATCTTCAATGAGAAAATTTTTCCAAAACTAATCTCAGGCAACAACAAGGCTTGAGGTGAAGACAACTGGTTCTGGTTACCAAATGATTCTGAAGAATTGAAAAATTATGAAGAAACGAATCCAAGGGCAGAGGAAATCTCTATGGATGAAGAACCAATTATCTCTGAATCGGTAGATGAAACTCATTCAGGAATTTTTGGTACTGAATCTCAAATAAATCATCAATCAAAAATCAAAGTAATAGGTCCTCGACATCCAACCTTGATCTCTAGCAACATTGATCAACTCAATGTACTTCCTTTTCCCAGAAGAGGAAATGCTCTCATCACCAATACATTAACGATACCTTCCAGGTACAAGAATGCTTTAAAGTCTGAGGACAGAGTCCTTTGGCAAGAAGCAATCAACAGAGAACTCAACAACATGAATCAACACAACATATGGGAAGTCATTGACATGAAGGAAGATTATAAACTCATTGGTACAACTTGGATATTCAGGATCAAGACGAATGATCAAAATGAGGCCACAGAATACAAGGAAAGACTTTGCGCTCAAGGCTTCAGCCAAACACAAGGATATGATTTCAACAAAACCTTTGTCCCAACAGGAAGACTGAATTCTCTATGCACTTTGATAGAGTTTGCCAGCAAAAACAATCTGGAATTTCATCAAATTGACGTAAAAAGCGCCTTCTTGAACACTGAACTCACTGAGACCATTTACTTAGCAATACCACAAGGATTGAATGAAGATCAGCGACACAAATGTTTACGTCTCAGGAAGTCCATATAGGGTCTGAAGCAAGCACCATTAGCATGGTACACCCAATTAAAAGAGTGGTTAGTAAAAACAGGATTTAGTGTGAGTATACTAGATCCTTGTGTTTTCTTCAAGAAAAAGGATCCACCAATGTGGATATACATACACGTAGATGACATCGCTGTCTTCAGCAATAATGTCACCACGCTCAAAGAAGAAATAAAGAAAGAATTTGATGTCAAAGATTTTGGACCTGCAGATTTGATCTTAGGTATAAAAGTGACGCAACTGAATGGGAAAATCATCTTAGATCAAAGAAACTATACCAAAGCCTTACTAAACTTGTATGGCATGAGCGATTGCAAAGAAACCTCCACTCCTCTAGTTCCAAACAAACACTTAGGACCTGCAACTGACGAAGAAATTGAAAGCTTCAAGCTTCTAAAAGTCAACTTCAGGAGTGCTGTAGGCAGCATAAACTATCTAATCTCAGCTACTTGTCCTGATTTAGCTCACGCAGTAAGTTCCTTATTGCAATATCTCGAAAATCCTGGCATTCAGCATTGGAAGAGCTTCCTTCACGTCTTATGATATCTAAAGGGATGTCAAGAGTTAAGTCTTATCTACCCTAGAAATGGCATGGAAGGCATCATTGCATATAGCAATGATGACTGGAGCAACTGTAAAGCAACCAGAAGATCAATATCCAGATATCTGGCCTCATTCAAAGGAGGGCTAGTAATGTGGAAGACCAGGAAACAGCAATCTGTATCAACTTCGACTTCTGAAGCAGAGTATAAATCTCTGTGCGATCTAACTTCAAAACTCCTTTGGCCTAAGCAATGGGCAGCTGAAGTTGGAATAATCAATACTCAATCTCCAATCTTAATATGGAATGATAATCAAAGCTGCATAAACACTGCAAACGGTGATAGTAACTTCAACAATAAATGTATGAAGCATGTCGACATACAGCTTCACTTCGTCAGAGAAGCTGTACAATCAAAAGATTTTTTACTAAAATACATTCCAAGTGGCAGCATGCTGGCTGATTTTTTGACCAAGTCTGTCAACAGGAACGTATCGGAAAGATCACTATGTGCTCTAGGCGTTTTGAGACTAAAAGTGAGGGGGGATGTCAGAGAATTGGCCAAAAAGAGCCATGATTAACAATCTCCACCTTTAGCGCAAATATGCCTAAAGTATCCAAACATGATCCATCAACAATGATTTGCCATGGATTCACCCTTAAGCGTAAATCAATGGCAGGCACTAGATTCCATATAAAACCTCTCCTTACTCCTCTTCATTATTTTTGGATCCATCCCTCTTGATTATTTTCTCTTTACTATTTTCTTTTTACTCCTCTTTCCTATTTTCTTTCTTTTCCTTTCATCTTCTTATCTTACCTTAAACTTCTTATTCCTTTGTCTCATTCTACTTCTAAACATTCCTGGTGTCTTTCATCACCATCCTTATTTTTCTGACTCACATAAAATTACAATCATAGTAACTAGTACCGCTTGTTGTAACGCTACCTTATTCACAAATATACCTCCATTTCTTTCTAATACTTGTATTCCACCTCTTAGTTATTTCATTTCTAACAAAGCCTTGATTTCTGAGCTCAAGCAGCAAGACCATTCTCACGGGAATTCTAATGCAAGCTCAGCTTTAAAACAACCTTTGCCTTCAGACAATCAATCTCCGTGGATGGAGTTACTGAAGGTTTTTATCCATAGCTCTTTCAAACTTCCAAGCACGATCTAAAATTATTCACCTCATCAATTGCGCCCCCTTTGTTTTTTAATGAGGTCATGTTGGGTATTTTGTATCAAGATCATAAGGCATTTACCTAGCAAAATAAACAGCTGAGGCCGCCATCTTGGTGGTTGGCTGATGGTTAAGAAATTAAAAATTACCAAGGTGCACAATACAGTCACTTGTAGCTCTTGCCCAAAAAAAACATTACATAGTGCACAAGATGACATGATGACCGTGGCGTTTAGTCTTCCAGGTTCTCTTGAGCTCTCAGCTAACGCTGGGCTAAAACCAGCAATGAGTTTCGAAAGTCTCTTAGCATCAAAGAGGCCTTTGGAGAATGAGTCGATAGGAAGCCTTTTTTCCTACCAATTGCCACGCAAAACTCATGAGCATATCCATTGCCAAATCCACCCACGCCTCAACACTGGAATTCAATTGCTTTTATATATCAAGTTTCATGCACTTGGAGAACACAAGCTATTGACCTTATCTTCTACAAAGCAAACCATGCTGAAAAATCTTCCACTGGGTCTCCTCACGTAGACCCATATATGCAAGCTTCTTCAATGGCTGAACATAACTGCTTGAATGTGATGGAGAGTCGGACTTTGTAGAACTTCTCTTTTTGTGGTTTGAATGGTTTTTTGTTAGTAAAGAATTTTCTAACCTCATGAAGTTAATTGTTTTTTGAATTGTTTGTGATTTATCTTTGGTGATTTGGTACCTATGATTGATTTTAACCTAAGAGAAAGCACCTTTCAGACCATCATTGGGGACGTTTCTGTAGAGCTATTGTCTTCGAGTTTACTATCAAGTTTGATCCATTTAATACAGGTTGTTACTAATTTCTGCCTAATATCAACATCACAAGTTAATAAGCCTTATGTCTCACGCATGCACTCCATTCCAACAGCCCTTGTGTTTTTTCTTGCCATGTCCAAGTTCGCATTTTGCAGGAACGGGATTTATTCAAGATTTGATCTCACCATTGAGCGGGGCACCAAATTTGAGGCTTCCAATACGCTTATGGAATGTTTCTGCCTATCAAGTTCTCATTCTTGCCTCTATAGCTTTCAAGATTGCTTACGCCTTTATCTTTGAGAAGAAATTTGCATTCAATCCAATGCTGATCTTTTACAAAATTCTGACTTTGCTGCCTGTTTTGTGAAAAGGGAAAACTAATAAGGGCAACAAAGACGTGAGTCTTAAGCCTAAGGAGGGACAGGAGAGTCGCAGCAAACCTGGACAAGAGAGAGAAAGGAACAAAACAAGATGGGGAACAGAGAGAAGGGAACAATGATGGACTATTTATTATGAATAACCCCATTGGTTTTGTAGAAAGGGTACAGCTAAACTATTGGGGTACTAAGATCAAAAAAAGAATCAACAAGCAAGCTAATTAAAGAGTAGTGTTGAAAAAGTAGGAGTTTGTCTAAGAGTAAATATTGGTAACCTAATTAATTCTTTTACTCTCCCATACCTGTCAACTTGGACTGAATTTCTTGTCCAAAAATTCTCTTGATGAGGCTATGGGATTTAGCAAAGGGTAAGTTTTTAGTAAGTAAGTCGGCTAACATATCTTGAGTTGGTGTATATCTGAGGATAATCTTTTCGTCTTCAATTAGAGAGCGAACAAAATGAAGTCTGAAATCAATATGTCTTGTGCCATGGTGATAAATGCGATTAGAGGCAAGAGCAATTGAGCTTTGATTATCTGAGTATATAATCGAAGTGATCTTTTTGTTGGTAACTTCGAAAATGAGCTGACAAATCCATTCACTGTCTTGACAACAGCTACTTAAAGCGTTGTATTCAGCCTCTGCTGAAGAGAGCGCAACTACACGTCGTTTCTGAGATCTCCAACCAAGACAACCATGGTAGTAAATGATTGATCCATAGAAGGATCTATTTTCTTTAGCTCCTCCCCAATCAGAGTCAGTGAAGCAAATAATTTCTTCAAGTGAATGGGTCAGTTCTTTGCAACCAAGCCTAAGTTCAAGGTTTTTGGTGAAGTTTAGATATTTGAGGACATGAATGACGGCCTGGTAGTGTCTATCTTTGGGGGATTCTAGAAATTGAGACAAAAAGGAAATTGAGAAAGCGAGATTGGGTTGAGTGCATTGAACTAGGTACTGTAGAAGTCCTATGACACGTCGATAATTAAAAGGAGGGTGTTCAGGCTCAGGAAGTTTTGGGTCTTTAAGTTCTTGGTAGTTCGATGGGAGAGGTGTAGTGTTGCCTCTGCTTTTATCAACTTGGAGTTCGGAGAGGATCTTGGAGATCATTTTGTCTTGTAAGAGGCTAATATAGTGTTCTTTCTGATTGATTCGGATGCCTAAAGCATATTTACTGACTTGAAGATCTTCCATATTGAAGTAGAGATTTATTTTAGTTTTGAAATCAGCAACCCAACTACCTCCAAACAGGAGGTCATCTACATGGACATAGAGATAGAAAGGTTTAGGTTTATCTTTGCAAAAGAAAAGACAAGGATCAATCTCGGAAGGGATTAAATTAAGGTTGATTAAGGTTTTTCGTAGTTCTGAGTGCCAACATCTGGGGCTCTGTTTGAGCCTGTAGAGAGACTTGTTTAAACGAAGTGTCTTGAATTTTTTGGAGGTGGGAAGGCCATCAGGATAGAAGATATAGAGTTCTTCTTTAGGTTTTCCATTTAAAAAGGCACACCAAACATCCATTTGATGGACTTGGAATTTATTGAGCGAGCAGAGAGTAAGGAGAAGTCAAAGAGAAGCATGTCTACCAGTGGGAGCAAAGACTTCATTGTAGTCGATTCCTTCCTTTTGATTAAAACCTCTCACACACAGTTGGGCTTTAAATTTTGTGAGGTTACCATCTTCATTGGTTTTCTTTTTGAACACCCAAGTCATGGTTAGTGGAGTTAAGTGAGGAGGATGAGTAGAAGGGGTCCAAACTTGGTGAGTAATCATATTGTTGAGTTCGGACTTGATCACGTCAATCCAAAAATCCTACTCTGGGCTGTGAATGGCTTGAAGATAGGTTTTTGGATCAGGATAAAGACAACTAACAGAGTTAATAGAGTGAGCATGGCGTCTTGGACTATTGAGAATGTTTCGCAAGCCGATATCACCAATAATTTCATTCTGGATCGGTGTGGAAGTGTCAGGTATCCAAGTATATCCTTTATGTTTTGGTAAGTTGATTGGAGGAACAGAGGAGGAAGAGCTGGGAATAAGTTCTGTTTCAATGGAGGGCAGCTTCAGTGAATCAGATCTAGATTCAGTAGGCAGATTGGAAGAAAGGAAGGAAGGTAGTTCAGAAGGAGAGTCAGGATTATCATGGAAGAGTACCCCAAGGGGCTCTTGGTTAGAGGAAGGATTTTCTTTATAAGGGAATATGTTGTTGTCAAACTTTACATGATGAGAGATAATGATGTTACCTTTCTCCATGTACAGGATTCGAAAACTGTGATGTCCCTCTCCATATCCCAAAAGCGTTCCTTTGACTCCCCTGTCAGAGAATTTTCCATTACTGTAATTGTTGTAAAAAATGGCTTGACACCCAAAAGGGTGTAAGTGATTAAGGGATGGTGCTTTATTGTGCCATCTTTTGGAAGGCTTTTTGAATGAAATGGCACTATTAGGTGTTAGATTTTCTAGATAAACAGCAGTGTTGACTGCTTCAGCCCAATAAGAGAGAGGAAGGCCGGAATCTTTGAGGAGGCATCTGGCCTTGTTGACAGTGGTTTGATTACCTCTCTCTGCAATGGGATTTTGCTGAGGGGTGTAAGGGGAAGTTACTAGATGAGAGATTCCTTCCTTTTGAAAGAACGAGAGTAAATAGAGATTTTTGAACTCGGTTCCATTGTTGGAGACGACATTGGACACCATTGATTCTGGAGTATTAAGTTATTGATTTTGTCTTTAGCTTCAGATCTGGATTGTAATAAAAATACCCAGACGTATCAAGAGAAAGAGTTGACCAATTGAAGAAAATACTTGGCGTCTGATACAGAAGGAGGAGTGATTGGGCCACAGAGGTCAAGGTGAAGGGATTCTCCTTTTGAGGAGGCTTTTGGGAAGTGACCAGGGAAAGGCATCTTCGTCATTTTGCAGAGATCGCAGGTCAAGCAAGAGATCGGAGGAATATTGAGCTGAGGATACATTTTTGAGAGATACTCAGAAGACGGGTGACCACTTGATTGATGAAGCATCATTATTCGATCAGGAGCAGATAGTACGGAGCTTTTTAGGTGTTGCAGGGCTTGTGTAACAATTAAGGTGCCAGAGGAGTAATTGCCATCTAGGAGTACATTTTTTGATTTATCAATGATTTGGAATTTGTTGTTGTCAAGGGGTTGAAGGATATAGTGGTTTTTGAGGAGTGTTCCCATACTGAGAAGACAGTTGGATAGCTCGGGACAATATAGTGTATTTTGAACTTCAAGGTGAGAATGAGGTAATTCGATTTTTACAGTACCCATCCCTTTTGCAGTGATTTGGGAACCATTAGCGAGGACAATGGTTCTAGGTGATTTGATGAGGTTGACAAAGTAGGAGAGTTGGTTGAACATGGAGTCGGTAGCTTTAGAGTCTAGTATAATGACCAAATTTCTGGGGATTGAAGCTTGAGTATTAAGAGCCATGGTAGGCTTAGAGTTCTTTGGTTTGAGGTAGGAGCAATCTTCCTCTTTGTGTTTGGTTAAGGGATTGTGCCACCCAGGAGCACAACGAGGAAAGGTTTTAGTTAGGTTCTGTCGAGACGAGTTAGAGTTTGTGGAATTGGTTGTAGGATTTCCTTGGATAGAAACAAGGGCTGAGGCGTTATTGTTGGTTTTGTGATGTTGTCGTTGAGGATAGAGGCGAAATTCTTCCCAGAGATGTTTTAATGAGGGTGGATCTTTATCGCCATTATAGTTTTGCAGGAAAATTTCACCAATGAGCTTTAAGTGAGAGGGAAGATTGATGATTACCCACATAGCAATCATTGAATCTATAAGAACGGAGGGTTTAGTTTTATTGTCATCAATGAGATTACACAGGTTTTGGGTAATGGTCATGATATCTTTGATGTTGTTATCTATTGGTCCAGATGAAAGGTTGAAGGAAAAGATTTCATTCAGGTATCTAGTTTGGTTTTGAACTGACTTGGGAGAAAAACTTTTGTTGATAACTTCCCAGAAGGTGCTGGGATCATCGTTGCTTTCTAGGATGAATTGGTTGGCTATTTTTACGTTGCAGTTAAGACATAGGATGGCTAGGGCCTTTTCTTTTCTACGCGGATCTAGTTTGTCGGCAGCAGTTGACTCTTTGTCTGTCTCAGTCCTGGTAATAAGATGATAGTACCCAAAAAGCATGAGAAGATTCTTCATGCGTGGCTTCCATTGTAAATAGTTGGAGCTTGATAGCTTGAGATCTTCAGGAAGTTCAAAATTACGGTTGTTCATGTTGTAGGGACAACCAGTCTCATAATCTGTGAAAAGGGAAAACTGATAAGGGCAACAAAGACGTGAGTCTTAAGCCTAAGGAGGGACAGGAGAGTTGCAGCAAACCTGGACAAGAGAGAGAAAGGAACAAAGCAAGATGGGGAACAGAGAGAAGGGAACAATGATGGACTATTTATTATGAATAACCCCATTGGTTTTGTAGAAAGGGTACGGCTAAACTATTGGGGTACTAAGATCAAAAGAAGAATCAACAAGCAAGCTAATTAAAGAGTAGTGTTGAAAAAGTAGGAGTTTGTCTAAGAGTAAATATTGGTAACCTAATTAATTCTTTTATGTTTATGCAAATGTGCAATTAATTTTATTGGATTACTTGTTTTGCCTGATTTCAAGATCTCTTTGTTATTAACTGAAGAGAATAATTTTGGCAGAAAAGGATCTATCACATCTGCGATGAGTTCTTTTCTAAAGAGTAACTTTTTTATTAGATATTGGGTCCAACCTGGTATCAAAGTGGTTACTACATGTTGGGGTGACTAGGAATTAAAAACTATTTGTTGGGTTTTACAATTGAATAAATAGACCTTGTCTTTAGAGATATGGTAGAAGAATCACTGTCTAGTTGTTTTTATTTATCAACAATAATGTTATTCTAGTACTTGTATGCATTATTCTGGAGGAGTATAGGTATGACTCTCACTAACTTATCTATCAATCACCATATTCTAATAAGTCATTGTCACCGCCTAGAGTACTATGTTTAACTATAAGTGTTTGTGTCAGTGGTATATATAGTCTACATATCAAATAGCTTTCCATTAGTTAGCTCCACTTCCGTTTTAGTAATGAGCTGCATATCTAATTGTATTTACTTGAAAATTGTTTTTGGTGTCATTAACTACTGGTTTAACTATTAATCAGAGAAATTATAATAGTATAAACAACTTCTCATTGCACTCTTTTACCTTGAATCATTCCCTGTCTCAAAATTTATTTACTTATTTATATTCTAAGAAGTCTGCATCACTTCGGAAACTCAAAAGCTGAGGTAGTTCAATAATCCAGAAACCTTCTCCATCATCTTACAAATTTGGAAAAAACGCAGAAGATGAAGAAATGTTTAGTGAGTGGGGAAGGATGAATATCATTTCTCTGAAATTCTTTTTCTATTGCATTACTTTAAAAAGCTTCAAGAATTGCCCAAATAATGAAAGATATGAGTTAATCTTGGCAGTTGAAAATGGATTTCCAACATTTTTTATCAATGCTTGTTGTATTTAATGTAACTTGCTAAGAATTCCCACACTGTCAAACTTGGCAAAAGAATTCTCTATTAAGAAGTAATTGAAACCTCATTATTTTCCCAACAGCACAAGTAGGCTATAGGCTATTATATGAATGATGTCCATTATAGTTCTTCTGAACCTGTGATTAAAAACTCTCTACATCACTTCAAGAAAATATTCAGCCCTTAAAAATTTGGAGTATCCCTATTTTTATGTCTTTGAGCAAGTGCTTGTGTGAAACCTCTATTTTTCTATAGAGCGGATGAAAAGAAACGCTACTATTTATAGCCAATTATGGAGACATTTTGCTTTTTCATATAAGAAATTGGTGCAACGGTCTTTGAATGGTTGATATCATGGATGTATTTTGACACAATTGATTTCCAGGTAAATGGCTAACAATTCTTTCCAGATATGAGATAGGCATGTTTTGGTATGTTTGAGTCTAGCTATACTATCATCTACTTGCTTAAGAGGAGGAATAAGTAACCGATTTGATGTTAAATGAGCTCAATTTTCGAATTATTGGGATTACAGCCTGTGATATTTCTGATAGAAAGACATTTTTTAAACCCTTCTTCATTATATTGTACCTCAAGACATAATTTTGCCATTGAATACCGCCAAGCTTTTCAGAACATTGCTAATAGTTGATTGAGATCCTTTGCTTTGACAAATACTTAAAGTTGTTTTACTCCAAAAACCTGAAGATCCAAAAAAATGACCAGGGCTCAATTCTTTTTCAAATTATTGGACATTGTTATATATATTAGATGAGTTTTCTTTGGAAAGAAGGTTGAGCAAATGAGGAATGCAAAGAATCTTTGGAAAATGTGGGTATTCTTGTTGCATAAGTCCCTAAGCTAATATGATCAGTATAATCTTTATTTTTTTATTAAATATTAAATGAATTACTTGAAATGTTACCATAACTGAAGGGGAATAAGCGACCATAGCAGTAATTCCTTTGGGATTTATTTTTTTGAGGTGATTAAATTTTTGAAATCTAGGAATATGTTTTCAGAGGTATTTCAAATTTTATTAAGGTCTCAAATATAAGTTAGCTGCTTAAGAAACTGGCCTTGTAATAACAGAATTGCATCAATTCTGTTTACAGAAACATCTGTCTTCCCATTGAGTGAGAGGGTGAGATTTTTTTAATTAGCCAATTCTTGAGTTAAGGAAATATCATGTTTAGAATGAAGCTGTGGTAAGGTATTTTTTGTTATTTCATGTCAATTAGGAAATTAAATGGTGAGAAAACCAGTTCTTCCAGGTATTGTTGAAAAAAGATGTTTTTACCAAATCAGAAGGGAATTTTTTTCAGTTATAATGGATTTGATAAAGAGCCTATAAATATTACAATTCTTGTCTTTTGAAATTGGACAGAAATATGATAATGATGACATTTGTGAGTGTATTCTTTTTTATCAAAGGTTTATCTTCATTAATTGGGTTTTTGAATAAGTACCCATCATGGTTGAATTTGCATCATTAAAACATCTGAAATTTGAGTATGAATGCAATAGAGGATTTGAAATTGCCTGTAGCTATTCAGATTTTTAGTCAGAGTAACTGATTGGCAGGAATCATTGATGTGTTCCATCAACATATGTGGTCAAGCTTTATTGTAGGCTTTCCACAGTGTGTGAATTGTTATATTTGTCTCTGTGAAGAAGAATTTGTGACAGCTTGCAAAATTAAGAATCCAGTCCATATGGGACCATGGTGAGCTTATGGCTTAATTCAAGATGGCATAATTTTGTTCATTTAGATGATTAGAAAAAAGTCTAAGAAGAATAAGAAGGAAAAGAAAAATAAAATTAGTGTTAGAAAAAAGGATAAATGAGGAAAAGGAATCAGAAAAATGTGAAAAAACTATAACTGAGGAGTTTAAGAGAAAAAAATTAAATAGAATGAAATGTAAATTTGTAGTCCCCAAAGTTGAATAAAAACTAGCACCACTCTTTCTAATGCTAGTTAAGTGATATTCATCATGAAGAAGAAGCTTCCCTTGCCGGCGGGGGTAGTAAGTCCAACCCATCTTCCAGCTTGTTTCATACTGGGCTCTAATTTGCTATTATTATTTGGTCGTCTTCCAAGCCAGATTCCCAAGATTCAGAAATACATCACAAACTTAATTCAGTTATGTAACTTGTGGAAATCTCTAATAATCCTTCATTCCACAAGATTCTTTGAAGACAAAATGAATAATGTTGAAATTAATATTAAGCAATTAAATATGAGATATCTGATTTTACATGTCTTGAAATAAAAATACCCACTTTCCTTATCTCCTGTCATATCCTCAATTTTGTGTATCTTCTTTCTGTTAAATTTTATTCATCAGATCTCAAGATTTCTCATGTTGAAAATCATTACTTAAAGATAGATCTCTTTAAAAAATTACTTGTCATCATTTTCTCTCACTCACTCAAAAAAAAATTCATTTTTCATTATTATGTTCTACAAAACTTTCAATTAATCTAAATTTCTAGAAATCAAACACAAAGCAAGATATATTGCTTTCTTCTTTACACAATGGGAAACAATTTTGAAATTGATTTGTGAATATCAGATTCACAAGAAATATCTCAAAAAAAAATTAAAAAGTATAATTTTAGCTCTCTTATCCCTGAAAACCAACATTCTTTTTTAAACTTGAGACCAAATATCATTCCCATTTTTCCAAAAAAATTCCCTTCAATGACTATAACACCTTCTTCCAATGATATGAATAGCCTGAGGCCTCTTATGATTAAAAGATCATTTCTTTCATTATCAAATAACATTTAATATATCCAAAACTTTCAAAATAAACTACTTGATAGTAATGACTTTTGAAATAATATCCAATTAATACAAGGAATGTTATTGAAAGAAAACTCCATCATATCCTACTGTGCATAGGAATAAAAATGACCTCAGGCTCTTAATATTTATCTATTTTATGGAGAAAAATCAGCAAGCCTACAGTAATATTTCCAAATCGGAAAAATTTCAATGCATTAGTAACTCCATTAAAATAATAATCCAAAAAATGAGCTTAACACTTATATTTCTCAATTCTTCATATGAAACACAATTTATTTGGATTTAATTTATGTACAAAGCTCCCCATAGTATCAGAATCAGGAATCTATATGCAAGGCTTCGTAAAGCCTTGAATCTTGATTCATTGAAGTAATTATATCATGAAAAATTACCTTTTGTGATATTAGTATTAAATATTCCTATAAACCTTTTTTGAAAAGAAACTCTTGGTTTCAAAACATTCCTTGCAAATGAGTTTGAAATTTATTTTATATTTTCATTTTGGTAGTAATCCTAACCTAATTACCATGGTTACATTTTACAATGCACAATTATAATATCCAGTCCACAAAGAATATTCATCAAGTTGAAAATTTCTTGGAAAACAGTATGCAATTCTATAGGGATATTAGGATCTAATTGGAAGCAAGAAAAATTAACGCTCTTCAGAAAATGAATTCAATGTTATGCAGTTGTGATTGATCTTATGAATTTTTAGCACCGGATCAAGAGGTTCATAATAATAATCAAATACAATTATCTCATGTGGGTGTGAAAATAATATGATTAGATCCACCACTCCCATTTCAATGAATAAGTTTTAATAAAAGCTTCATTCATGATTATCATTTCCCAAAATATTCAGGGATTATATTTGGCTCAATCTAATAAACTCAAATTAGTGGTAAAACTGATCTCTTTCAATAAGCTCACTTCATTCCTAAATTTCAAATGCTTCTGAAATGATGTGCATTTCTTAATCCTGAAAGGTATGAAATAATATGCTTCAAAGAATCCACATCCCACATATTTTGAAGTATTGACACCCTTGAAGTGTTGTTTATAAGAAGAAAACTTCCAAAATATTTTTCTCTTTCCTTTTGAGAAATAAAGAATATATATATATAAATATCAATTTTGATATTTATATAGCTTTATAGAATTAGTGAGCTCTAGAAAGGATAATACTCAAACTCTTAATCGTTCAATGCGAAATGGAGGTAAATATTCTAATTTCATAGTTCTGTTGGGATTTTTGAATTCTTCTTTTAAACTAAAAATTTCGCTCTTAATTTCTAAAATTCATCTATATATATATTTAGGAATATTTCTGAATTATAAGTTGGCTCTAGCTTTTGATATGAAATTTCTTCAACAATGAATTAAGCCCATATATATGCAACACTAAAAGATGTCAAACATAAATATTATTTCTATAAATTTTTCCAAAAATGAAATATTTGAATCTGGAGAGGTGGAGTTCCCCTTTATACAATTATCTCATACTAGATTATGTCCCCATACAGAAATTAATTCCAATTTTCTCTTCAAAGGAATTTTGTTTTTGAATCCTTTGTCACTAAATTGGAAAAAAATGCAAGAGATTTCACACTAATAATCAATGATCATTATTGTTTTTCTTAATTGATACAAAGGATCTCCGAAGAAATTTAAGTCAATTTACAAACACATTTTTTGTTATTCATCTCAGTGCAAATAGTTATCCAATTATCATCACTCTAACATCTAGCTTCAGAGGCTCAAATAGCATTCATCAAAGGCATCTTTGAAGTGCAAGATTTGTCAAATTTTGAGAAGGTGATAATTTCATATTTGTATCTATGTAAGAGCTTTATATCTCTTAAACGTTTTTGTTATCAATAAAAATACTAATTATAAATTCTTCAGATATCTGAGTCAAAGAAAATAAGAGGATCCCTTGAAATTTCCTCAAAAATTGTTGAATAAGGTGGTACCTTTTCAAAGTCTCTGTTCATTTTTGAAAATGATTATGCCTCTGGAAGTGATCACATTAGAAGATAGATCCTACCTACCTTTTTGTGGTTGTTTGTTGGTTTCCTTGGAGCTTTGAGTGAAACTTATTTTCACCTTCATTAAAATTTGGCTCAAACCTTTGTCAAACACACATTCACTGGCCAGTTTGTAGTCAGGTTTGACACAAGTTGGACAAAATATTATTTGAAAATCAACTATTATTATAGATTCCTGTATTGAATACGCACTAAGAGTATGTTTGAGGTTATTAATACAAATAACTGAAACATAAAATTTATTGAATTATTTTCAAAAAAGATTATCTATCAAATTTTCAATCATATTGTAAATAGTAATATATTGCGCCTTAAAGATTTTTTTATTGTGTTTGAATGATGTTGGGTTAAAACTATAAAATTTGAATTGAATTTTAAATTGGATATATTATGATCCACAGGGATTTATTACAGTCAAATTCATGGTTTTGTAAATTTGTAGAAACTGTTCAATAAAAATCCTTCCTTATTCTTTGAAACTATTATCAAACAGCTTTTAAATTATGTCAACTGAATTAAATTCATTTATTTTCTTTAATTCTAATTTTCTGTTACAATATTTTCATATTTGATCAATGTAAGGTGTGGATATGAAACTTTGATTAAAAATCAAGTACTTTTCCTGTCCTCAAAATTTGTATAGGGTAAAATTCAATTAAAAATGATATGAAATATTAATTTTAAGAGAAAACACACCAAATTTATTGTTTATAACTTTATTAGTATAAAACAATAATATTATAAAAATTTATTGTTTTACCAACAATAAAAATTTATCCAAAAAATACTCTACAAGAGATATTTTAAGGCTACAAAAGAAATTTCTTCAAGAGCAATTTCAATTGGAATTAATTGAGCAAAGAACTGCAAGCAATTAATTAAAGAACAAAGTCTTTAAAAAGAATATTAAAGAGAAAACACGCCCAAAAGTGACCAGAGTGAATTTGGAAACAAAGTGACAAAGTTAACAGTGATGAAAGATGCTTTAATTCACTTTTGGGGTGGTTCAGGGGTAAAAATGATTATAAGAGTTACAAACAATGATTATAATGATTTTTTCACGTGGTTAAAAGGATTAAAATGATTTAAAAGTGGTGGTTGGAATCTTTGATTGATTGGTTTAACAGTTTTAAACTAATTAATAAAAGGAAAAGATTCTAACATGAAGAGAAAAGTGGGGCAAAGAAGACATTCTTTTATAGCCATCAATTCTCTTACTCCAAAAGTAAAATTTACTCTTGTCAGTCGTGAAAAACAGTCTGACAACAGAAAAGCCAATTATGGCATCATTGAACCCAGGTTTAGACCAAAAAGGGCTGGTTTAAGCCATTTTTAGCCATTTTAGACCCTTAAATCAGCCATTACTATAGCAATACCAGGCCTAGAGCCTTCAAAACACGTCAGAATGTGTGTCAGAGGCGTAGAAACCAGTTAAAACTGTTTTTATTATGATTGTTTTATCTTAAGGGTAGTTTTACCCTCTTGACAACAGCTAAAACTACCCCAGTTGGTATCAAAACCTCATCATCAATTGAGTCCACAGACCCTGTAACTCAATTCCAGGCCAAAAGTGATGAGCTTTTGCGTGAATTTTGACATCCCACGCCTGTCAGCAAGGAATTTGGGGGTCTAGCTCCCCCTTAGAGCTGGAGTTCCTTTTCCCCCCCAAATTTAATCTTTCCAATTTATTTTTCCTTTAATTCCTCATCATGTATTATACTTATAATTTACATATGTAATTCAATTCAATTGTACAGTACAATACAGTAATAATTGACACCTCATATGTAAATCAAAGTTCACTTATGTAATACACGCGCACATTTTGACATTTCAATTGAATTCAATTGAAAATACTTCAATTCCTCATAACTTCTAAACTAAACACAACACCTCAATTTTAACACAAAAATTGATGGTTAACACCACATGTGGTGTGAATTCAATTAAAGTTTTGAGGATTTTCAACTTTTGTATTGAAAATACTAAAAACTTAATTTAAGCTTATTTAGAGTTGAGTTACAAGAATTTCACTCAGAGGTGACCCCACCTGATTTTTTATGAGGAATCCAATGGTGAAATAATTTTTATATGTTTATTTATTGGATAAAAAGTTATAATAATTTTTATTTAACTTTTTTCCAAATTTATTTTTTTACAGTTTTGTTAAAAATTCATTTTTACTTATTTTTTTTAAGTATAAATGTAATTTTATAATTACAAAATTTAATGTAATTTTAATTTTAAATTTTAATTAAATTTTTTTATTTTGAATATAATTTTATATTTATATTTTAATTTTTATTTTAATAATATAAATAAATTTATTTTATTTATATTTATATACTAATTTTTGTATTTGTGATCTTTTGGGTACATGAAATTACCTCTAAGGCTCACATTCCCTCCCCCTAAAAAAGAATATTACTTTGTAATATTGGTGTTTCTAGTGTGTCTGAATCTCCTCAGGAGTTTGGTAGCTTCTGGTATATTTTTTTCTTCTAACCATTCATCTTCACAAGTTGGGTCACTGTACCTAACAAGGTATTCCCTTACTTTCTTGGTTCTTAATTTCCTTTCTTTAAGAACTTTGGTTATTTTCTTAGTACCAGATGTCTCAATAGGAGGTATAACTTGGGGAATCTTATTCCTCAAGGGAAATTTCTCAGCATCACTAGATTTGTATGGCTTTATCAAGCTTACTGGAAATGTAGGGTGCTTATTGCTAAGTTCTTCAGATAACTCTACTTCAACAGCATTTTCTCCATGGAGGGCCTTAATCACAAAAGGTCCTGCAAAGGAGTCTTTTAACTTTTTACATCCTTTGATGTTATTGAAGTTAGTGGTGGATACAAGAACTAGGTCCCCCACTTTGAAATCTGGAGTTGCATGAGATTTATCCCATTTGTCTTTAGCATATGCAAAAGAGTCCTCCATCCATCTCACTGCATGCTTTCTAGCTTTGTCTAGCATTCCTTTGAAGCTAGCAGCTGTGGGATGTATTTCAATTAAGTCTTTCCTCAAGGAATCTTGGGGTAACTTGGGGTTCCATCCTTTTTCTAGAATAGCAGGAGTCTGATTGGTACTGGAATGGATTGATGTTTTATATGCTAATTCCAGTGCTGGTAACAGAGTACACCAATCATGGGTAAATCCATCACAATCTTTGAATTCAAGGCCATATGCACAAAATCTTCTCACCATGTCCTCTAAGGTTTGGATCATTCTTTCAGCCAGACCATCAGTTTGTGGGTGGTAGGCTGTAGAGAAAGACAGTTTTGTGCCAAATAATTGGTGAAGATTTGTCCATAGAGCTGAAGTGAATTTGGGATCTCTATCACTGATGATATTTGTAAATATCCCAGTCCATGACACTACTCTATTCCATATCAGAAGAGCTGTATCCATGGCTGTATCATCTTTGTGACATGGTAAAAAGATTGGAGTTTTACTGAATCTGTCCACAATTACTAGGCAAGCATTATAGCTCCTGTCACCTCCTGGTGGTAGGCCAGTTACCCAATCCATGTGGACAATTTCCCAAAGTCTGTTTGGTTCTTGGATTTTCATCATATTTCCAAGTCTTTTGCCAGTGGATTTATTTGCCTTTTGGCATCTGTCACAGGTTTTGCAATATTCTGCAACATCTTTTTGCCACATTGGCCACCATATGCAGGTCTTCACTTTCTCTCTTGTTCTGTCTTCAGAAAGATGTCCTGAAAAGGGACTATCATGGCATTCTTTAAGTACAAGATTGATTAATGACCTGTCTACAACTGTCATGACACATGTGTGCTTGGTTCTGTGGTAAATTATACCATCCAGTAGGTGAAATCTCCCTTCATTATAAGATTTTCTCCATACTTCATCCAAGGCATGTATTAGGGAGTTGTCTTTACAGTCTTTGTTAAGTAATTGGCATAAGATGCTACAATTCTTATCTTGAGTGTAACTATTTCTGACTTCTTCAAAGAAGGTGGTGTTCAAGTCTGTAACACTTATTCCTTCTATTGGAATTTGTGGTGAAGCTTCTTCTGGAACATAAGCAGGATTATCAATGTTATTTGGTAATGGCCATCTGCTTAGTCCATCTGCATTCTTATGAATATTCCCATCCTTATGAACAATAGTCATATTGCCTCTGTATTCTTGTATGGCTATTTGCCATCTGAGCATGTGTCTGTTAGGTGTTTTCATGTTCAAAAGTGATTTCACAGCTGTACAATCTGTTATTACTTCAAAAACACATCCCTCTAAAAAATAGTTCAATTTCTCTAAGGCCCAGACAAGGCATAGACATTCCATTTGACTTGCTCCATATCTGGCTTCAGTTGGTTTGATTTGCCTGGATATGAAACATATTGGTCCTTCTACAGGTTTGTCATTTATGATCTGAACTTGGTGAAGTGCAGCACCTAGTCCATCCCCTGATGCATCAATATACAGTTTGAAAGGCAATTTAAAGTCTGGCATCAGTAAGAGTGGAGCAGTGGTCAATGCTTCTCTTAGAGACTCAAAAGCTTTGACTCTGTCAACAGTCATCTCAAATACTGTGTCTTTGTCACACAACTTATAAAGTGGTCTTGCTATGGATGCAAAGTCTTTAATGTGCTGCCTGTAATATCCTGCAAAACCTAAGAATGACTGAATTTCCTTCTTATTCTGAGGCATGGGTTTTAACAATACTGCTGCAACTTTGTTTTTATCAATTCCAAGGGACAAACCAGATACAACATGTCCTAGTGCCTTAAGTTCTTTAAATCCAAAATGACATTTCTTCAAGGAGATTTTCATGTTTACTGATTGGATTTTTGTCAAAACTCTTGATAATCTGTACATGTGCTCCTCCCAAGTCTTTGAACAGATAATAATGTCATCAATGTAAATGATTAACCATCCCTCTGAGAGTTCTTCAGGGAAGATTTCATTCATCATTCTTTGGAAGTGTGAAGGTGCATTTTTGATACCAAAGGGCATCCTTAAGTATTCATACACTCCACAATGAACAATAATTCTCAAATATTTTCTTGCTCTTGGTGTTACTACATTTTGATGGAATCCTTTAAGGGCATCCATAGTGGTTATATACACTGCTTGAGATATTTGAGTAAGGGCAATTTGGATTTTTGGTATTGGGTATCTGTCTGGAACAGTGTAAGTGTTCAGAGCTCTAAAGTCCCCAACCATTCTGGATTTTCCATTATGCCACGCCACTATGACTGGTGTAGTTATTTCTACTTCCTCATTGTGGCCTACTTTTCTTATTACACCAAGGTCTAGAAGTTCTTTGATATGAATTTCTAGAGCTTCTCTTGATTTTGGACTTGCTGGATAAGCAGGTCTTCTTAAGAGTGGTGGATAAGGTCTCTCAATGTTAAGAATGATGTCAACTTCATGACCAATAATTGCTCCCAGGGGTTCTTTGTCTGTAGCAAATGCTCCTCTGTGGTCATACAAAAGGGAAGAAAGTTCATTTTCTTGCTTATCAGTCAGATGAAGGCTTATTTCAGCTTCACTTAACTGTTCAGACTTGAATTTCTCTAACTCTAAGTTGACTGGTGATACTTTGTTTACTGTAATTTGTCTTTTAAAGGGTAAAAAGGCAAATTTCTGGCGCTTATTGTCTCCAATTGTAAAGTATCTGTCTTTGTTATTATGTAAATCTATTCCATACATGATTAAATAGTCATTTCCCAATATAAAATGGGTACTAGAGCAATTTTCCATAACAACAAATTCAACTGTGATCCTTAAATTCCCATTTATGTGTGGGAATATGACATTGGTCTCAAAGATTCCTAATGCTTTCATTGGGTTACTTGCACTGTTGAATTTTATACCATCAATTGGTAACAATTGGTCTTCAAAATTTGGTACACAAGTCTTAAGAAAAGATTTTCCAACACAAGAGCAGAAGGCTCCTGGGTCAAGCAAAAGTTTGGTGGGTTTGTTATCAATCACCACTTCTGTTATACAGGAGTTACCAGCTGTATAACCTTTTCCTCTGTTTGGTTTTGTCTTCATAAGTTGTGCATCTTGAACTTTTGATAAATCAACTTGACCATTGCTCAATTGTGGTAAGTGGGAATAAGATTCCATGATGTCAAAAGTGGCATTGATATTTTCTATATCTTTTGAAGATTCAGAGAATATGGATGACTTATCATCTGAATTGTCTTCAATTATGTCTTCTTTTTCAACATCTGGTTCTTTTTCAATGTCAATTTCATTGATTTTCCCCCTTTTTGGACATGTATTGGCTAAATGGGTGGTGCTTTGGCAAATATGGCATTTTCTGACTGTATCTGCAGATTTATATTTAATATTACTAGAATTTTCTTTGGGGTTTTTGTCCACAGAATCTTTCCAAGGTGTATTAAACCTTGTTTTAAGATTCACCCTACTAGAACCAATTTTGGTTCTGGTGGTTACTTCTTCTAGTATATTGATAATATCCTCTGCTGAAGATTGTTCAGTAGTCCTGCTTTTGACAGCATGCTCTAAGTCACCTCCACATTGTCTCAGAATTTCTCTATGGATCATAAATTCTGACATGTCAGGATATAATGCTGTTAATCTGTCCTTTTGTTGGCAAAAACATGGTAAAGCTTTGTCTTTATCAGCATTAAATTTGGCAGATTCAAAGGCTGTTTCAACTTCAAACCTCCAAGCATCATTTGCCCATTTGTTGATGATTTGGCTTTTCCACCAAGTCCAACTCTGGTGTCCATGTGCTTGTCTTATTTTGATGTACCATCTGTGAGCTGATCTGGTAAACAAGGTGTTAAACCTGGCTGTTACCAATCTGTCTGGTAATTCAAAATCCTCTTTGATCATGTCAATACCTCTAATGAATTCCATATGGTCATACTCTCCTTCACCACTGAAGTGAGGCCATTCTTTAAGTTTTGGAACTTCTTTCAAGAGTGCTTGGCCCATTGATGGTTCCAAGTTATGAAAAGAAGTGGATAATTCATTTTTTAATTGTGAATTATCAGGATCCAATACTTGTGGATTTGAAATTCTTGTGCCCTCATTTTGATTTAGAGGTGTAGACATTCTTGGTAAGGTGTTCAGTAATTGTTCAATGTCATTCATTTTACTGTTGCTACACCTTTGGGAATTTCTGTATTCATGTTGGAAGCTTTGTATTAAATTTATTACTTCAATTTTATACATGTCTTCTTTATGTGTAAGTTCTTGCCATAACTCTGTCTGTCTTGTATTATCAGCAGTGACTTGATTCAATTTCATTGATAATTTTGATACTTCTTCTTGTGAAGCATCAAAACACTTTTTCAAGGCAATGGTATATGTCTTTACTTCAGTAAATGAATTTGAAATGTCATCAAGGACTTTCTTGTTATCTGTCTTGATAATATTTATGGCTTGTTTAATTCTTGTTTCAATCATGTCATCAATATTGAATTTAGAATATTTATCTGTTAATTCTTTAATAATGGCAGATTGTTCATTTATTTTAATGTTAGAAGAATTGTCATTATTAGAATTTTTAATTGTTCTTAAAACTTTTTCAAAACACATAAGTGTTTCATTAATTTGGCACAGACTCAGGTTGTTTGTTTTAATGTTGTTACAAATGGATTCATTTTTATCAGAAAGATGTTTTTTCACGTCATTTATAGCATCATACAACTCTGGGATGGAATCAAATATATCAGAAATCATTTCTGGAACTTTAATCTGGCTTCCTCCTTCTTTTGTAATTCCATCATGGTTCTGGCCATCTGAAATACATTTTCCATGGCATCCTGTTGAATCTTTGGAATCCTGTAGCCCTGGCTGTAAGATTTTGGAGCTTGTGCCTTCCCTTTGCCCTTGTTTGGAGTTTGTGGCTGCTTTTTCACGTTGGAATTGCTGCTGCTGGCCACTGGGGCTGTTTTTGGCACTGGTTTGGCTGGTGGAGGGTTGTTTTTCCTCCATTCTAGTGTCAAAAGCATCATGTTTTTCTTCTCCATCAATGGATGCCATCCATTGAGCAATTTGCAAGTGTTGGGATGGCCCAAGAATTTTCTTACTGTCAGGTAAGAATTCATGCAATTCTTCCACAGGTCTGCAAGGATCTTGTACTCCTTGAATTGGAGTGCATTGTTGTATGCACTGTGGCTGGCTTTGTATATGTCCACAGAGGCTTGTTGTGGCGGTGTCAGCTCTTTTTGAAGGTAAAATGGTATTATCAGCTTCAGAATGACCCATTTTAGTTGTTTGGAAGTCATCAACTGACCCTTTTCCTTCTGTACCTGGTTGGCCTCTGCCATAATCACGTCTATTACCTTTTTGGGAGCTGCTTGAGGGGTCGTAGCTGGCTCCTGACCTGGTTGAAGGCATAATTATGGTTAAAAAAGGCTTACAATAGTATTTTTACGTCAAAAACTTACTATTGGCCAAATTTTTGGCTTTCTGAAGTGTATTACTTATATCCAAGTTAATTAATTCAGAAGATATTGGTTCAGGTTGATTATTTTGAGTCACAATAACAGTACTGGCAGGGATAATGCTGGTTACTGTTGAGGCTGTTTCAATGTTTTCTTGTCTTACCACGTTGTCAGACACTAAAATTAATGAAAAAGCCAATTAATTAAGTAAAAAAGGATATTTCAAAAAAAGAAATAAAAATTTAAGCCTCACTTATAATATGAAAAAAAATTATTTTTTATGGATTTTTTGAATTATAAGTATTTTTTATATGTTTTTAAATTTTTCAATATAAGAAAAAAGATTTAAAAAGAGTAAAAAAAATATGTCACAGGTAAAATATCACGGCTGGGCCCCCAAATGTAAGGTGTGGATATGAAACTTTGATTAAAAATCAAGTACTTTTCCTGTCCTCAAAATTTGTATAGGGTAAAATTCAATTAAAAATGATATGAAATATTAATTTTAAGAGAAAACACACCAAATTTATTGTTTATAACTTTATTAGTATAAAACAATAATATTATAAAAATTTATTGTTTTACCAACAATAAAAATTTATCCAAAAAATACTCTACAAGAGATATTTTAAGGCTACAAAAGAAATTTCTTCAAGAGCAATTTCAATTGGAATTAATTGAGCAAAGAACTGCAAGCAATTAATTAAAGAACAAAGTCTTTAAAAAGAATATTAAAGAGAAAACACGCCCAAAAGTGACCAGAGTGAATTTGGAAACAAAGTGACAAAGTTAACAGTGATGAAAGATGCTTTAATTCACTTTTGGGGTGGTTCAGGGGTAAAAATGATTATAAGAGTTACAAACAATGATTATAATGATTTTTTCACGTGGTTAAAAGGATTAAAATGATTTAAAAGTGGTGGTTGGAATCTTTGATTGATTGGTTTAACAGTTTTAAACTAATTAATAAAAGGAAAAGATTCTAACATGAAGAGAAAAGTGGGGCAAAGAAGACATTCTTTTATAGCCATCAATTCTCTTACTCCAAAAGTAAAATTTACTCTTGTCAGTCGTGAAAAACAGTCTGACAACAGAAAAGCCAATTATGGCATCATTGAACCCAGGTTTAGACCAAAAAGGGCTGGTTTAAGCCATTTTTAGCCATTTTAGACCCTTAAATCAGCCATTACTATAGCAATACCAGGCCTAGAGCCTTCAAAACACGTCAGAATGTTTGTCAGAGGCGTAGAAACCAGTTAAAACTGTTTTTATTATGATTGTTTTATCTTAAGGGTAGTTTTACCCTCTTGACAACAGCTAAAACTACCCCAGTTGGTATCAAAACCTCATCATCAATTGAGTCCACAGACCCTGTAACTCAATTCCAGGCCAAAAGTGATGAACTTTTGCGTGAATTTTGACATCCCACGCCTGTCAGCAAGGATTTTGGGGGTCTAGCTCCCCCTTAGAGCTGGAGTTCCTTTTCCCCCCCAAATTTAATCTTTCCAATTTATTTTTCCTTTAATTCCTCATCATGTATTATACTTATAATTTACATATGTAATTCAATTCAATTGTACAGTACAATACAGTAATAATTGACACCTCATATGTAAATCAAAGTTCACTTATGTAATACACGCGCACATTTTGACATTTCAATTGAATTCAATTGAAAATACTTCAATTCCTCATAACTTCTAAACTAAACACAACACCTCAATTTTAACACAAAAATTGATGGTTAACACCACATGTGGTGTGAATTCAATTAAAGTTTTGAGGATTTTCAACTTTTGTATTGAAAATACTAAAAACTTAATTTAAGCTTATTTAGAGTTGAGTTACA
This sequence comes from Austropuccinia psidii, assembly GCA_023105745.1. Lineage (NCBI taxonomy): Eukaryota > Fungi > Basidiomycota > Pucciniomycetes > Pucciniales > Sphaerophragmiaceae > Austropuccinia > Austropuccinia psidii. Next base: position 6,000,197 of record JALGQZ010000016.1, on the reverse strand, counting down.
AGAATTTCACTCAGAGGTGACCCCACCTGATTTTTTATGAGGAATCCAATGGTGAAATAATTTTTATATGTTTATTTATTGGATAAAAAGTTATAATAATTTTTATTTAACTTTTTTCCAAATTTATTTTTTTACAGTTTTGTTAAAAATTCATTTTTACTTATTTTTTTTAAGTATAAATGTAATTTTATAATTACAAAATTTAATGTAATTTTAATTTTAAATTTTAATTAAATTTTTTTATTTTGAATATAATTTTATATTTATATTTTAATTTTTATTTTAATAATATAAATAAATTTATTTTATTTATATTTATATACTAATTTTTGTATTTGTGATCTTTTGGGTACATGAAATTACCTCTAAGGCTCACAATCAATATGATTGCCATAATATTGATCCTTTTAATATGTGGATGTTTTTACATTATGTTCCTTCATTCTTTTGAAATATAATTCTAATTTGTCTTATTTTTTCCATTTTTGAATCTCTTCATTTTTTCAATTCTTTGTTTAATTTGTTTGTTTCATAATTTTTCATTTGTGTTCATTTTAGTAATTTTTTTGTTTTTTCCAATTTTTCTTTTATTTTTTCTATTTTTTTTATTTGACAAGTTTCCAATTCCAAAATTTTCATTTTTATGTGTTTTAAAATTTTTTAACTTTTTAATTTTAAAAAAATGGAAATTACAACAAAATCACAAGAAAAATAATAATAAAAACCGATAAAATAGAAGAAGAATAAATGAAAATGAAAAGTGAAACAATTCAAAGTACATAAAGAAATGGAGACAAAAAATAAAAAACTAAGAAAATTGAAAACGAATAAATAGGTAAAATGAAATAAAGAAAACCATTTTTTTGAAATACTTAACAAAAATGATAGAATACAAAAAATACAAAAATATCACTGGACAAAAAAAGAGTTAAAAAAATTTCAGCAAATTCCTGGAAAATGGAAAAATTGAATAAAATTGAATAAAGATGAAAACAAAAATGGTTTTTTGCTAATAATTAAAAAAAAGATCAGTATAAATACTTAAGAAAAACCCAAAATTTGATAAAGAGAATAAATTTCCAAAAAAGGATCAAGATTAAAAGAGAAAATTAAAATTTGAAAAAAAAGGTTATTTTTAATTTCAATCAAAATTCCTCATGATGATGATTTGCACTTTTTTCAGAGAAAAATTTACAATCAATAAGATTCCAACTAATAAAAAAAATTGAAAAAGAAGAAATTGAAATTTATGGAAATAAATTACTGAGCCGAAAGATGAAGAACGTTGAACCAGAAATTGGAACTGAAAAAATTAAACACTTTAATTATTTGCAAACTTAAATATAAAAAATGTGTGAGAAAATGGATTGATTCTAAATAATGATGAGGTATTCAAAACAAAATTCAACAATTTGAAAAAAAAAATCAACTTTATTCTTATAAGTAGTGTTTTTCTTTATTTCAAGGATTATTAAGCTCAACACACAATGGCGTTTAAATTGGAAAAGACCTTTTATAATCAAGAATTTCCGACAAACTGAGAAACACTCATGAAGCTGTAATAATAGATCTGGACAAATTTCTTCAATAATCAAGATAAGAGTACAAATATTCAAAAGAAAAAATACTACTGTAGATTCAGAAAAATGAATGGCAAAAAATTAAGCTTAAATAATTCGTGGAAATAATGTTTTTAACATAAATATGAGATATTAATAAGTAATGAGAAAAAATGATTTATTTATCAATAAAATATTTAATCCTTGGGTTATACGTTTTCAAAGGTGTTCAAAGTATGTAAGAAGGTAGAAAAAATCGTATGGAAAATATTTGGATGGATAATTACCCATTTCTCAAGAAGTCTTTTGATAAATTGATTTTTTTCATTCAAAAGGAGCTAGGAATAAGCTCTGTTGTAGCGGTGGGCACATGTGAAGTCAGCTGGCTCCTCAAATTAGCAAGGACAACAGAGTTTATAGAAATATTTTCCACCGATCTTAATCAGACAAGTTTTTTTCCCTGTTGGAAATCATTTTAATTAAAGAACCTCTTGAATTAACAAATAGGGGATATGTTATGTATTAAGAGACAAAAAAAGTTCATTGAAAATCCATAATATTCTATGTCAATTGAGTAAAATTCTGAATTTCCAAATCTGTGGCGGAAAGTATCTGAAAAAAAAATTCAAGTTTAGGACCAAGGTTGAGACTCAAGTTAAAAGCACATTGGACTCTCTACCCCCACCATTGGGGGTAGGTCTTTTTAATGGTGATTTGTGGGCAAGGTGCAACAGTTGCACAAGCTTTACTTTCCAGCCGCTCTACCCACCACCACCCTTTATTTAACCATAGAAGGGTGGTGGGTGGAATTGTTGGGATAGCTCTAGTTAGGGCTAATCAAACAATGCTCATCCCTTGTGGTTTCCAGCCCTGTTTTACCTCCACCATCTTCTATCTCTCACTTTTCTATTCTTTGTTACAACTCTTTTTATCTCATTTTTTTCTTTTATTCTTTCATATGTCAGGAAATCCAGCCGAGTCGAATTGGAAACATCCATCAAGGGCTCATGGTCCACAATGACACGACTTGCGCATTCCTCATCTCAATCCCAATGAGCCCTGACATAATCAAAAGGACAATTGCATTTACTATAGTCAGATATTCACTGAAGAATTCCCTCACCCCCCCTTCAATCATATCAAGGATTTGTGTTAAGAAATTTCAGCACCAAAGAGATTAAATATATCCATCATTTACTCCAAACAACGATAGAAAGTTAATAAGAAGATCAATCTGGCCCTGGTAACAGTGGAAGCGCTTCAAAGTCACCATAAATCAATTCTGAACACAATTTACACATTGGAAGAATTCATGGCAGTGCTGCATGAAGAGTATCTTCTTTTCTGTCTCCCTGATGAGCACACCTAAGAGCTTCAAAGAAATAATAATATCCAACATATCATTACAATTCCTAGACAATAAGTATTCTAAATACTACCCAAAAGCTATTTTATGCTCACCCTACAAGCTATCATCTAATGATGCAGTAAATTCAACAGTCCTCCCCTTACTTTATGCAAAGAATGAATCAATGATTCTTCAGGAGTTTTGCAGATATCAAGGTATGACATTGTCAATCAATGGCTGAACATATGTCCCAGGTTTCTCTTTATAAAAACTTAAACTGTTTAAAGGAAAATAAATCAGGCATTTGTTTGACATATTGGATCTTAAAATTAAACAAAATACTTCCAATAATATTTTTTGAATCAGTGAAAACTTTCTCATACAGAATATTTATCTAAATCCTTAACATCTGTGCAGTTGTCACTGACTCATCTTCAGTAATGACAAAATTTGAAGTAATTTTTTTCCCTTTTTTTCAGCTCAAACTAGCTTATTATTAATATGAGACCCCTCTTAAAAACTATAACACAAACATAATTAAGAGACATTGTGTCTTTCATTCCTTCAATCTAATCATGAAGCACTTCACTGCAAATTAGGCAATAGAAGGGGTCATCAAAACGAACAAGTTGTTTGTCAACTAATTTACAACCTCATCATGTTGGGAATAATACTTCACCAATTGGGCCAGGGTGATGAGATAACTCATGTTCTTGAAATTTCATTTTATTCTCACTTGTGCTCACTCTCAAAAGTATGCCTGAGTCTCCAGACACATGAGCAAGGCTGACTTGGAATGTTTTACAATCCATCATATGATACACGAGAAATTCCCCCTTCATTAATCTTAGTAGTTGAAAACAGGGTTTATTCTAAATCAAATGGCACACTTTTGATGATTTTCAAACCTGTCGTTGATACAATTTCCTGGTTGGAGTACAGGAATAACAAGCTTACCAATTTCTGGAGGTAATTTTTGTTTGTTTATAATTGCATCATATTTCTCAATCTTTATAATTTATTTATAAGGCTTGAAGCCCACTCTATAAAAGTACTTTATCAGCGTTCAAAGATTTTTCATTTGCATCTTAATTTAATTTAATTTCCCTTTACCTTTAATCCATAATATTGTAATGTTGCAGTATCAAGAAAACATTTTCTGAAGGATATTACTGTGATCATATTATTACTGGCCAGAGACTGGAAGTCCTATAAAAAACACTATTATTGGCTGGCCAGATTACAAATAAATAAATTTATTAATGGCTAGGGTTACCTTAAAGTGTGCCATGTATGACACTACAGAAGTTGGAGATATTTATATGGGAAATCTTGCCCCGTGCTTCAGGCATTGAAGGACTTTTTTCTGTGATGTCAGAAATGGAAACAAAGTATTAAAATGAAATTCTGCAAAAAACTCTCAAAATTATAATCCAAATAAAGTAGCGTCTCACTAACCCTCAAATCTTGAAAAAAAGAAGGAAATAAAGTTTCCAAAATAAGCAAGAATTATTATATTTGTCGGCCTGATTTCTTCTTTTTGACCTTTTGAGCTTGAGAGCTTTGAGGAGGGTGTCTTCCACCATCCAGAAATGCAACTAAACTCACATTAGGAGGCCTTTATGGATACTATCCTTGATTTTAATTCTTGGGAAGAAGCAGATAAATAAGTTTCTACTGGTGATGTATTAGCTTTCCATGGTGGAGTGGAAGAATTCACCCAAAATTTAATTTGGGATTGTTATAAAATGGATTTTTGATTGAAAGTTGAATCTGGATATCATTGTATAAATTTTTTTTTCTCTGCGATTTATTGTTGAAATTGAACAAATCCCGAAATTTAAGACAAAAAATGATCTTGTTGATAAACGCATGCCCGGTGGCGGCGATAGAACACCATTCAGACCACAAAAGGAACATTTGGGACGTGCCATGGCTGGAAAGGTTTCCCCAACCACCCTAGTGGAGTGTCACCTATTGGGGTATATGGGACTACTTCCTCAAATTCAAAAAATTTAGAATCAAGGGCGTTCAAATTAGCCCTTTCAATATTAATTTAAATTCTGGTATGGTACATAGGGATTGGATTTAGGATATGTTAAAAAACATTCTTTTGTACATCTACTTGAGTTTTGTCATTTTCTCAAGAATAATAGGGGTATGTAATAATAAAGCAAAAAGATAATTAATTAGTTAATCCTTCTGATTATTATGAATCATGTTTTTTCCTTAGTGAGACTCAAGTTAAAAAATGAGATCAATAAATTGAAGCGATCTCTTTTCTTTGATAAAGGAATTCATTTTCTATTTTGAATATAAAATTCAAGTTCTTGTATATAGAAGCATCTCATGTATATATATTTACAGTGAAGCCAGTACTAACCCATGTTTTCTCTTCTGGATGACATTTGGAGTGAGATAAAGAAATATACAAGGAAGTTTGAAGCCCAAAGTCAAACACATACATTTAGATGTGATTTCTTTGGTAAAAGACCTTCTTCAAGTAATTGCATAAATCCCTATCATTAAAAAAATATTTACATTAAAAATTGGTTGTGTACTGAGAAGAATCAAAACTCTATAATACCAAGTAAAAGAAGTTTGCAAAATACCAGAGCTGAAATATGAATAATATTAACTATCAAGTTGAGCTTTAGTAGTTGAATAAAAATCCTTTATGGAAGGTCTTTAGAGCTTTAACTAAAGAGCTCTCACTCATAATGAAGATAATTTTCTCATATTGAGATATTCTATGCAATTTCCAGAAGCTCTTTGAGTGAAAGCAATTATTATAGAAATGATCATGAAGTGAATATTTATAAATAGCTAGGTTTGTATTCATTAATATAACATAATAAAAATGGATACTAGGAATATAGAACAGTAATATTTGAAGTCCCTTTGAAGTCCCTTTTTTGACATGAAGCTTAATTATTAACACTGAAATTGAACATTTTCAAGAATAGAAACCTCAGGTATTAAATGAACAAAAATTTAAAAAGGTACAAAATTCCATCCTATAGGTATAATTGATTTCAAATCAAAGATAATATATTGAAATTTCAATTTATTCAAGAAAATAATTGGATGTAAAATCCTCCTGAAGCTTTTTGTATGTTGGAATTAACCAAAACTTACATATAAAAAAGTATTCATTGCAACATTTTTTTATATGAAAAATTATAGAATTATGTACTGAATTTTCATTTTTCAAATTATAATTTATGGTTAGGGAAGTCAAAATATACCTTATTTCCCCTTATATAGACATTTTAACAGCTAATTATAGCCAAGGGGTTATTATTAAAGCTAACATTTGATCAATTTTAAGATATCAAATAAATTATCATTGGGTTGATATTAGATGAATGCAGAGATTTTTCAGATACCTCCTGAGTCTACTTGGGGATACAAACTAAGACAGAGTTGAGATAAAACTAAGAACAATATTTTTGGTAATATTTCAGCTCAAAGTAATTTTTTTTGGAATACTATAATGAGAAATTCAAATTGATTATGAAATCAAGATCTGAGAAAACGTTTTGAAAAGGTTTTTAGAGAATTATGTTTTTAATGATATAGAATACTTAATTTTTCTATTAGGATATAGACTTTGGAGAATTTGCATAAAGCTTTGTGAAAGCTTGAGAAAGATTGAATACTTCAAAAAGTACTCAATGGAAGTTAATTTTTATATATAAGCTGTAAGGTTTTACTATTAAACAATAAGTAAATATTACTAATATTTTACTTATTTGACTCCAAATGTCCTTATTAAAATAATGAATAAGATTAAAAATAGCTATAATAATAACGATATATTATAATTATGGTATAAAAATAATATAATAAGAATCTATATATTGATATATTTATGGAGCTTTATTATTGTAGCCAACAAATAGTAAATGCATACAAAACTGTTAGTTAATAATAAAAAACAATAATACTACTAATATTCAAGTTATATATTAATATAAATAATATTTATATTAATAAAAGGATGGTTCAAAATGAGAATAGAGACAGAGTTCTTATAAAAAGAGAAAAATTACCTATTTTTAACACTTAATATAATACTTCTGGATGAATATATGCGAAATAATGTAAATAAAACTCATTTAAATCTTATTTACAAATAGAAATACAATAAATTACAAATATTCTTGATTTTACATGCAATTAAAGATTTACAAAGAGAATTTCACAAAAACAACAAAATATTGAGTTAATCAAGTCAAAGCTGGTGATTATAATAAAGATGATCTTTTGTCTTCAATAATATAATATATTTATATATAAATAATGAAGAAATTACCCTTTGATTCATTTATTTTATTGTTTTCGATGTGTCTGAGGGGGAAATAGAGGAAAAAGAGCTCTATTTATAGTGAATTCCTCCCTCCTAGATTCCAAAAAGCTTCTAGTAGACATGTACTGATGGTATCTACTGGAGGTTATCAGTAGCTTAAGGCTTGGTGATGATTAAATCATAATCAAACCTTCTTATCTCAATATTATGCCATTATTTAGAGTTATCACTGTAACTCTATGTTTTCTAACATCATAGGCTTTTCAAAAAGATAAATGTTGTGTAATTTATTAGTATTAATCATAATATACTAGTATTAACCAGTTTTATCACTTATATAGCTTTCAAACTTAAAATACAATTACAGTGTGTGATCACAAATGATCATTTTTAAACTATAACTTTGATCATTAATAACTTTTGAGTTTTTCACGGTAAAGCCATTCAGGGAGTGAATTCTGATAGCTTGACCTGTCCTTACTAAGCTTTGAAGAGAATTTCATTAAATAATTAAAGCTCTATTTTTGATGATTTTTCTTGTAACTCATCTTTTCTGTTGGAATTTACTATTTTCAACTACAAACCAAGATTTCAGGTGGTTATAGCTTTAATATAATTATGAAAATTACATCATTATTCATGTATGAACTATCAAGATATAAATATCCACTTTTTCAAGTTTGGACTACTCTCAAATTAAAGTGGTCTATAGCTATTGTTATTTTGCTCAATAAACCCTTTTAATTGATAACCTTGTTTATATCTTGTCAAAAAAATTCTATATCTGTATTTTTAAAGCTATATGGTGGTAACTTCATTTTTGTATCAACTCTTTATCTTGCATAATTCAAGATATCTGAGCTAAAAGCCATTGATATATGTGCTGATCATAAAAGTGCATATATTCAGGTTATCTCAGTAAGTATTGACTTTACAGATAAGAAATAAAAATATTCTATGTCTAATGTTTGATTGGGAATCCAATGGTGTCATTCATTTCAAATTTTTATTCATTTTTTCCTGAGATAGTCAAGACTTTATGCTTTTTTATGGCATTTTTACTTATTTCAAAATAATGATTTCAATTCTTATGATTAAAATAAGCATTGTAAAGTGGTTTTGGGACATTTTTGAATATGTTGTCATATATTTAAGGCTCACATAAGCCAAGATATATTTCACATCAAAGAATTGGTAAAAAGGAATACACAAGCTGAGATATTAACCAAGTTAAGACCAAGCTAATTTGGAGATATATATGAAGATATGGCTCAAGCTAATGATTTTTTAGCTTACATACAAAAATGAGGATATTAATTGAGGTAATTCTGTGTCTACTTTGAGATAAAAGGCATGATACTTTTGAAGGACCTTCAGGAAGGTTAGAATGAAATCACTCCAGTGAGAGGTTATGGTACAAGAGAGGCTAGAAATTTTTTTTCTTTCATATTTAGTAATGATGCCATGGTAATTGATAGAGCCAATTATTCATTCAGTAGCAGTAGGGCCAATGATTCCTTTAATAGAAGTGGCTTCACTTTAAGGATAATCAAAGTATCCTTGATGTTATGGTGTAAAAGTAGAAGTTAGGAGAACTGTATCAGGGTTTCTTTGGTGGGAGTAACTCCTTTCTCATCTAGAAAATATGAGGACTCTGTGTCCAAATTTTCAGAAACAAGAGATAATTCAGCATTTTGAATACCGAAATACACAAGAGGAGGAAATATTACTTTTGAAAGGGTTTTTGGCTGAGAATCTTTCAGAATTAATCTTTGCATTATATGAAAGAATAATGCCAAATTTCTCTGTCACATATCCTGTAGCTACAATTTCCCTTTCCATACCCCAAAGATATTCCTATCAGCTCCCAGAACCTCTAGTTTTCCTGTAATATTATTATATAAAATATGACTTGAAAACAAAAAGGCTGAGGGTATTTTGATGAAGGTTTTCTTTCAACGTTGGTAGTATTATTGGGAGTAAGGCTCTGAAGATTAAAGGAATTATTAATTGCCTCAGCCCAGTAGTTATTTTTTAGATAAGAGTCTTCAAGAAGAAACCTGGTCTTTATTCCATATTAAAATTTCCTTGTTCAGTGAGAATATATTGATGGTTCTGTTAGTAATTCCTTGACTATTAAAGATGTTGGATATTTTTTTATTCACAGATTCTGACCTATTTTCAGAATATCTCTTGTAAATACTAGAAATTGGTAGTTGTTTTTTTTCAGATGGTAGTTCTTGATCATTGCTTTTGTCCTGTAATTGTTACAAAGAAATTTAAATAATACCTAAAAATATTCATGAAATCTATCATCAATCCTTAAAAGGTATTTTGGCTGCAAGAACAAATCATGGTCAATTGGAAAAAATGGGTCAGGACAAGGAAATATTCATTTAAAGATTGCTTTGGGAAATTTCTATAAAGAGGTTTCATAGTAATCCTGTACAACTTTCAAGTGAAACAGTCTAAGTAGCTAGTTTTATAGTGAGTGTAAATTTGGGGAAATTATTACAGGGATCAGTGTCAACCGTCTTGGTGAAGGGTAAGGTTGCAATTTACTTTTGAAGTGAGTGTAAAGAAAGAGGAGGAGGACTGATTTCAGAGTAAGTTGCCATATGAGAACCCCCCCGTGATAATTTTCTGATTTTGGAGCAGAAAACAGTGAGACATTTTTTTAAATTAATTCATGTAGATGTATTTTTTGAGAAGAGAAATCATACTGATGAGGTTTTTCATAAATCATGAAAAAAAGAGGCAGTTTTCAGTTTTTGATTTAGTAAAGGGTAGTTGGGTTCGGAAAGTGCCAATATCAAGTGAATTAATTTCCTATTCATTTGCTAGAAAAACTCTTGAGGAGGAGTAGTTCAATTGGAAAAAATATTTAGTTTGGTTGAGGATATAATTATTGTCTCCTGATTTGAGGATGCTTTGGCCTTTTAGTGGCTTACAAGTTTCAATTTTAAGGGAAGTTGTAGGCTTCCTCAGATTCTTTATGTAGCTAAGGTCTTCCTATTTTTTTTGTAAAAGTATTGTACTACCCAGGAGAATATTTAGAATATTTTTTGTTATGTTGATCATTGCTAGAATTGACATTTTAAGGGAATCTCACAATGGGAAGAGAAATGGAGTTGTTATTGGAGAAATTGTAAGATTTCTCTATGAAAAAACTTGTCAAATTAGACTAGTGTACTATGACTTTCCTCGGAATCAATATAATAAAGAGGAATTATTCTAACCCCAAGCTCAAATCTTTCATTACTTAAGAAGCTAAAAATATATAGATAGAAGCTCTATTATATTATAGACTATATCAAATAAAAAACTAAATTTCTTGATAGGTGTTTGCAGAACAATTATTCTATTACCAGAATATGCTACCAAAAATATCAAGTTAAGGGTATTATTTATCTACCAGATTGGATTATACCAAAAAAATAGTTTTTAAATCAAAATGAGGTATTATGGAATAAAAAATATTGAAAATTTTATCTCAGAAAAGGAATATTGAGAAGAAGTTCCTTTTTGAAAATATTTATAGAAAAATTAATTTATGTAGGAATTTATAAAACTAAGGCAAATAAATTAATATAGATTTAAAAGCTTTAAAAAATTATTAGAATAAACAAAGCCATAAAGAGAGGAGGTAAGCAACTGTTATTCACATTCAGTTGAAGATCTTGAGTTTTTTTAGTAAGCTAAGAAAGAGTACTTTTATATCTACAACAATGAATTAGAAATTTAATTAATAAAAACTCCAAGCAGAAAGCTACTATTGGAAAAATTAAATTAATCTGTTTTATTCAAAATATTTCAGCTATTGAAAATCTCTTTAAATATCCCAAAATAAATTTATAATATCTTGTAGTAATATAATAGTATAAATTTATAAAATTCAAGTGATGATAGGATGAATGGTGGATAAAACAGTAATAGTAGACTTATTGCAAGTATCCCACAAATCAAAGAGGGGTGGAGAGGAGTAAAATGAAGTACCAATAGATTAAAAGCCATTTCCCCCTTTCTTATTCACTTTTAAATAACTTGTTTTTATGTAAAATTATGATAATTACTTGATTGTGCAATTTGATGTGTATACTAAGCCATTTATGGTTGATGAATAATAACCTTCCAATAGTAAGTATTCTTTTATTTCAAAATGAAAACTGTTTTATGAAAGGAATAAATTTTTTTGTAAAATCTATCTCAGCCTTTCATTTCTGTGAATTTTAGGAGATTCAGTATTTTATGTGAAATAATCAAACAGTGACTGTAAGTAGGGTTTTCAATGAGATTGATAAGTCCAAATTATTTTTGTTTTTTGTGTGTATTTAAGAATAAGAAGCTAGTTTGAAAGTCCTCAGAGATATTGATGAATAATTGTATTTTTAAAGAGTTTCTGAAGTCTTGCCTCATTTCTTACATGGTGCAGGAAAATAGTATAGTAATAGCTGGTTTCCATAAGTTAATTATATAGATACTAGTCCAAAGAGTGTTTCAATATTTTTTTTTGGACTTATAAATGGTAAAAAAGAAACTGTTGATTTGGTTCCAGGAGTTAAAGCTGCTTATTAACTCTTTTCATGTTAAAACTTTAGCTTATTTGTTATGTTCTCATGGGTAAATAGGACCTAGTATTAGAAAAACATCTAAGAAGCCATTGAATGGAAAAATTGGGAAAATATTAACAATTGATCCGGGCCCTAGAGCTTTCTATGCCTCAGAGGCCTCAGAAGCTGGGTATACTGGCCCTCTTGGTTGTCTTTTAACCCCCTTGACTATTTCTCATTTCAAGATAGTAACTCAGCCTTTAAAATGTATATCCCCTATAGGCTTAGAAATACTTGTAAAGATGAATTATTTTGAAGTGACAAAAACATTAATAGAAAAACGTTTGGTGTATATGTAGTCAGGGATCTTTAAGATGCCCATTACTCTTTCATACAGATGCAAATTCCAAAAATTTACAGAAATATTTGATATGTTTTTTATTATTAAAATATTTATTTTTTTATACATATTAACCCGTAAGAGAGTTACTTTAATCTTATTCACCTCATTGAGCTAACCAGGGTGAATTTCCTGTGTAGAATCCAAACCCAGCCTTAAGTTCATGGATGTATTTGTGAAAAAACAAGTTATTGATACTTTTGTTCATTAAAAATGATTAATTTTGGATATTTAAATGGCTTATTGGTTTTTCATATGAGAAAATATATATTATGGCTATTTGTATCCTATTCAGTTATGTCAAAATACCTCAAGGCTCACAGTGATCTTTTCTTAAAATAAAAGCAAAATTTAGATTAAGAATGATTCAAATAATTTCCATAGAGTCTCCCAAGGCATATGGCTGGGTGATTTTATTATCACTTGAAATAAATAGGATTTGGGTTATTTCATGTAAACTTTCAATGTAATATTCAGATCATTCCAATGACAAGGTTGTAGAAGAATGTTTCACTAAGGTCTTCAGATTTGTTTTAATGGGTTCCGCAGGGAGGCTTTTGTTGAAAAGGGTCCTCAAAGTATGAGTATCTTTGTTATATTTCTCCATAAATTGAGGTTTCAGCCCATTTTGGCAGTTAAGAAAGAGGATTTCCAAGGATTTTTATTATTTTTTGAGTCTAGATTTTTAGCTTCAGTTTCTTCCTTTATTGATTCATCTTTTTTAACAAAGTCATAATTTTTATTTAAAGTGAGTTTATTTCTTGTTGAATTTTAACAATACAAGAAGTTGGTCCCAATGAGTTTCTGAGCTTCCGGTATTTTGAGATATCTTTCAGTAATAAGAAGAAATGTGGCTGGATTGGATTAAAGGGAAAGGGCCAGTGTCATAACTTTTGGGAGGAGAAACAGTAGAATGACCTTTACAGGTAGGAAACACAAGTCTTGGTAGCAGGAAAATACAGCAGCTGGGAATGGGGCAACATACCTAGATTCATGAGAGAAGAAAACATGATGAGTAAAAATAGTTAAGAATCTAGAGAAAGAGTGGTATATGAATAACTGAGAGGTTTTCCCTCATAACTGATAGGGTTTCTACAGCAAGAATGGGTGAGAATAATTGACTATGACAATGTAGGTATAATGTAATATAGGAATAAAATTTAACAAAAGGAAAATAGTCTAGGATTCAGAAATATTAGAGGACATGATAGGAAAGTAATGATTATTAGGAAGGTCATTGAGAGATTTTTAATCTCTTAATAACCCACTAGAACCCCTTGGCAATAATGTGTGAGACAATTGCCCATTTCCTTTGGTGAAGTAAAAGAAACTAATTGAAGCTGTTTTCTTACAGGAATTTCACATATTTATCGGTTAAGGTAACAGCCTTCTTTTGGAAAAAGTGTTTTTGACTTGACATTTTACACTAAGGCTTCTGACAGTGTAAATGTTGAGGCGTCCAAAAAATCAATGTCTCCTTTACAGGGGATGCCTGGACAATTCCTAATATCACTGCTTACCTGGGAGTGACTTCTTAGTAAATTGCTACTGAATTGAAGCTTATCTCCATTATTACAGGTCTCTCCAAGATTGAAGTCAATTCCATTCTTCTTTGAATGATAAGCTTATAAAAAGGCTCACATCCATACCACTTGCGTAAATCATTGAGGATAATCACTTGCAACCCAATTCATGATAATTCTCAATCAATTTGATCTTGAGCATAAATTTATATGCATTTTGACCAATAATGCCTCAGTCAACAATAAAATGGAAAAGAAAATTGAAGCCATTTTTCCCTGCTTTTCCTCAAAGGCTAATTCAGTTGGGTTTATGGCCCATACCATCCACCAGGCTGCTTTCGATGGTCTCAAGGCACTTGAAACTAGCTCAATTTACTGTATTAATTTTCTAGATGAGGATAACATCAGTTGTATGTCAATTTTTAGCCTTGTTGGTCCCCCAGATGGCCTTAGCTTACAATATAGCTCAATTTTTAGCAAAGTCGGCCATCTTGCATCATACTTATGCCACAGCCAAAAAGAAAAGATAATTTCATCACAAAAGTGAACCTTGTATATGAGAACAACAAACCCAGAAATAAAACCTGCCCCTTTCTCAAGTAACAACATGATTGGACTCAGCTTAAAAGATGTTAAATCATTCATTAGGACTCAAATATGCATATATCCACTTTTGTACCCCAAAATAATCGAGGTCATATTGGATCTTTCCTTTTGAAAGGTAGAAGGACAAAGTGATGGTTCAGTTTTTATAACCCCTTTATGAAGCAATTCTTTTTATATGTGGGTCTAATTATCCAAAAATCAATCAGGAATTACCTTTCTAAATTTTTCTTATTGGAGGAATTAGACAGGTATGTGACCTATTTTGAAAATTCTCAAAGATTAAAAACTAATAATCTGTATTGCAGGCTTCAGGGAAGTATGATTTTGGGCCCATTGAACCAGAAGCCCAGGGGATGATTCAAAAAATCTCAAAATATATCTTCATTGCCCTTAGAAAGGGTCCAGTGATCTGTGGATAAATTATTTATCCAATAGTCAAGAAGAGTTTCTTTGAAACAAATAAGTCAATCCTAGTAAAATTTGCCAAATTATCAAGTACACTGTCCAAGATATATGAAGATGAAGGAGATAAATATTTTCACAATCAATATTTGCTACCTCATGTGAATTCTGAGCGGGCAAGAGGGCTACTTGATAAGATTTACCCATCAACATTAGGTGAAGGCTTCAGTTTTGAAAAGCAGCTGCAAAGGTATTTTGAACAACCTCCTGAGCCAAAAGATACTGACATCCTACTCTTCTGGAAGTCTCAAGGAAAATTGTTTCCCACCTTAGCTCTTATTGTGCACAATTATCTAGCAATACCAGCCACAAGTTCTGCATCAGAGTGTGTATTCTCAGGTGGTAGAAAATGTTTAACTTAGCAATGAGCTTTACTCACCCCCATGCATGTCAAACATCTGGCATGTGTGCGGGACTGCATTTTTATATTTGGCTTACTCTTTTTCTGTTGTTTCTTTTCCTTTCTCTTTTCTTCTTTCTTGGTTCTTTTGTTTTTTTCTACCTCATCTTGCGTAATCAATGGTAATATTCATGTCTGGATCCCTGCTAGGATTCCATTGCCTTCCCATGCGCAATCCCTAGTGGGATGGAAGAAAAATTTATTTGAGAAATGTTGTCTTGCATCCCAATCCCCATTGAGCTACCTGCAGGAAATCCCTAAAGTGTATAATAATGTAATGGTTCTCAACTTCTTCAATGGCACCATTTACATTGTAACCTCCTCCTCTTTTTCCTCACTCTCTTTTCATCGAATCATGTATATTGGTCCTTATCAAAATCACTAAAAGCAATTCCTTATAAGGAGAGCCTTCATGTATATATAGTCTACTTCCCTCATGTTATTACTGCTCGCCTTTTTCCTTTGTCTGCTCAACAGGTCCTCTGCCACCTTCCTGCCTTTCCTGACTTACTAAAGTATTGACTCCTGTCAATTACTTCCTAAAGGTTACTACTTGTACATCTACCTAGCTATTTATATGCAATAGTATTGCCTAATGTTATTACCACTCTCCTTTTTCCTTTGTCTGCTTAATAGGTCCGCTGCCGCCTCCCTGCCTTTCCTGACTTACTAAAGTATTGACTCCTGTCAATTACTTCCTTGCTGTGTGTTGTCTTTCAGATTATTAGACTGGTCTCGTTTCCTCGCCGGTAAAAAAGCACAAACACTCCATCGAAATGGAAAATTACTTTAATCCTGAATTTTCCAACAAGTTCAAACTTAACGGTTCCAATTACATTGATCGGAAACAACGCATGTGTTCTCTTCTCCTCATTAAGGGATATTATGACATTGTTATCAATTTTAAATCCCCTGAAAAAGCTGCCGAAAAACTCAAAGTTGATCCATACAGGAGACTTATAGCATATGTCATCATCAGCCTCAACTGCGACATCAAAGTTGCTTCCAAATTCAACCAGAAATGTGACTTCAATCCCTATTTACTTTGGGAACTACTAGAAAAGCACTACCTACCTAAAACTCTTCAAAATCAAGCCTCCTACCTAGGAAAAATTTTCTCTACCTTCTTATCTGAATCTAACCTTCAATCTGTAGAAAGGGTACAAGAACTTGCACAAGACCTGTGCAACCTTATTGATGATCAAGCCATAAAACCCTCAAATTTCCTTAATTTGGTTGTAGGCATGGGGATCATGATAAATCTTCCAGGAGAATACAAGGTCATCGGCGAAATATGCCTTGAGTGTAAATTAGAGAAATAACCTCCCTAACTTCACAAATCTATTGAGGACATCAAAGGGGAAATTCAGAGAAACAAAGAAAATAACTAAAAACAAGCCTTACTTGCAAGGAAGAAAGAAAGAAACAAAGATGAAAATACTCAACATCATACCTACCCCATGTTTAGACTAGGATTTCATAATCCTCTCACCCAATATCCAGAGTCTGAATGCAGGAACCTAAAACTAGGAAAGCCCACAACCACTTTGCTCCACAGCCCCAGTGAGCAAGACAAAAATTCCATAGTTCTCAACTCTGGCACCTCCAACAGCATGTTCAACAATCAAAAGTACTTTATTACCTTCTTTCCCAAAGAAGAAGTCCTCCTTTCTGATGGATCCAAAATCAAAACCCTTGGCTCCGGTACAATAAGGATTGAACTACCCCACATGTACCTAAAGATTAGGAACTGCCTCCTAATTCCTCAACCTTCAGTTAATTTACTTAGCCTAAATCCTTCATTGACTCCAACTACACTGTCAAAAAATCATCAAACCCCAAATTTTTCGAAGTCCTTAAAATCAAAGGTAACATGATTCTCAATGGATCTCATTAAAGTGGGAACTTTGTTATATTCCAAAAAAGACCCAATTCTTACAGTGTCACCCTTCCATAAACTAAAATTATTGCCCTTCATCAAGTCTATGGTCACCCTTCCATTGATTATTGAAAAAATGTCTCAAAATACAAGCATAACTACTTTCAGCTGCACTACCTGCAACATTAGCAAAATTACCAAGATCCCCTTTTCTGGATCTTTTCTAATCCCAAGCAGAAAGCTTGAAGCTCTTCACCTTGACCTCTGTAGTCCGATCTCTCCCAAATAAGTCGCAGGAAAGGAATATTTCCTTAGAATTGTTGATGGTTTTTCTTGACACATCTGGATATACTTCCTAAAAACTAAATCTGAAACAAAATATATAATCAAAAGCCAAATCTACAAAGCTGAGAGACAAGCAAACCTACTTGTAGGAAGAATTATTTTTGACAATGAGTGCCAATCCAAAAATAACAATCTCTCTTCTTTCTTTGCTCAGAAAGGTATCTCTTACTTAACTTCAGCTCCATACACCCCCAAGCTGAATCCCTTTGCTGAACGTGGCAATCAAACCACTGTCAAAAACACAGGGTGAATCCTGAAGGACTCTAGCCTTGACTTCCCTTATTGGGGCCAAGAAGCCAACACTTCTGTTTATTTGAAAAATCTCACTCCTCAAAAATCATCAAATTTTCTCTCACCCTTTTTCAAGTGGCACATTAAAATCCCTTCTTTAAAACATTTTCATCCTTTTGGGTACAAAAGTATCTTTCTCATTCCATCTCCAGAAAAGAAATTTGGCCCCAAAGGGAAGGCTGGCATTCTGTTAGGCTATGGGGAGGGCATCAATTGTTTTGCATTCTGGATTTGGAGACAGGCAAACTCACTTGAGCCCATCATGTTGAATTCAATAACTCCAAGTTTCCTGCCCATCTAAATCATCTACAAAATTCTGCTGATAATTATTTCAATATTTCTCGAAATTAATCATCCAACCCTCTAATAATTCAGGTTCAAGAATAGTGGATTACACTTTACTAGAAGGAAATGAAGTTAACACCCTAGCTGCTGAACTTCCCCATCCAACTTAAATGTAAATAATCTATGATGAAGTACCGAATTCCTCCATGGATGAAGCCATCCCAAACACAAAAAAAATACTTAATCCCCCCAATGCCCCCAAAAAAGTGAAGGGGTATGTCTAGTCCAATGAGCCAATTGATAAATCAAAAGAAGTGATTTATCATATTGGAGACCCATGAAACATTTGTGATGAGCCTAGGAGGAAGAAGTATACAGCTAATTTCTCTGAAATCCTCCAAAATGACCCTAAAAACTACAGGAAATCAATTTGTCATTGTGGGCCTGTGAGGTATATACAAAATACCCATAAGGCCACAAATAACTTTATATACAGCTGATTTAGTCTTGAACAGAATTTTTAGTTGAAATTAGAATAAAAAATAACAACAAATAAGTATAGCTTTTTTTGGATAAACAAAGTTATAATTATTATTTCATTTTTGGATTCTACACCAAAAATAACCTAGGGTACACCCATAGGGTGTTACACACAAAAATACTTATTTCTTAAGTTATTGGAAGATTTAAGAATCTCACATTACTAGTGTAACTTTTTTAACATTTTTTTAAAATTGTTAAATTTAAGCTTAAATAAGCTTAAATTTAAAGTTGAATAAGTTTTATGCAAACTTGCCAAAAGTATAGTTAAAATTAACTTGTTGTGTATATTTACTGAATTGGCTAAGAATTTGCCATACAGAATGTAAATCCTGCGTGGGCTCAATTTAAAAGTGTTTAAGGCTATAGTATGGCTTTAAATAAATAAAAGGGCAAAATCCACGCAGACAGGTGGGACAAAGGAAAAAGACCATATAGAGCTGGGGTACCCAACTTTTTAGATCTGCAAGGATTCAATTAAGGTTGTCCAACTGTATTGGAGGAATTTCAACCTTATTTAAACTTTAAGATTAGACTTTTATCCAACCTTAAAGTTTAAACTGTTTTTATCCCAATTTGGACAGGAATTTCAAGCTGTCAAAGGGTAAATCCCAATATGCAAGCTTGAAATTGAAGTTTTAAGAACTTTCAAAGCTTAATTAAGCTTAAAAAAGCTTAAATAAGCTTAAAAATTTAAAGCTACAAGCATTACAACCTTATCAAAAGTTATGGGTTAGTATGTATTGCTATTTTACATGGAAAAATAGAATTAACTTCAAAAATTCATTAAAAATCCAAATCCTCATGGATTTTCTTGAACATTTCACAAAGCTCAAAATTAAATGGTATCTGTGTATACATCAAATTTGAAGTATCTTTTATAAACAGGTTTTATTGGTAACTAGCCTGGAAAATTACTCTTTATTATACTTAGAGAAAATTAAGATTTCTTTAAAAATTAATTAAAAATTGAGTTTAAGAGATTTTTTATTTGAAACTTCATTTTTAAGCTGTTCATTCAATGAGCTTTAATATAAATAAGCTTATTTCATATTGAAACCTAAAATAATTAACTTAAATGAGGATTAAAGCTACTTGGAGTTAAGAAGAGCACCAGTAACCTCAAACTGGAATTAAAAATAAGTTACCTTAAGCTAAGAACCTTATTTTTGAGAATATTTTTTCAGTTCTTACATGGGCACGCCCTCTATATCCATTATGAATCATGAGAGCTGCTCCGCACACATAGAAAAAGTCTATTCATCACTGTTTTTGTCCATCAATTCAATCCAATTCAATTATATCAGACATTTAAACAGGTAAAGTTTTATTACATATAAAATATTATTATTAAATTAATTCTTAATTTATTTTATTCTTTATTAGTTTTAAATTAAAGAATTGAAATCATATAATTCAGATTATCGTTGTAATCACCAAATAATATATTTTGTTTTATAAAATTATTGTCTTTAAAATATCTTTTAAAATCCACAAATTCCTCTTAAAAACTCTTTAATCATCTTTTTTTATTTTAAAAAGTTGTTTTATCTTTTAAAATATGTATTTTTGGTGGGCTTTTAACTTATAATAATTATTTAATATAATAACTGTTGTATTTGACTTTTTGTATTAAATATATATTATGAGTAAGTTTTTCTTTAAAATTCTATCTTTTTTGTGTATTATTAGTTTTTTTTATAGAATTTTCCTACAAGAATTATTTCTGCATGGTGTGTGTTATAATTTCCTTTTATAAATAATATTCATATCATTTATAAGTGGTTAAATACTTATATTTTCAATGTGTAATTGTCTCATTAAGAGCTCTACACTTCTTATTGTTATAACTGTCAGTGACTATAACAATAATAGAAGAATTATAATTTATTATAATTATTAATATTTTTCATTGCTATATTATATAATAATAGTTAAATATTTTTTTTAATATAATTATTTTTTAATAATTATATTTAATTTGTGGTTATAATATTTTGTTATATTATATTTTTCTACTGAGGAGGGTCATAGTACTCTTGATATTGTTACTATTATCAAGAGTTTCATAGACAAAACTTACATTTGAAGGACTTACCATGATTTTAACCAATGTTTGGAAAATAAATCATATTCTAGACCTTATTTTACTCTTTTTTGATGTAAAATTTCCTTATTTATCTTAATATTGGCTTTTTGGGGGACTTACCCCTTATAAACAATCTTTTTAATATTAATAAAGTTATTTTTATTAATAATATTGTTTGAACCAATATACTATTGAGTGACTTAGAATAAATTTCTTTTTTTCTAACCAGTGTCTTTTTCACATCACAGACTTGAAATTTATTCTTTGAGTAATTCTAGTATAAAGTGAATAATAATATGATTTTAATTGATAACTTATTAATTGCATAATTATTATTTCTTTAAAGAAAATACAACAATTAAATAAAAAGACTTAAAAATCTTTATTAAAAGCATTTTTTTCTTTAATCTTTAGACATTTTTTCTTGATTTTGACGTAATTAGCCATAAATTACATTAAAACAGCTTGATCAAATAAGTTGAGTTTATAAGTTCTTGTTATTGTTGGATAAAATAACTTATATTTTTAATTTTCTCTAGTTTCATCTATCAGAGAAAGTGCTTCAGACTCTGAGACATCAGAGTCTAATATTGAAATTCAAACCAGCCCAGCACCAAGGAGTTTAATTACCAAACTACCCTTCAAAGGTCCAGCAGGTGAATTCAATTCATTTCTTAGTCCATTTTTCTTAAAATTTGCGTGAAATTACTCCTACTAGAAGTGGAAGCAACTACTCCATCCAATCAAATGGATCTGGACCAGGACATTCAAGTCATAAAGCCAAAAGACAAGAATGTCACCCAGAGGAGAGGCACAAATGGAGGATGCCAGAACTTCCACCAGTTCCCAAAGGTTAGCCAGAACCTTTGAAACTCTTTTTGAGAGTCCAGAATCTGAAATGACTGCTATTCCTGTTGTCAGACCGGAATCATTTCCAGCAGGAAAAAATAGAGATATACCAGTCTCAGTACAAGAACTGGTTTATGGTGGAAAAGCAGCACGAGTGGTAACTTCTGCCAAGTCCTTGGATAGGCACAATGAACTCTTATCTTCAAGTGAAGAAGTTCATGGGCCCAGAAAAGACAGAAGAACTTGTGAGGCGTTGGACACCCATGGCTTTCAAGGGAAAAGTCCAACAGATAAAAGCTTGGTTGAAAAACCAAAGCATGTTGTCAGAGGACCAGAAGAAGAAGTTGGCACAAGGAAAGGACAACAGCCCAGTGGAAGCCCCCCAAGCCTCCACAAGCAAAAATCCACCTCAACAAGTGCCAAACAAGGACAAGCAAACACCAAAGAGCAATCAGAAGGTCAAGCAAAAGGCAAAGGGAAAGGCAAAATCCAAGTGGAACAAGCCGTAACCACAGAATTACAGAATTCTCAAGGAGAAGACAGCCATGGACAATGTGTTCAATATGGAAAGAACTCTGATGGAATTCAAAAACAAGGAGGAGGAAAGATTGAAACAATCTTTTTCCAAAGAAGCAGACCTTGTAAAGCTTGTAACTCATTTTGAAACTTGTAATAAAGAAATTTCAGCAAAGCTTAATGATTTTGAGTATATCCAACAGAAGTTGGGTAGAGCAATATTACAAGTAAAAGAGTCACAATAGACCATAATTGGTCTAGAGAATGTGAATAAAGGCAATATATTGTCTTTGATGCAAATTTGTGCAAGAGTTGAGTCTGAAGCTACCTTACTCAATCAACCAGATGACAATTCTATTTCTTTTATAACTAGACAGCTTAAAGAATTAAGAATACAAGTTAAGAACTTGGAAAACTCAACTGGCCACAGTGCATCTCTTTTCCAAGAACAATTGGAGAAATGTGATAAAGAAAGACTTGAATTGAAAGAATATATTCAATGAAGTATTAATAATATATCACTGAATAATGAATTTCCAAGACATTCCACACCAATTCTTGACAGAAATGTGCTAAACTTGAATAATTACTTACATCATACAATTTCAAGTAATGCATAAGTGGATACTGCTTGTAATTTGAAAGAAATTCCAACATTAGAGGAATTGCCAACCTTCAGTGGTGAAGAAGAATATAATCATATGGAATTTATGAATCCAATTGATATGTTTAAAGGAGACTTTAACATACCAGATGAATGCATAAGTGCCATATTACACTCCCTGTTTACTAAATCAGCAAAGAAATGGTATTACAAAATGAGGCAAGACCATGGTAAACATTCTGGGCCTTGGTGGAAAGAAAAAATTATTTCCAAATGGGAAATTGATTCCTGGAGATTTAAAATGGAAAATTCTTTTGAAGAAGCCATTTTTAATATTTAAAGGGACAGGCCCATGTCTTGGTTTCTTAAAAAGAAACATAGATTAACTGCTCTTCATCCTGATATGTCTGAAAAAATGATTCATAAAAGGATATTAAGAAAATTTAGTGATGACCTTGAGCATGCTATAAGAAGCAGATTTATTGAGTCTTTCTCTACAGAAGATTATATCAATGCCATGGAAGAAATCACAACTAGGACAAAAATTGGAAGGAATTGGTATAAACCCCCAATAGACAACACAGCCAGTGGGAAACCAATCCCAAAACCCAATAAACCACATGACAAAGCTCCTTTGAAATGTAATAAATGTGGAAGTACATCTCATTTGGCAAACACTTGTCCCAAAAATACAAAAATAAATGAGATAGAAATAGATAAATTTGAAGAAAAAAGAAACAAATAATGTATCTTTACATGACAGTGATTCTGAGCCTTCTGAGGAAGAGTAAGTACCAGATGAACTTAGTATAGAAAATATTAATGTTTCCTTTGAAGTCACAGAAGTACATACTCACTTACCACAGTACAGTGATGAATGTATGGATCTCATACATGTGAAAGATGCTAAAATGCAGAAAACCAAACCTTCCAGAGGTAAAGATTATACAGCTGGATCATCTTGTATCACTAATATTGTGATAAAAAACAGAGAAGCCAAGTTACATCTTGACTCAGGTGCTTTTTGTACTTATTTTGGAAAAGATTACCTTGACAGGATTTATATCAATTGGAAAGAAAGCTTAATGCAAATTGAGGGTATGAAATTCAGCAGTGCTAGCCAAGATTTGCACCCCTTGGGCATTTTTGAAGCAGAAATGATATTCCCTCATCCTGCAGGAAGTATCAGATTAAAAGTTGAATTTGTTGTTATGAATCATAGTACTTCACAGCACTTTATACTTGGAAATGATTATCTCAATATTCATGGAATTGATATTAATAATCATAAAAACAGATTTTTCATAATAGGGGAAAATAAAAGGCAAAAATTTGCTTTTCCTCTGGAAAAAAGAGAAATAACTGTCATTAGACAAGTGAAGAATGTTAATAAAGAAAAATTTGTGTCAGATCAGTTAATTGAAGCACAAATTAGTACTGAACTAGCATGAGAAATGAAGGAAGAACTTATTGAAATTTTATTTCAATACAGAGAGGCCTTTGCTTCTGATAATGAACCACTTGGAGCTATCAAAGTCCATGAAGTGAACACTCTGCTTAATGTGGAAAGACCTTACCCTCCACTATTAAGAAGACCAGCTTACCCAGCTAGCCCGAGGGCTAGAGAAGCACTAGAAAGTCATATTAATGAACTAATGAAACTGGGAATTCTTAGAAAAGCTGGGCACAATGAAGAAGTAGAAGTCACAACTCCTGTATTCATTACTTGGCATAATTATAAATCAAGGATGGTTGGTAATTTTAGAGAATTGAATACCTAGACTATTCCAGAAAGGTATCCAATCCCCAGAATCAATGAGAATTTGACTCAATTATCCAAGGCAAAATTTATCACTTCTATGGATGCTCTTGAAGGTTTCTATCAGAATGTTTTGACACCTCATGCTAGGAAATTATTGAGAATTATTGCTCATTGTGGTATTTATGAATACTTGAGGATGCCTTTTGGTATTAAAAATGCACACTCTCATTATAAAAGAATTATGAATACCATTTTCCCACATGAATTATCAGAGGGATGGTTAATCATTTATATTGATGACATTATCATTTGTTCAGAAACCTGGAAATTGCATTTAAATAGACTTTCATTATTACTTAGAAAAATTCCTCAAGTGAATATGAAAATATTTCTTAAAAAATGTAATTTTGGGTTTCATGAGCTGAAAGCTCTAGGACATGTAGTATCAGGACTGAGCCTTGGTGTTTAGAAAACAAGGTTGCTGCAGTTTTACTGAAACGAATGCCCCAGAACAAAAAAGAAATGATGTCTTTCTTAGGGTTTGCCAGTTATTACAGACAAGACCTTAAAGATTTTGAAATCCATGCCAAATCATTGTACATAATTTGTGATCAACAAACTGTCTTTGAGATGACACAGGAAAGAATTCAAGCATATGAAAAAATTAAGTATTCCTTGACTCATGCACCATTATAGTTGATGCCAGACTGGAAACTTCCTTTTAAAATGTATATTGATGCATGTGGTGAAGGCCTAGGTGCAGCTCTTCATCAAGCTCAGATTTTCAATGACAAGCCTTATGAGGGTCCAATTTGTTTTATCTCAAGACAAATCAAACCTACTGAGACCAGATATGGAGCTAGCCAAATGGAGTGCCTTTGCCTTATTTGGGCTCTGGAAAAACTTCATTATTATCTTTATGGTAGTGTATTTGAAGTAATTAATGATTTTAATGCAGGAAAATCACTTCTTAACATGAAGACTCCAAGCAGACACATGTTAAGATGGCAGATTTCTATTCAGGAGTATAGAGGCAATATGACCATAGTACATAAAGCTGGAAATATTCACAAGAATGCTGATGGCTTGAGTAGATGGGCATTGCCTAATAAATCTGACAATCCTGCCTATGTTCCTACAGGTGCAGAGCCTCAAATTCCAATTGAAGGAATTAACATCACAGATGTGGGAACAGGATTCTTTGAGAAAGTTAGAGAAAGCTATAAGCAAGATAAGAATTGTCATATTCTTACTGCTCTACTTTACAAAGAGTGCAAAGATGCATTGTTGGCTAATTCTGTGGATTATATATGGAAAGCATCTTATGACAATTGAAGATTCCATTTGTTTGATGGTATCTTATATCATAGGTCTAAACACACATGTGTCATGTTCTTATGTAGTAAAATGTTAATAAACACAATACTACTGGAATGCCATGATAATATTTATTCTGGACATCTGTCTGAAGACAGAACAATGGAAAGAGTTAAGACATGCACCTGGTGGCTATCTTGGAGAAAAGATGTCATTGAGTACTGTCATAGCTGTGATAGATTCCAGAAAGCCAATAAAGCTACTGGTAAAAGATTTGGTTTAATGATTCATATCCAAGAACAAAGTACCCCATGGGAAGTGGTTCATATGGATTGGGTAACTGCCTTAACACCTGGAGGTGATAAAAGTTACAATTCATGTCTTGTCATTTTTGACAGATATAGCAAAACCCCAATCTTTTTACCATGCCATAAAGATGACACAGCTATGGATGCAGCTCTTTTGGTTTGCAACAGAGTCATATCCCATACTGTTCTCTATAAAAATTACATTAGTGATAGAGACCCAAAATTTACATCAGCCTTATAGACTAATCTACATAAGATTTTGGGTGCAAAACTATCATTCTCAATAGCATACCATCCAAAAACAGATGGGTTAGCAGAAAGAATGATTCAAACCCTTGAGGACATGATCAGAATATTTTGTGCTTATAGCCTGGAGTTTAAAGATTCTGATGGCTTTACCCATGATTGGTGTACTCTTATACCAGCATTGGAATTAGCCTATAAGACTTATATCCATGCTTCAAAAGGCAAGACTCCTGCAATGTTGGAAAAAGGATGGAACCCTAAACTTGCAATTGATATTTTGAAGAAAGATTTAGTTGATATTCATCCAACTGCTTCAATATTTAAATTATTGCTTGATAAAGTGAGGCATCATACAAAACAAAGCATGAATGATTCCTTTGAATATGCTAAACAGAAATGGGATAAAATTCATAAAAACCCAGAATTCAAAGTAGCGGACTCAATACTATTTTCAACCTTTAACTTTAATAATATTAAAGGTCCAAAGAAATTGAAATATTCCTTTTCAGGACCATTTATTATTAAAGCCCTTCATGGGACAAATGCAGTACAGGTAGACCTTTCAGGAGAATTGGAAAACAAACATAAAACCTTTCTTGTTAGTCTAGTAAGGCATTACACTTCAAGTGATAAGGAATTATTTCCTTTCAAAAATGAAACACCTTTAGAAGTACCTACACTTTATCAAAGTGAAGAGAAAAAAGTACTCAGATTCTTGAAAGAAGGGAGACTTAGGGGAAAAGATGAAAGAGAATACTTTGTCAGGTACAAAAATCCACAACATGAAGATTAATAGATTGTAGCAGAAAAAATAGATGATACCCAGAAGTTTTGCAGAAGTTTCAGACATTAGAGAAGACCAATTCCTCAATAAAGCATCTGAATTATGTGCTTTACATACTTAAAAGTATAGGTAGAGAGGTTAGACAGTGGATGATACCTCCCCAATCAACTTGGGGGTATACTACCACAGAAAATTGTGGTACAATTTTTTTGGTGGTAGGGAATGTGAGCCTGTGAAGTATATATGAAATACCCATAAGGCCACAAATAAATTTATATACAGCTGATTTGGTTTTGAACAGACTTTTCAGTTGAAATGAAAATAAAAAATAACAAAAAATAAGTATAACTTTTTTTGGAAAAACAAAGCTATAATTATTATGTCATTTTTGGATTCTACACCAAAAATAACCTAGGGTACACCCATAGGGTGTTATACCCAAAAATACTTATTTCTTAAGTTATTGGAAGATTTAAGAATCTCAAAGTACTAGTTTAACTTTTTTGAAGTTTTTTTAAAATTGTTAAATTTAAGCTTAAATAAGCTTAAATTTAAAGTTGCATAAGGTTTATGCAAGCTTACCAAAATTTTAGTTGAAATTGAGTTGTTGTGTATATTTACTGAATTGGCTAAGGATTTTCCATGAAGGATGTGAATCCTGCCTGGGCTCAATTTGAAAGTGCTTAAGGCCGTAGTATGGCTTTAAATAAATAAAAGGGCAAAATCCACGCAAAAAGGTGGGACAAAGGAAAACAACCAAACAGAGCTGGGGTACCCAAATTTTTGGATCTGCAAGGATTCAATTAAGGTTTTCCACCTGTATTGGAGGATTTTCAACCTGATTTAAACTTTAATCTTAGACTTTGATCCAACCTTAAAGTTTAAACTGTTTTTATCCCAATTTGGACAGGAATTTCAAGCTGCCAAAGGGTAAATCCCAATATGCAAGCTTGGAATTAAAGTTTTAAGAAATTTCAAAGCTTAATTAAGCTTAAAAAAGCTTAACTAAGCTTAAAACTTCAAAGTTACAAGCATTAAAACCTTATCAAACATTAAGGTTTAGTATGTATTGCTATTTTATGTGGAAAAATAGCAATAACTTCCAAAATTCATTAAAAAGTCAAATCTCCATGGATTTGCTTGAAAATTTCACACAGCTTAAAATTCAATTTTATCTGTTTCTAAATCAAAATTTAAGTATCTTTTATAAACAGGTCTTATTGGTAATTAGCCTGGAAAATTACTGTTTTAAGTATACTTAGAGAAAATTAAGATTTCTTTAAAAATTAATTGAAAATTGAGTTTAGGAGATTTTTACTTGAACCTTTATTTATAAGTTTTTCATGTGATAAAATTTAATGTAAATAAACTTATTTTATATTAAAACTTAAAATACTCAACTTATATGAGGATTAAGGCTACTTTGAGTTAAGAATAACACCAGGAACTCTAAATTGGAATTAAAAATAAGTTACCTTAAGTTGAGAACCTTCTTTTTAAGCATGGCTTTTCAGTTATTTTACCTGAGAACTTTTTCTATATCCATTATGAATCATGAGAGATTCTCTGCACACATAAAAATAGTCTATTCATCACTGTTTTTGTCCATCAATTCAATCCAATTCAATTATATTAGACATTTAAACAGGTAAAGTTTTATTACATATAGAATCTTATTATTAAAGTAATTCTTAAGTTATCTTATTTTTTATTAATTTTAAATTAAAGACTTGAAATCATATGATTCAGATTATTTTTGTAATCACCAAATAATATATTTTATTTTATAAAACTATTGTCTTTAAAATATCTTTTAAAGTCCACAAATTCCTCTTAAAAACTCTTTAATGATATTTTTATTATAAAAAGTTGTTTTATATTTTAAAATATTGATTTTTGGTGTTTTTTTAACTTATAATAATTATTTAATATCATAACTGTTGTATTTGACTTGTTTTATTGAATATATATTATAAGTAAGTTTTTCTTTAAAATTCTATATTTTTTTATCTATTATTAGTTTTTTTATATAGAATTTTTCTATAAGAATCATATCTGCACAGTTTGTGTTATAATTTATTTTCTAAATAATGTTAATATTCTTTATAAGTGGTTAAATATCTATATCATCCACATGTAATTGTCTCATTAAGAGCTTTACACTTCTTATTGTTATACCTGTCAGTGACTATAACGATAATAGAATGATTATTAATATTTTTTTTATAGTTATATTATATAATAATAATTAAATTTATTTTTTCAATATAATTCTTTTTGAATAATTATATTTCATTTGTGGTTATAATATTTTGTTATATTATATTTTTCTACTGAGGAAAGTCATAGTACTCTTGATATTGTTACTATTATCACCAGTTTCATAGACAAACCTTACAGTCATGAGCACTCTGACAATCGTAAACAAGCACTTTCTCAAGAGCTAAGAAACATTGACAAATATGGAGGTTTCTCACCTATCTCCAATGGAAAAGAAATAAAAGCTCTAACCACCACTTGGGTATTCAATAAAAATACTGACAAAAATGGCAATCTCACCAAGTACAGAGCAAGACTGTGTGTAAGATGCTTCAACCAAAGAGAAGGGATTGACTATGACAAGGTCTCCACCCCTACTTAATATCTTACCTCTCTCCATTTGTTTCTCATTCTCTGTCATCTCCATCAATTGAAGATTGAACAGATGCATGTTTGTTGTGCCATCCTCAATGGAGTTCCTGACAAACCTTTATACATCAATTTTCCCAAGGGTTATAAAGCCCAAAAGTTCAAAATTCTCAAGCTTAACAAATCAATCTACATACTCAAGCAACATTCCCACTGCTGGAACCATGCCTTAAAAATATCCTTAGAAGAAATAGGCCTTATCCTGTGCTACACCAACCCTTTCCTATTCTACTCCAAAGCTCCTGATAGACCCATGTGGCTATATGTTCACAACAATTACCTTATATTTGGTGGAAGTTGGAATCTTGAATTCAAATAAAATATAAATAAATCCTTTGATATGGAAGACTTAGGTACTGTAAAATATGTGCTGGTAATTAGAATACTCAAGCAGACTGTGTCACACTAATCTATCAAATACTTTATGAATTCAAAATTACTAACTGTAGAAAATCCTCCTCCCCATTGCCTTCAAAAATAAATGAACTTAAGAACATTTCAGAACCACCTCACACTAAACCACCATTCAGCTACCCATGAGCTATTGGACTACTCCAATATTTGGTTCAATGTGAAAGATGCTTAAACAACATAAGGGTCAGGAAAACAGTCAATGAGAAGAGTAGAAAATATGAGTATTTGGATTGCAAAATGAGAGCACACCTGAAAGATGCTCAAACAACGTAAGGGCCAGGAAGACAGTAAATGAGAAGAGTAGAAAATATTAGTAGCTGGATGAGGGACAGCTACACATGTTGTCGACTAACTTTAAATAGTAAATACACTCTAGATAGCGCCGTGATCTTAAGAGACCTGTACATTGATCATCTATAGTGATATGTTCTAAGTAATTAAGTTTAATAAGAGTAATTATATGACAAAAAGGATTTCTAGTGACAACGTAGCTTAGATTTAATTAACACCCTCAAATGCTCAAGAGTTGCAACTACAGGATAAACAGGGCTGCACAGTGGGTCTTGTGAAAGACACGAGACAGGCTTTTGGTAAGAACGTCAGCCACCATCAGATTAGTAGCCACATACTTCACACTGATATCCCCTTCATTAAGTAGCTGCTGGCACCATTGGAGACGAAGCTTGATATGTTGGGTTTGATGCTGATATAATGGGGTTTTGAGGAGTGCAATTGTGCCCTGATTGTCACACAGTAGTTTGCCCTTCACATCTAAGCCAAAATTGGAAACAAGCTCCAAGAGCCAGCATATGTCTTGACAGCAATTGGACATTGACCTGTATTCCGCTTCAGTTGAGGAGAGAGAAACAACATACTGTTTGGAAGTTTTCCACCCCACCAGGCCATAAAAGAAGAGACAACTTCCTGAAAAGGACCTAGAATCAAAGTTTGATCCCCAGTCGGAGTCACAGTATGTGGTAACCACAGAGCTGTTGCCCAGCTTACCAAGGGAAATGCCCCAAGTTAAAGTTCCACTCAAATAGCTTAACACATGTTTGAAAGTGGTTTCATGCTCACTGCTGGGATCATTGAGAAATTGGGCCAGACAAGAGGCAGAGTAGGCAAGGTCTGGCCTGGTGCAGGGGACAAGATAATTGCAAAGACCGATGGCACACCAATAATTGATTGAAGCCGCAGGGGCATTGGTGTCCGCTCTGGGAAGAAGCCTGGATCCAGGCACCTGCGGAGTTGACTCTGACTTGCAATCTTGCATTCCAAAAGTAGCCAGAAGGTTATTGATGTACAGTTCTTGAGAGAGAAATAGACTACGCTTTTCCCTGTTTCTTTTTACCATCATCCCTAGTAAATACTGAAGTTTGCCTAAGTCCTTCATGTCAAATGCCAGGGATATTTCCAATCAAAACTTTTGAAGATTCCTCCCACCAATAATCAGGTCATCAACATGAAGGAAAACAAAGCAGGGATCCTCACCATTACGTATAAAAAGACAAGGGTTGGCGGCCAACGATTGAAACCCAAAGTCCTCAAAGAACCTCTTTATGCGAGGATACCAGTTTCTTGGACTTTGCTTGAGGCCATATAGGGGTTTCTTCAGCTTGAGGCATACATCTCCCTTGAGTGAGGAAGTGTAGCCTTCTGGAACACAAATATGAAAGTCCTTGTCCAGATTGGCATGAAGAAAGGCAGTCTTGACATTCATTTGGTGGTGATCAAGATTGTTTGCCACACAGTAACCCAGAATAAAATAAAGGGTTGATAACCACCCAGTCGGAGCAAAAGTCTCATGGAAATCAATATTTTCCACCTGAAGAAAACCTTTGACACACAGCCGGGCCTTGGCCTCTACAGGATTTCCACTTGAGTCTGTCTTTTCATGAAAAACCCAGACAGTGTTGAGTAAACGGAACAAGCCATCATAAGGGACCTCCTTCAGGACACCATGGCATTCCAGGCTTGCAAATTCATTCTGAATGGCAATGATCCATTTTTTGGAAGAATCCAACCAAAGTGCATCACGGTACAAACCAGGAGCATTGTTGATGACAACACCAGCAAAGTGAACTGGGGGTCTTCTGGCATGTTTCCCACTGACAACATTCTCTTCCAATATTTTGCTGGATATATTTGAGGGAGGAATCACAGGGACGACATCATATGTCCATCCCTTTGGAAGACTATTAGTTTCGCCATTTGGTGGCATGACCACTTCCAGCTCTTCCAAATTGGCCTCTTGACGCAAGAAGGATGGGTGACAAGGGCGAGAACCACCTGCCGGCAAGATAGGGAAGGAGACAGTACAGGAGCAGCAAAATTGTGACAGGCCAGATTGACAACTGGAGTAATCTCAGAGCCACCAGAAAAGGCGGCACTCTCAGAAGACTCAAGAGCAGGAGCAGCGTCCAGAAAAGTACAGTCGTGTGAGACATGAATTTTCCTAGTCAAGGGGTTGAATAAGCGATAATTGTGATGGGCTTCTGTGAGACCGACTAGCATGCAGAGCACCCCAGTTGGATTAACTTTGCTGGTTTGCCTTTCCTTTGGAACGTGCATGACAGCTGAGCATCCAAAAGGGTGCAGATTAGAAAGATCCGTTGCCAGGGAGCTCCACCTACTGATGGGTGTTCAGAAAGAAATCGCAGAAGTGGGTGTTCTGTTGAGGATTACATGGCGCATGCTTCTCCACACCATTCTGAGGGAACCTGGTAGTCGTTGAGCATTACTCTAACTTTCTCAAAAAGCATACGATTTCCACATTCCAGTATTGGATTTTGCTGGGGAGTGTAGGGAGCTGTTGGTTGATGAATTATTCCTCTCTTCAAGAATAGTTCTTGAAACTTGGAATTGATAAACTCACCACCATTGTCAGAAACCATGGTTTTAATATGCTTGCCAGTCTGATTTTCAGAAAATCTCTGAAATTCCACGAATTTTCCAAAGCTTTCAGATTTTGATTTGAGAAGATAGATGAAGTGCATGCGACTGTAGCCATCAATGAGCTGAAAAACATATTTGTTTCCTCCACGAGAAATTGTAGAAATTGGTCCACAAATGTCCATATGAATAGTGTCAAGACAGTTGGCGGGAGTTGGAAAGGACCCAGAGAAGGTTAGTCAATGAGATTTTTATAGTGAGCAAGAGACACAGTTAACATTAGAAAAATCGACATTTGGAAAGATTTTAGAAGCAACAAAGTTGTTGGGATGACCAAGCCGCTTGTGAATCATCAGAGGGTCAGGCCTGATAGAAACACAAGCCCTTGCAGCAGGAGGAGTGTTGATTAGTAACACATTTTTTACAATTCAAGTAGTGAGGATTAGACAATTGTTTTTGTCAAATAGTTTCGCCCCTCCTTTGTGACCCTTGAGAGTTGCACCATCATTTAAAAAAGAACCAAGTGGAATTAAGACAGAAGATGCCAAGGAAACGACCAAGGCATTGGGGAGAGACAACTTTCCAAGGGAAGCTGTGAGTTGAAGGGTTCCTTCAGCCGCTACAAGCATCTTGGCACCGTTGGCTGCATACAAGGTTTTGGTGGTTGACTTTGTGTTTAGAAAAAGAGACCCATCCAGTTCCATGGCATTTGAGCAGCCGCTTTCCAGAACATGAGAGTTTGATAGAAGAGACACATGATTACAGACAGCCAAAGCAGAGGCAGCTTCATGGTTAGATTGGCGTTTGTGATAGGCATCATGCTTCTACGGAAACAACTGAAAGCAATCAGACTCAGAGTGTGGAGCAAGTGGATTGTGCTTTCCTTTCTGGAATAGTTGTTTCTTTGCTTTTGTAGTAGCTTTCAAAGCCATGCCTAGCTCTTTGTCAGTGTCGGTTATTCAAAGCATGTGTAATTCTACTTCTTTGAAGACTTCTTCAACAGTGGGTATTTTAGTGGAAACCTTGATTGAATGAAACACAGCGGTAGACATATGTCTGCAGGATTCAGGGAGCATTCAAAGTACATAGAAAGCCAGTACCTGAGGCATGACATCACCAGTGAATAGGTTTGGAGAGAGAGAGCAAAGAAGCTTTAAAGTAGAGATAAATAAGGAGATAGACTCAGAGAGTCCTGAGGAAGAAGAAGGGAATTTTATACTAAAAAGTTTACCAAGATAAGAGGCAACATTTTCAGCGGAAGTAGAGGCATAATGTTCCTTTATGGAACACCATAGCTTGGAAGGATCTTTGCAGTCTTCGGATACAAATTTATCATAATTTTCAGCATCAAGATGTCCAACAATGAAGTAGAAAACAGTTTGTTTCTGTTTTGGATTGTCGTTGTCAGGTTTACCCGGGTTAAGGAGATGTTCTAGGTTCCTCATCCCCAATGAGGCTACAATACTCCTTTTCCAGGAGATAAAGTTCGAGGAGTTTAGTTTTTCAATATTTTTGACCTCGGAGAGAGTGGTATAGGAGTTTGATGAGTCATTCATGTTGCAGAATAACCTAGGAGTCGAATCTGATATTTTAAGTCTTTGAAACAAATGAATTAAGTTTTCAATTGACTGATCCAGTTCTCGAGCTGTTTCATTGGAGCACTGGGCCCATAACCTGAAAGATGCTCAAACAACATAAGGGTCAGGAAAACAGTAAATGAGAAGAGTAGAAAATATGAGTAGCTGGAGGAGGGACAGCTACACATGTTGTGGACTAGCTTTAAATAGTAAATACACTCTAGATAGCTCCATGATCTTAAGAGACCTGTACATCAATCATCTATAGTGATATGCTATAAGTAATTAAGTTTAATAAGAGTAACTATATGACAGCAAGGATTTCTAGTGACAACGTAAATTAGATTTAATTAACACAATGCACCCATCCCAATTTGGCCTTTTCCGTATCCTTTCTCTCTCAATTTTTAGAAGCTCCAACAAAATCACACTTTGACACTCTAGAAAATTTATTTAAGTATTTGGTAGGCACAAAAAACTACTCTCTCAAAGTTGGACAAAACAATATTCAACACAATTTATCTGGAATAGTAGCTTTCTGAAATTCTGACTGGGGAAGCTCAAAGTATTGCAGATCGTTTCCTGCCTCAATTATTTATTATGCTGGCTCCATTGGGTGGCAATCCCACTAACAAAAATCTGTAGCTCTGTCCTCTGCAGAAGCCAAATACAATTCTATGACCAACTGCAGCCAAAACCGTTTGTGGGAAAAACAGCTCGAATAGGAGGAAACCAAGAAGCATTTCTTAGGAATACTTAACTCAGATAACCAAAGTGCAATCTCAATTTCGTCCAACCATATCTATCATCACAGCACTTGTCATGTTAATTTCATACTAAATTTCATTTGACATGTACTAGGCAACAAACAAATTTCAATCAAATATCTCACCACCAGTGACATGTTAGCTGATTCTCTCACTAAAAAACTTCACCTTAATTCCATCTTTTGCTTTTATTCAAAATGACTAGGTAAAGGTGTATATAAGTATAAAACAGTTCTAAACATCCTAAATGGCACCAATTACATTGTAACCTCCTCTTCCTTTTCCTCACTATCTTTTCATCAAATCATGTATTTTAGTTCTTATTAAAATCACTAAAAGAAACTTCTTATAAGGAGAGCCTTCATGTATATAGAATCTACTTCCCTCATGTTATTACCGCTCTCCTTTTTCCTTAATCTGCTCAACAGGTCTGCTGCCACCTCCCTGCCTTTCCTGACTTACTGAAGTATTCACTCCTTTCAATGACTTCTTAAATGTTACTACTTGTACATATACCTAGCTATTTATATGAAATAGTATTTCCTAATGTAATTACCACTCTCCTTTTTCCTTTGTCTTCTTAAAAGGTTTTCTTCTGCCTCCCTGCCTTTCCTGACTTACTAAAGTATTTACTCCTGTCAATTACTTCCTAAGAGCATCTCCTACAATCTCTGTAATTTTTTCTGTAAATATGTTTCTGTAAGGTATTCTACAGAAATTCGGGATTAACACAGTCGTTCTCTATATCTGTGTCAAAAATTAACTCTATACTTACTGAATGTGGATTCTCACAATCATTTAAATTCTTCAATAATCATGAATTGTCTTCTCTGCCAGGTGTTCTTGGCTCAAAACACAATTTTGAAAGATGAAAATGAGTAATTGACTGTCTTCAATCCTTCCAAATCAAAGAAAAAGCATACAAATACAAGAATTGATCACCATCAAACAGTGGGAGCTGAGCTATTGTTCAATGACTATTTCAAAGAGGGTGTACTTACCCTGAGTATATGTTTCAAAGAAGGCATAGAATTCCAAAGTAACTTCTCTTGGAGATCATGGATTCTTTGGTTGAACACAATTATTTTTGAAGGCATAGAAAGGTATTAAAAGAAATTGTATCCAAATTGTAGAGGTATTTATATTGAGAATAATCATTTTAGGATTTCTGTAACCAACTTGGACTCTCAACACATTAAAAAATTACCTCAGAATTGCGGCAGTTGGAATATGGGGTGGCCTCTGATATGATGGATGAATAGCTTTGTATTGGAGAAACTACTTCTAATTTTTGTTTAAGGAAATTCACATCTGATATCATTTTTCTTTTTGGAAAGGACTATTTGTGTCTCCCAACTCCCTTGGATCTTAAGGTAATTATTACTGAATATGAGAAATGTGGCTTTTCAGGTTGCCTTGGAAGCTTAGATGCAATGCACTGGGCTTGGTAAAACTTCCCACAGACTTGATCTGGGAAGTTCCAAGGAAAAGAGAATACAACAACAATCATCTTAGAGGGAGTCTCATCCAAAATTATTTTCATTTTTCATGCATCCTTTGGGACTCCTGGTGCACTTAATGATATCAATGTTTTGAATTGTAGCACTTTATTTGAACAGTTTTTGCAAGGTAAGAATTCTATTTTATTTTCTAATCAGTTCATTCAACGGCTTTAACATCAAAAAAGGCATTGAAACAAAAGTAGATTTTGATGTTAATAGCAATGAATACAAACATGGTTATTATCTTGTTGATGGAATATACCCAAACTTGTCTTTCTTGATTAAAAGAATTCCACATGCACAAGACAAAGCAGGAAAATTATTTTCAAAAAGACAATAGAGTGCTCAGAAAGACATAAAGAGAGCCTTTGGGGCTCTAAAAGCAAGATGGCAAATTCTTAAAAAGCCCTGCTGTTTATTTTCTCTTACTGACATAGCAAAAATAATGAAATGCTGTATAATACTTCAAAACATTATTTTGGAGCATAAGATATCATATGATACCTTGCTTTATGAATCATATTGCATCCCAACAGAAGTTATTACACAAACAGGCCATGACCCAGAAATTTTTTACACTTGTTCTCAGTACATTCAGAACCATTGATTACTCAAAGATGAGCATATCCAACAAGAATCAAACAACGATCTGAAAATTCAAAATTGGCTTCAACATGAAATGCATTGAAGGCTTATGTGAGTTCTTCAAAATACTCTTTTATTAAGCTGAATGATTAGTTCTATATCCACATAATCATTCATATCCTCATATTTATTTTGTATTTCCTGTTTCATAAACCTCAAAATCTCCTTACTATAATAATCAGAAAGATCATCAGCCTTTTTCTTCAACATTTATAGCTCTTTTTGGCACATTTGGCAGCGTTCAATCTCAACTAACTCCTTTGTGGCTTTAGTGCCACTTTGAATTGCTTGGATTTTCCTCTTGGAGATTTCTAATGCATAAACCTCTGAGATCTCCTTAGCTTCAGAAAAGCTTTGTTCAAGCTTTAATCATTTTGCTTTTGTGGTTCCAATTTGTTGTTGTGAGATAACTGATTGGAGGTCAGTTTCTGAAGAGTTACCTGTTTTTCTTTCTTTGTATTGTTCAGATTAGGATGGTGTGCTTGGATTACTTTGCTGTAATGCATTCTTTACATATTCTTGATGTGCATTTTTCCCTTCTTGAGCCCACTTGCATGAATAACAAAGAAAATCCCAGGAAACTTGAAGCTTGAATGGTGTCCCTTTGTTGTTTGCCTGATGTAAGTCCTTTTCCATCTTCATTCAGTCCAATGGTGAGGAGCCACTTTGTGGGCTATTTATAATCAAATTATATATTGCAGAAAATTTTAGGGTTTCAGTATTCATTTCCAACCATCTAAAAAGAACAAAGGTGTAAATTATTAATAAAAATAAAAACACATCACTGACTCACCAAATGCAAATTTGGTCTGAATCTTGGTGATGAAACTTGATTAAACCATTGGGATGTTCAGAGACTCTTGAATAAAGCATATCACCTGTCGTATTGACAGGTGCTTCAGGGTCCTGGCTTATATCAATACAAGACTTTGCTAGTTGCTCTTCCGCTGATGGTAACCAGTTTGGAGCATGTTTTTGTGATGGTATCTTTGATATATCTGGTTTCAGACAGTGAATTAGATGGTGTGGAAGGTTCCAAAATTCTTCAATAGTTGGTAATTGATTGGCTTTTCTTGTGAAATGTGTGCTGTGAGAATCAATCGAGGAGTGTCTGCTGTGTAGAGATAGCAATTGTGGTTCAGAAAGGGTTTCAGAATTATATAGAAAAAAATCAAGTTATTTGAAATAACAGAATCTTCCAGAATTTTCTCATTGAATAATTGTTTACAGACACCAACTGTGAGAAAGTCGTTGAAGTTTTTGTAAAAGCCCCTTACACAAAAAAAGGGTTTACAGAAATGATAAGAGATGCTAAAGGAACTATCTTCCTTTCCGTGTGTTGTCTTTCAGAATTTCAGGATTGGGGACAGGGCTTACATTACAGTAATCATTTCCTGCTTCAAGGATTTGCAAGCTAAAGTAAGGGTGTCCCCCAAACTTGGTAAATAGAAGAATCCCTGATGGAGCCGCATTTGAGGTGGGGGAATGGGGGAAATTCTTTTGGGAACACTCATTGTGTCCTCCCTAGGGGATGGGGATAGGTAGTTGTCTTATGCAATCAGATCTCCAAATACTTTTGATAACAAATAATATGAAAGTTGAAACTAATAACAAGAGGGATTCAGAATTTCAGACTACACATTACAATATAGATGGACAAAAACTTGAGCTCAATTCTGTAAGCATTCCAATTTCTTTACATGCATTGCAGATAATTTAGCTCACTGATAAATACTAATTTTCCTCCCCCCAGAAAACACCCATTCAGATGGTGCACTGGTGGCAGTTATTGCTAAGTACTTACATGCGATCTGCACCAGTGTTGGAAAAACACTTCCTCTGGATTGCCAGAACTTCAAAATGTCAGTTGACTTGGGCTTGGCAGGTTATGAAAAAATGGAATAGCTCATTTTCTAAGGTACTTGCCTCCAGTCCAGTTGGGGTGTACATTTCATCAAATAATCCTGTTGGCTGTTTTTGAGTATGAAGAAAAGCTGGATTGGTTTCAGTGAAGTGGGACTTTGATTCTTCTTCAAACATAGTAAGCATTTGACTTGCTGAGATCCCAAATGTGGTAATAGTTGAGTTATGATTTTCAAAAAACCTGATTTTGAATCGTGGATCAAGCACTGAGGCAAAGATGGCTGGTTTCTTGCAAAGCAGTTTCTGAAGGTATTTTTACAACTTTGTTGTGATCACAACTGCAGATGGTCCAATCTGTTGCACATCATAATTATCACAGGCCTAAAAAAAATAATCTCATAAGCTTGATGAAAACAAAACAAGGAACATGTAAAAACCTACCTGATTAATGACCTTAATCAAAAGGATATACAAAGGTAAAGCATAGTTGATTATGGAATATTTTGAGCCACAAATAATTTTGGTGGCTTCATAGAGGGGATGAAGAAAATTACTAATCACCTGGACTTTGTCCCATTCAAGACTGGTGAGACAATACTGATCCATATTAACTGGGGCACAGAACTGGTTATATGCATCTTTTAGTGATAATGCTCATTCTAGAATTTCATAAATTGAGTTCCATTGGGCACAAACATTTGTAAAAAGAACCTTGGGCTTTATGTCATCACAGAATATTTGAACAGTTTTCAAAAACCTTTTGCAACACTGAGGGCTATGGCA
Organism: Austropuccinia psidii; assembly: GCA_023105745.1. NCBI lineage: Eukaryota > Fungi > Basidiomycota > Pucciniomycetes > Pucciniales > Sphaerophragmiaceae > Austropuccinia > Austropuccinia psidii. The sequence goes on along the minus strand of JALGQZ010000016.1, from coordinate 5,960,091 downwards.
CAAGTAGGAGCCAAGACAAGCTATATGTGTTAGAATCCAGCTGTAATCCAGATGGATCGGATTGGGTGGTTCCACCAGATTTGAAGTTGAAAGTAGGCCAATGTTTTCATGTCCTTGTGGAACATATGAATGCTTCCCTTTTACTAAAACATTCAATCCATCACGTGCCGCAAGATGAATCATGTGGGCCATACATCCAAAGGCCTTAATATTGGCTGCAAACTCATTTGTGTTTGCTTGAACTTGATGAGCCATAGTTGTGCTCACAGAAGCATTATTGGTAGTCATTGATATAATACAATCATGTAGGTCTTATTGTTTTATAACTGCTAGAAAGTGGTTTGCAAGTAAAACACCAGAGTGATCACCTGCATAATTCACTTTTAGTAATAGTCACTTTGTGACTCTATGAAAAAATGAGAAATAAGCAAATTCTACCATCAATTTCCATTAGACCCAAAAGGACTGATTGAAGCTGGAATTCTTGATCTACATAGTGAGCTGTGACAGAAATAAATTCTCTCACATTTGGACTAGTCCATGTATTGGTTGTGAAAGAAGGAAAGATTCCTTTGAGTGATATTGATTTTTGCAGTTGTTCTTGATGGAAGAAAAAAATATTGGATAAGTGGGCTGTCAATGCTGCCCTTTGCACAAGAATGTTCACTACAGTTGGATTACATAATTTTAAAAGGGAGTGAAAAGATGGTGATTCTAGTAAAGAAATTGGTAGATTGCACTCTGCAATGAAGTAGACTAGTGCTGTTTTTAATGTCTCCATTGATAATACCTGTAAGCCACAAAGGTGTTAGCTTAGCATTCATAACATTTCTATATAAAAGACAAGAGAAAAGCAATTACCTTTTTTGGGTTCTGATGTTGGACAAATTTGTCAAGTGTGCTGGAAGTGGAAGTCATCCTTTTTGGGTTAATCAAATGATGAAGGGCATTAAGATGATTTCTCATTGACTTTGTGCTTCCTGTGCCATCTCGTTCCAATTTTTGTTGCAAGGGTTTCCAGCTCAGTTTGTTACCTGACATTTGACATGAGTTTCAGCACAATCGGCAAAGTATTGCCATACCCAGGAGCACTTATTATTAGAGGTTGATTCATTCAGGGATTGTTGTGTTGTGTTGTCTGCTTCACTTGGCATTGTTTCTTGGTTTGAGGCTGCTACGGATGACATTGTTTGTTGAAGCTCCTTTTAAGAAGGTTGAAAATAAAAAATAAGAAATCGAAATTGATAAACCAAAAAAAAACACAAATTGTTTCCAAAAGGAAACAAAAGATAAAAAAATGAAAAAAAGGCTGGGATTGAGCAAAAACGGACAGGAATTCATAGTCCCCGCAGTCCCCACCCGACCCCTATTGGTCCCTAAGAGACCTTTCGGTAAGGAAATAAATGAAAAAAAGGCCTCCGTTGCGGGAGGGGAGAGGTATGAGGTTATTGATGGGGGATTCGCACGGGGAACACCTATAAGCGGGAGAGTGGTTGACAAGTGCCAGTGTCCTTGACATGCTTCGAAGAGTGAATCGTAAAATAAGGATGGGAGATCGGCCTTGAATGAGGCGAATCTGGAATGGAGTAAAGTGTTGCGTGTTCTCGACACGAAATGGTTTCCCACCTCAACTGACTGTAGAAAGCCCTACCAGAATCCTACCTCAAGCAACAAACAATTCAGCACAACTCTTAACAGGTCCCATGACCCATGTATGGAAACTTAGATGGCTGACACTTAATGATTGTAAATAGGTAATTCCCCAGAATAGAATGACATCCTTGTAAATACTTTTATAGTGTGGTATGTGAAATCAATAACACTTTTAAAAAAAAAGAGCGACCATGGAGACTTCTGAGATGGAACACCAGCTAACGACATACTATAGAGAGTATGACAACCATTAATGAACCTTTGCTTCTTTACAAACATACAAATTTAGGTATAAATCTTGAGATTGTCGACCAGAGACCTCCCATAGCCAGTCACCCCTCGGAAAACACTCAGAAACGTTGATATATAATCAATTAGCAATGCTCAAGTACCTTTATTTCGCAATTTTTTCCTTCAGTCTCTGTTGGAGCATTACTTCAGTGTATGTTGTCTGCAAGGGGGGGTATCAAACCCAAGTGCATGGGTGGTCTAGTGGTCTCAGTAAGTGTTATTTCTTGCTTCTAGAATCCAATTGATTGTGGGGTTTCACTTTTCTGATTGCGTAGCTGTCTAACGTTCTTCATTCATGCAGAATGCACAGATTCCAACAATCATCCATACCGATGCACAAAGGATAACTGCCTTACAGCGGACAACAGTGAGTCTTGTTGCTAGTCCGGCTGATTTGTTTGTCAGCTAATCCAGAGTGGATTTCAAGACACTGAATAGGCTCTGAGGTTTACCAGAACCCCTTGATAGCCTTCACTATACTAACTGCACTAAGGCAAGTGGCCAGCCAAAGGTGCTTCCTTATGTTTGGCCAACGTACATTTTTGTAGATACCCCTACACACTATAGTAAGTACAGTAGTAGGACATGTTTGGCTTTCAGTCCTCCGCTTGCAATCTGATATGTATATCGATCTAACCCCATCAGTCGTTTCGGGGTCATGGAGCCCAAAAGCTGATGGGACGCGAATCCCTATTGGTGAAACGGCTGGTTGTAACGTTGACATCAAGATTGGATTGAACGTCGGGCTACCAGGTAAGTGGTCAAAGTCCTCAATATAAGCCATTCTCCCCAAACCATGCTTATTGGAGCTTTCTGATGCATTTCAGCATGCCATAAATGCAACCCAATCACATAAATAGTATGGCCACTCGAAGCAGTCATCAGTCACATCTCAGGTAACCTAAGGCGAATTCTTTTCTCTGTTTCTTTTGCACTTTTCAGTCCGCACGATATGGTGGTGTAACTTTGTTTCAGATCATCTTAAAAAGTTTCAAGCAACATCTCTCCTAGCAATAAACTTTTTTTCTAGCTTTCCCCAAGAGATACTTTGTTTTTGAAAAACTGGATATGATTTCGCCACTTTTTATTTCAAGTAGTGACAAACCAGTGCATTATAAAGCTACCTCTCATGAAATTCTCTTAGTAGGTCGATTTGAAGAGCTTACCACTATTTCAGTTACATCCAAACAGAAATAGTGAACCTTGAATGAAGAAGCTAATGTTTTGTTCTTTTTAAAGCACCCTACACCAATGCAGGACTTGCTGTGCACATACCGCATTGTAAGTGACACAGTATATAAAAATGTTAGTACTCTTTTGACTTTAGTGTACCTGAAAACAAAATTCTACAGTAATAATCCCACTTAAGAGCATCAGCAACCATTTCGCTATTTTTTTCTGTAATTTAAATTATGTAAGCCATTTTACAGAGTTTGAAAATATAGAAGGGCTGTAGAACAACCATTGTGCCTGGTCAATCTGTAACAACGATTTAAACTGATTCTCTGGCACAAGCACAAACATCAACTTTATAAAAATAAAATCCAATGAGTCTCAGGAAAATGCTTATTATAAATCAAAGAATCATCATCAAAAATGATAATTATGATGAGGAATTAAGGATACTCATTGAAGAATGCCTATCATGGCCATACATTTTTCAAGAAAGAGCAATTGGAGCTGAACACGTGTTAAATGTCTATTTCAAAAAAATAACTCTTTCTACTTTGTCAAAAGAATTAATTGAAATAAATTTCTTGAGGAGTTTTGCAAGAAAGTTGGCCTTTCAACATAGCAAAAGATGTCAGCAGCACTTTAGCAGATGACTTGGGGTATTTCTGGTGATGAAACAAATGAGTACTTGAAAATTGGTGAAATTACAGAAAAATTGTTCTTGAATACGTTCTCCAAAGACGTAATTTCAATCTTTTGAAACCAGTATCCAAGAAATCCATTACCTGAGAAGTTGAAGGCTATTATCGTTTAATGTGAAAGGCATGGATTTCAGGGATGTTGAGAAACTTTGTATTGCATTTGGTGGTCTTGAAAGAACTTTCCATATGCATTTGCATGTTAGTTTAAAGGGAAAAATACAATGTCATTTATTTTGGAAGAAGTAGCAAACAAAAGCCCCTAAATTTGGAATTCATTCCTTGGTACACCTGGGGCATTCAATGGTATATATTTTTTGAATCAAAGAAATTTATCTCAAGGATTCCTTCAATCGATTGAAACAAATGTCACCTTAAAGCTCAATAACAATGATTAAAATCATGAAGATCACGTTGTATATCGAACATATTTGAGCTGGGAATTTCTTGATTGAAAGTTTTTCTCATTCCCAGGATGAGGCAGGGCAGGTATTGTCAGAAAGATAGCAAGCACAAGGAAGTAAATTTAGAATATTTATGGTGTATTAAAAGTTAGGTAGGATATAATAATAAGAACATTCTAGCTGTAGTAATTCAAAGAAATAAAAACTAAAATTCACTGTTTCCTCATGCACAATATGATAGTTGAGAATAAGAAAACACATGGCAGTTTTCTTTTGGATCAAAAATTGAATCCTTCAGAAATCCGCACACACACACATTGAATTAGTGCGATTATTCAAAAATTCCAGAATCAAATTCAGAAAAACCAGTTTATGAAATCTCAGAAGGTGAATCATAAACTGACACAAGACTTGAAGATTGATAATTGAGTCTGTCATGGAAACAATCAGAATTGAAGAATGTTAGTAGAAATGTATGAGTTTTTTTTGCTTTATTTATTAGAATAACTCCCTAATTTTCTTCATATTTATTTAAAATTTCCTGTTTCATTAATTTTGTAATTTCCTTGCTATTATCATCAGAAATCTTTTCATGTGCCTGTGCGAAAAAATCCAGTTTATTTTGACAGAGCCGTTCCCATTTTAAATCTGGAATCTCCTGTATGTATTTTAGATTGCTCTTAATGGTGGTCATATTTATATTTGAAATCAAACTTCCCTGTGTTGATTTGAGATTTCTTTGACTTCTTTGTGCCACATGGATGTTGTTCAAAAAGTGAGTCCGGGTCTGCCCAAGATGAAGAGATATTTATCTTGGCTTCAGACTTCCCCAATGGTATTTCTGGGGTGCTTGATGGAAGGAAGCTATGAACCGAGTCCTTCCAAATATTTTTTACCTTCTCATTCCCGATTTTATGAGTGAATAAAAACCTCTTAATAATGGGAAATCTTGAATGATTTACCCTTTTTAATGCTCAAACGAAGCTCCTTTTCCATTTTAATTCAATTGCATGGTGATAAACTACTTGAAAAGTTTGAGACTAGCTTTTTATAAATTCCTCAAAATTTGAGTATAGAAGTGTTTAATTCAAAATATCTTTCCTACAGTTAAAGGTGAGTATGATTGTGTTTCATGAAAATAGGCCACTCACCAAATTCTCATTTGCTTAGAATCTTAATCAAACAATCTAATCTCTTGAGAATTATTTTGTAAATATTTTCACCAGACTTATTTGCTTCTGTCATGGTATTTACCCACATGTAGCCAAGATCTTTCCAATTTTTCTTATTCAATTGAAAGCCAAGTATATGAATCTTTCTTGCATTTGCAATTTGTTTGTTTTTTGTTGAAATTGCAAGTTGTTTTTTTCATGTGTCAAGACCAGATAAGCGATTTTAAAAATTATAATTTGTAATTGAGCTAGATAGAAAGAACGACATTCATTTGAAAGAATGGCTTTCAAACGTGCTTTTAGAATTTTTTAATGAAACATAAATTTCGCCAATTCTGTGTGTGTCATGGGGATCACCAAAGTCAAGTGTGAGAAGATGTATAAATATTCTATAAAAAGGCCTTACAGAAGTGGTTTTAGATACTCTAAAGATAGGATGCTTATCCAATCTTGACTATCAGAACAAGTGAAATCTCTGTGGATTAATTCCCTACTTAAATTTCACAAAATATAACCTGAATTCAGAAGACAAAACAAAATTCCACTTGACAAATATCCTATCTTTTCATATTTTTAATATAGAATTCCAAATTTCTATTTTTAAGTAATATATTAGTAAATTTTTTAGATCTAGCCATACTGACTTTATTCCCTGATTGGAGATTAATATTTAGCCAAAAAGTTATAATTTTTGCAAAACTTATCTATGTTTTCTTGATTATACACCAAAATAACCCATCAAAACGAAAGTTAATAGCTCTTATTCATGAAAATGGAAATTTATCTACTTTGAAGGTAGCTGAGGATATTTCTAATTAAATTAGGGAATCAGAGCTGATGGTCTGATAATTTATTGTTTGGTTTCCTCAGAAGATATAATTTCCGATTCATTTTCAAATGTTATAAAATGGGCTGATTCAAATTCTATAACACTTAGAAAAGTATTGTCTCAATTTATACAAGAATATGACTTTCCAATAAGGCTTGGAAGTATTCCCAGGAATTAAGAAGACTCTGATACCAGATATTTGAATGAAAATGACCTATTTCTGAGTATTATTACTACTATGAAAAACATTACTTCAAATAATAGTCAATCAAAAATACTGTTTCATGCTGCTCTTATCAAGAATCAAGACTAAGAAGCTTAAAATGAAGTGAATGAGTCCTCAATTAATAATGTTAAAATGAAATCTTGACCTAATAAGGACTCCATATTCTAAGTGTATGATTAATTCAAGGTGCAAAATTCTCTATCTCAGACTGATTGAATCCCTTGTGATGAATATTTTATTTAATTAGGTAAGGTATTCTCTTAAATTGGAGCCTGGGATCACAAGAAACACTGGATTTGATTCTTATTAATTAAAATAATTTTAATGAAAAAATCAGAAGAGCTTGTAAGAATTTTGTTAAGCTCAATAAGAGCTGTGGGGATTTCAAAGGCCAATTTTATGCTTTGTCTGGAGGTAACCAAGGATGAAGTAATCCAGACACTAGTAACAGCATTAACCAGGGCAGAAATTTTTTTTACTTTAAAGGAATTAGTTTTAAGTCACTTTCAGGGTACAGAATTATCAATATTCACTCCATTGGAATTGAATTTGAGCTCCTTTCAAGTCACCAGAAGGGGACCTTGGAATAATATAATTTTCCTAAAAACATTAGATGAGAGTAACAAAAACAAAATATCAAAAATATCATTTTGGGCTATTATATGTGATATGAGAATAATTAATATGTAATATGTGTATATATAAACATATTTTCATACTATAGTTAAATAATTTGCATTGCCTTTTGAATTGAAAGATATATATTCAAATAGATGGATGTAAAGTCATAGGATCCAATTTAAAGAATAAAATTTACTCCCAATATAATCAAAAGATTAATTAAAAAGGGGTCTTCATATCATTCCAAATATATATCTTCACAAGCCAAAGGGAGAAAAATGTGTTAGCTTAGGAAGTAATTCTTAAAATAGTTTTTTGGTAATTAAGAAGAATGGGCCTGTTTTTTGTGTTAAAAGAAAGATTAACTTATTCAGGGATCTTCAAGATTTCTTTTGTTATTCTATATATGTTAATATCCAATAAATATACAGAATCTTCACATCTCTAATAAAGAAGGGAAGGATATTAAACTACATTTCTCAATTATTTGAGAAAATACTATTATTTAAAAGGGAATACACCATGAAAAGAATTAGCTTAATAGGTGTGAATTCTTGGTCATGATAGAATACTACCCAATAAGTCTGAAAGATATTATAAATTTAAACAGAATAGAATTGATAAGACTAATGTAATATTTCATTAAAATTGAACCAATTTTATAAACAGAAATTAAGGGGCTCTGGGATATCTCAAAAGAAATTCAGTCATTCATAGAAGGAGTAATTAATTATTCATCTTAATCATGTACTTCCATGGTACTTAAAAATCTCATTCTATTAGAATACAAAGAAAGCCTTCAAAAGGTTATTCATCTTGACAGGAAATATCATAATATTTAAAGGTTCTGAGAAATACCAAAAGAGCATTAGCTTACCAAGGTTCTGTAAACAAATTTTGAAGAAAGAATTGTGAAAATGAAACTTTATCATGATTCATATAAAATTAAATGAAATTTTACTTCCAGTGTGACTGCTATTTCCCTTTCTATTAAAGCATTAAATGGGAGCTTCAAATTTACTATTTTATTTAATAAATCCAGGCACTTATTCCACATTTGAAGCAGAGTAAATTTTCTATTGAATTTCACAGTTTCTCTTCCAAGTGAAGACAGACTGGACTCACTTTGGAAGGGATAAAATACTATTTATAAGCACCTTATGTGGTGTAAATCAGAAATCAGATTTCTAATAGAAAAGAAATTACAAATTAACGGAGGAAAACATGCATAAAAAAGCAATAAAAAAGGTGGATTAAGCCACAAATAAGTAGATTACCACTCTTTCAACCTGTCACGAAGAGGCAAAGTAATTAGTAGGGTATGGCCACAAAACCCCTGCTGAAAATGTGAGGGAAGGCAAATACCTACTTTGATATTAAGAATACAACATTCTCAAGGAATAAATAAGATATAAATTATGATAAATGCAATATATTAAACAACTGGGGACAAAGTACACAGAGGGAGAAAGAGGGGATAGTATATGTGAAAATGAACAAGCCTTAGTTCAAGGATGGAATTTCTTCAAAATATTGATTTATTTAAACAGTATAGTTCCTTTAAAGGAGGTTTATGAAAGATGGGTGACTTTACAGTTCCAGATTGGTGATTAAAAAACTATGTTTGGTGAGTTCAGCCTGTATTAAAAAGAAAGGAATGTATCAGGTGAATCGAAGCTGCATTGAGAATTCCAAATTAATAAACTTCAAACTAGAGGCTCATACATACAATTAATCTCTCTTTTTGGTGAGTTTGGATGGGGCTATTATTGAAATCCCTTTACCTCCAGTAGTGGCTGTGACTTTGAATTTCAATATAATCATGTGAGAAAAACCAATTTCAAAGGTGTTTAGTAAATGAAAAATAAATTAAATAATTACAAAGCTGATTATAACCTCTTAATGCTGTTATCAAAAAATAATCATGGAAGGAGACTTATCAAAGCAAGTTTCTTCTACTCAAAACAAAATCTGAATTTTTAAATCAGTTTTTCAGGATATAATGTTCACATATTAAGCTATATTATGTTTATTCAATGATAGTATGAGTTCCCACCAAATGTACTTAGAGCACTGAGAAGGTCAAGGAACTTCCAGAAGCTTTCTATATATGCTTAGAGATAATTTACAGGTCTTTGTGTTCCATTGATACAAATATTAATGAAAGCACCTAATATTTATGGTACCACTGGGTTTCTAAAAACCATTTCTAATTGAATTTCCACCAATTCCTTCTTCTACCTTCATTGAAGAAATTATTCATAAAGGAAGGGGAAATGTTTAGAACTGCTCCTGTATTTTTCTTTCATTAAAGCAAGGGAAGCTGAAACAACATCATCCATAAGGAACAAAAGCTGGTAGTAGCACTAAAAGCTATATAAAAGAGGGATTATCCAAGGTCCACAGAGTTTTACTTTAATTAAAGAGTAAATAATCCCTCCAATACTATTTAAAAGGACATGTAATGACCAAGAGATGAGGAAGTACTGGCTAAATATATTTCTTCTTACCTGATAAAAAACCTTCTTTATTATTTTGGTGGAAATTAAAATGATGGAAGATGACATTTTTCAAGTTTCCCCTAGATCTTGCTTGCATGAAAACATGACTGAAATACCTCAGACCCATGAAAAAGGCCTGGAACACCTAAGAAGTGGCTAACCTCTGGCCCACAGGGATCCCTCTGACTTCATATAAGTCATTATTCATGGGGGCTTTGAATTCAAATGATGGAAAAGGAAACTATCTTAAAGTTACATTTAATTTACCTTCAAGATTGTGGACTACCTAAAGAACAATTACAAGGCCTTACAATCCCCCAAAACAGTGAATTCCCTATCAAAATGCCCTTTTAAACCTTCATAACAGAATTTTTCATGGAAAAATATTGACACAAAAAATATGTTAAAGAGAAATTGAGAGCATTAGGGGTATTTTCATATACTCAAAGAACCACAAAAAATTAAAATGTGTTTTAATTAGAAGTAATAAAGTTATTTTTAGCTATAAAAGCTTGATTTACATATGAAAATCAAATTTGGATAGAAAAATAAAGTATATCACAGAATTTTCATGATAAATTGATATGAAATTTCAATCTTAATAAAAAATGTAAAAGAATATATTTATACTTGAAATAGTTATTTCAAAAGAAATTTCTCACAAAAATATTAAAAATAAAATATTTCTTTGGAAAAAATTTGATGAAAATTATCATAAATGTTTTGAAATAACTGAACATATCAAAATTGTTTCACCATTGGATTATTTATAAAAAACCAGGTGGGGTCACCCCCAACTGTAATTTCTGTAAGTTAACTTCAAATAGAATTTAATAAACTTCTTTCAATATTTTATTCATGAAAGTCTTAAAATACTCAGAGCCTTGAGCTTATTAACACCAAATTTGGTGTCAACCATCAATATTTGTGTGAAAATTGAGATGTGGTGTGTATTTTAGAAGCTAAGAGGAATTGAGGATTTTAAATTGTAATATCAAAATGTGTGCATGTATTATAAGTGAATTTAAATATAAGTATGAGGCATTGATAATTACAGTTGTTCCCTATGATTTTTTAATAGAAGTACATCTTAAAAGTTCTTAGTATAGTAAATTCTGAGGAATTAAAGAAATATAAACTGGAAAGATTGATTTTTTCGGAGAACAGTGTCATGGGACTCTTCTAAGTGAAGAGGGCCTGGCACTCAGTAAACTGGAAATCACTTATGGAGGGCTCAGGATGGGATAAGATGGAATACAATGAAGAGTGTAATAAAGGTAGAATTTCTAATGAAAGAAATATTAGAAAGAAAAAGAAATAAGAATAAGAGTAAAGAATAAAATCACCAACCACAAACAGCTCCAAGTCCACTGTTTCAACCTGTCAGAAGGGAAGAGAAGGGTTAATAAGGATATGGCAACCACAACTTTACTGAACAGGTGAGGAAATGCAAAGAAAAACTTGAAACCAATAAATAAAATACTCCAAAATAAACAGTAAGAATGTTTATTAAATAATAAATCAAATATATTAATTAGCTGGGGAAAAGTCCCCAGGGGGAGAAAGAGGGGCTGGTATATGTGAGAATCCACCAGCCCTGATCAAAAGAGTAAATTTTCTTGGAAGGAATGTTGATTTGAATTGATTTGGATAATACAGCCCCTGTATGGATGTACAGGGTCTTTATAAGAAGTGTGGTGGAGCTGGGTGATCATACAGTTTCAGAATTGTGAATCCACAACTGTATTTGGTGAATCAACCCTGTAAAAGTGTTGAAATGCTGTATTGATGAGCCAAGCTGTATGCATGTTGCAGCAAAAGGAATTTCTGCAACTGGATCCTGATACACATACTGGATTTCCGTTTTGATGAGTTTTGGTGGGGTTAAGCTTGAATACCTTTACCCCTGGATAGTGGCTTTGACAGTATCCCCTCTTGAAACTGGTGGGATCCTGAAAACCATAATACCCTGCCACTTTTGAGTGTCATCCCCAAATCCCCACCTTTTTTTCAAAATATTGAAAATCAATCTTCATTTCTCTTGATCATTATCATGAAAATCTCTTCTTCATCTCTTTGTTCTTTATCCTTTAATAAATTTTCCCCTTCTTTGGGTAAGTGAAAATTTTCTATTTCTTTGAGTCATCTTCCAGTCAAATTTTATTTTTCCTCATTTGCCTTGGGATTTATCCCAGAATAAAGGCCACTACCTTTTTCAGCGCAAAATTTGAGAAATAATGGCTATATGAACATGTATGCCTGCATGGATTGGCCCAATTATCTTCTGGGGCCTTTTCTTGCATATCCTGATTGTCTTGAAAGGAGGGGTCTTGTCCCCATATACCTTGATCAATTACGGTCCTGGCCATTCTATGGCCAATTCTTGGTTTTCCTGAATTTTTGGTCTTTTTGGCCATATATGGGTTTTAAAGTCCATAGTCCACAGTCTGTGAGGCTATTGGAGTTCCCCATGGCCAATTTGGACCCCCTGGGCCCAATTTTGATGGGGTTTCTAGGGGGTGAAACGGACCAATTGAAGGGCTTTGGACCTTATTGACCCATTGAGGGTGGTCCAGGACTATAAGAAATATTGACCTTCCTAGGATTAAAGGAGATATACTGCCATGTTGATTGGGTCCCAAGACAGTCTTGGAGCCCCATATTGAGGACCTTGCGGGGCCATTAATGGAATTATGGTCCCAAATCTTGATGAACTTCAGGATTTTGGTATGCATATATTACTAAAATGACTTCTTTTTCTTCAATTAACCTAGAAATGAGTTCCAAACCTACTGAACTCACTGAATCTCTCCCTTCTGTTCTTTGTGGGTCTGGCATCTTCAGTCAATTGGGCTCACCCCAGTGAATGGCTTCCTCAGGCAACTTTGATCCTCATCAAACCTATGATGGGTATGAGGTGGTTTAGCTCTTTTATCCACCTTTTTTCTGAGTTTTTGATGAAGGGTAAACAATGCTTCCAGCATTTTAACCTAAGGTCTTCAAAGTGCCACTATTGCTTTGTTGGAAAGAATCTATGCCAACATCCAGGAGTGCCACTTTCCACCATCAAAAGATACTTGTGGACAAAGAAGGATGGGCCTTTTGGGAAAGAGTTTCCAGTCTATGAGGCCCCTACTCCTGATTGTACTGCAGGCTATTATAGCTTAAAGTGCTTAATTTCCTTGTATGACTTGATACTGATGTCTTTAATTAGTGACTGGATCCAGGAAAAGAAATGTTGAAAGGTGAACTCATGTTGGAGAGCCTATTCCCACTGGTGGTAGGCCAATTTAATCCAGCTCAGAGGTCCCAATCTCCAGAATCAATAACCAAGGAGTGGTTAGAAGGATAAGGAAGATTTCTGACTCATCAACACATCCAGATGCTGAGAGGAGTGATGAATGTTATGGTGAAGAAGTTGAGGTGAGTAATTCATTGGTTGGCCACTGTTCAAGTTCTTCACACACTCAACCTCCTGAAAAGAAATTGCATGGTCAGCTTATTCCCAATGCTCCAAGAAACTTTCAACCTATCCTGTTTCCAGTCCCATCTTCAGTTCCTCATCCTTAAACTAACTCTTCCACTTCCAGGCCTATACTAGCTTCAAAAATGAATCCATATCCCATTACACAGCCCAGGTCATCCCCAGTCCCTACCTCCCACCAATTACAACCTGTGTCCAGAACCAGCCAAAGAAGAGATGATTGGTCACCTTTGCCATTCCCAGCTGCTCAAGTGTTGCAAAATTGGGAGCACTGGCCAATCAGGGTTACCAGAGAGGATCTAACTGTGGTGAATGAAGGTCAAGATGCTGTGGCATGATTGTTCAGAAGGGTTGATAGAAATAGTAGGGAGGTGATTGTATATGCTAGTGATAGAATGATCCCTGGTACTCCTTCTGAGGGGATGGCTGCCAAGTTTTCCTGGTATGAAGATGAATTAATAAATGAATTCCAGAGAACTTTTGATGATTTTGGTAAGGATAACTATTTTTTTGGCTTTGCTTGTGTTTAGTTCCCTTTTATCCCAGCTCTTATTGATACAGAATAAAAATGGAACCTTCCAATACATGATATGTGAAGGGATGCTGCTACTTCATATCAGATAAATAAAATGAAACAAGAATTATACAATAAAACAAAACAAAACAAAATAAGAATAAAAAGAAAAAGATAGTAAAGAAACTTCTGAGAGGTGCCCCTTCTTGAGGTGAGTTGCTTGATTTTGGCCATAATTCATCTAAAGAATAAAACCAAGCATTTGATGCTCACAGAGTGGTCAATGTTTTGTTTTACAAGAAGTAGAACCCTCAGAGATGCATACCAGAAGATGGAACTTACGTTCACAATGTCCAATCCCCACAAAGCACCATAAAAATAACAGAAAAACGTTTTCCACAAATTGACTTCATGTAATGAATTTCTTGAATAATGATTAATGGCAAAAATAAGAAAATAAACAAAGAAAGAAAAGGTATTTGGCCATATCTTGATGAAAGGTCCAAACTTAAGGGTAGTGAAGTTGCAAGGCCTTATAAATCTGTCCAAAGAGCTGAAAAGTGCTCACAATATTTCCAAGGTGATTCTTACAAAAATTTTGGTTAGAATACCTCCTTAAAGGTAAATTCCAGGAGAGGAACTTAATTTCATAAATTTTACTCCCCACCAAGCACCATACAATCAAACTCTGGAGGTATTTGGGCCAGGCTTGTCAGTATACAAGGTATGGAAATTCTTGACAAGGTCTGATGAGCTGGTAATGTTGGAAGCTGGCTCCCAAGTTTTTATTTCTGGGTATTCACTGAATGATTTCCACTCTACAAGATACCATAATTTACCTCCCTTGAGTTTTGATTCCAGAACCTGAGCAACTTCCAATTCCTCTTACTCTCCCACTAAGACTAGAAGTGGTGACAATTGATGTTGGTTTTGGATAGTTTATTGCTTGCCTGGTTCTAATAAGGACACATGGAAGACAGTGTGAACTGACTTCCATTATTGAGGCAACGTGAGGTGATATGCATGGCTTCAAATCTTCTTCAAAACTTCAAAGGGTCCCAAAAATCTTTCTGAAAGGTTCTTTGTGGGTCTTCTAGTCATGATATTCTTTGAGGCCAGCCATACTTTATCCCCAGGTTGGAAATAAGGTGGAATTGTCCTATTTCTATCTGGAAACTTCTTAAGTCACCTTATTTCTGACTCTCATTACTCTTTGACAACTTGCTCTACTGATTGAAGTTTTGTTCATAACTTTCAAGCAGGAATGTCTTGAGAAATGTGAATTGAATCAAAGCTAGGATTCCTTCCATAAATGGTGAAAAAAGGTGATTGTTTTGTTGATGAATGTTCTGCATTCTTACAGGAAAATTCAGCCAGAGGGAGCTAGATGTGCCAGTCATCTTGATTGTAACTGACAGAAATCCAAAGATACTGTTATATAATCTGATTTACCATCTCTGCCTGTCCCTCTGTTTCAGGATGGAAAGAATTGGAAAGATCTCTTGATATATTGAGCTTATGACATAACTGGGTCCATAATGATGAAACACATAAGGAGCCTATATCACTGATAATACTGACTGGTAGTCCATTATTGCAAAAGACATGACTGATAAAAATTCAGGATAATTTCAGGGCAGTAATTGTTGAATAAGTTGGAATGAATATTTCCATTTTTGATAATCTGTCCACAACTACTAATATTGAATCAAGATTGTTGGATAGTGGCAACTGAATGATAAAGTCCATCAATAATGAACTCCAAGGACCAGATGGAATTTGAAGAGGCTTTAGTAATTTGAATTTCTTATTATGAATCTTCTTGTTTCTTGAAAATTGCTTACATGAGGACACATAGTCCTTGATTATTTGATTCATTCCAGCCCAATATAAATCCCTCTTGATGAGCTTGAGGGTCTTCTCCTGGCCAGGGTGGCCAGACAATGGTGAGTAATGACTCTTTTAAGGAATGTAAAATTGAGTTTCTTTATTTCTTGGAGTAACCACTCTATCTTTGAATAATAATAGCTTGGCTTGAGGTTCAAGAGAATAATCTGGTAATGATTCACCTCTTTCTAGTTTCTTGAGTATTTATTTATAATCTTTGTCTTGAAATACTTATTTACAAATCTGTTCAGCTAAATATGAGAGTATTTATACCTTGTTTTAGAAGAATCTTGATTCTTGAATTTCATCTTGCTTAAGAACTTGATGAAAATTTTGAGTATTCTTGCTTATGAAGTCAACCCCCCCCTCTCTGGGTACACACCGTTCTGGTGTGACGAGGCATCTTGTAGAGTGACCAGCCTGCCTGGGGGGTAAGTGATAGTGAAATGAAACTCAGACAGAAATTCATCCCAGTGGTCTTGATGAGGAGTAAGGACTTTGGAAGACATAAAGTACTGAAGAGAATAATAGTCTGTCAAGACATCAAAGGAATGAGAAACAGAAAGGAAAAAATCTCTCCAGTGCTTGAGAGTGCAAACTATGCCAAGGAGTTCCTTTTCATTAATTTCATATTTGATCTCCGCTAAAAAAAGGCTGCAACTAGCAAATGAAATTGGATGCTTTCCTGAGTCATTCACCTGACTCAGTACCACACCCAAGGAATCATCAAAAGAATCTGTCTCAACAATAGTTGTTAGAGAAGGATTGAAATGAGAAAGGATAGGAGAAGTTGTAAAGGCTTCTTTTAGTAGTTGAAACTAACCAAGAGCTTCCTCATTGAAGATAAAGGGAGAATATTTGTTTAAGAAGGGAAGTCAGGGCAGTGATGGTTTTGGAATGATTTTTAATGAAACAACAATAAAAATGGGAAAAGCCAAGAAATTATTGAAGAGCTTTGATGCTCTTGGGCTGAGGCCAATTGAGAATTTTCCAAAGCTTTGAAGAATCCATCTTGAGTAAATCACTTGAAACAATAGAGCCCAAGTATTCCATACTTGAGGCATGGAATACACACTTTGAGGATTTAGCAAACGGATTTTTGTCTCTCAGCATTTGAAGGAAAGAGGACACATGTTTGAGATGCTCCTCCTCAATGCTTGAGAAGACCATAATATCATGTGAATAAACTACAAAAAAACCAAGAAATCTGCAAAGATATCATTTACAAGGTTCTAGAATCAAGCAGGAGCATTGTTAAAGCAAAATGACATAACCAAGTACTCATAAATACCATATTTGGCTCTGAAAGAAGTTAAGTCATCATCCCCCTCTTTAATTTTCAGGATATCATAATAACCACACAGATCTATCTTGGGGAAGATAGTGGAACCATTACATATGGTAAGAAGCAGGTTCATAGGAGGAAAAGAATACCTGTTCTTCCTGGTGACAGAATTGAGTTTGTGGTAGTCAAAACACAAACAAAGGACACCATCCTTTTTATTAACAAAAAGGAAAGGTGATCCTTTTGAATAGGAGCTTTTCCTGATGAAACCTTTCTCTAAACTCTCTGACATTTAGGCCCATAGTGTTCCTGACTCATGATTTGATAAAGAGTAGATACCTTCAGCTGAAGGCAGAGACCCCTCTAGTTTGATATGATGATCACAGACACAGTGTGGAGGAAGTTTCTCTGCTTTCACTTTGAAGAATACACCCAAATATTGGTGATAAGAAGGAGGGACTACCTTCAGAACAGTTTTGATTGCTTCTGGATCTTCTTTGTCATTCCACTTCTTCTTCAGGGAGGAATGAAAATATAACGGAAGAAGGTACATATCCCGTTGAAAGAGATGAAGTGAAGATATAGAAACATCTTAACCAACATCTTTTATCTCTTTGAAGAATTCATCTCTTGATGGAAGTAATTAATGAGAGGGAATGATAGGAGGGATATGGATAGAAGAAGGAAGGGAAGGTGTCTTAAGCTCACTAACAAGAGCAACACTGCTTACAGGAGTGGAAAAGTAATCACTAGTAGAAGGATAGTACCACTAGAATCCTTATTAATAGAATCATAGGTGATTAATCCATTCCTCCAATTTATAATAGGATTAAAATGGTAAAGGCAATCATAGCACAATATGAGGTCTTCTCCCTTGGGGGAATCAAGGAAGAATTCCCATACAAAGCTTGGGAAGGAAGGCAAGTCAGCAATCCACTTGGTATAATGGGTTATGAACAAGGAAGTGGATTCATTAGAGTCCAGAATGAAAAGAGGAATATTTTCACAGAGCTCTGACATAGTCAATGAGTACTTGAGAACAAAACTCCTTGCAACAAAAGAGTTTGTAGCACCAGAATCAATGAGACTACCATGAAAAATATCAGAGACAGAAGAATAAATAAGAAACTTTAAAGATTTATTGACACTAGCATTCATAGTGCACAATTGTGCTCTTGAAGGAAATGAGTGATAGCCATTGAATAAATAATTATTCCTACTCAGGATTTACCCTGATTGCAAGGGAAGCCTCTTGATGACAATGGCCTATTCTGAGGCCTCTTGAAGAATTTTTCAATTGGGTTCTTCCCACCCCAATAAGTCCTAAAAACTTTCTTAATCCTCCTCTCCTTTTCAGACTCAATTAATCTGTTGTCCTTATTGAGGAGAGTAGCATGAGGTTTATCCTTTGAAACATGAAAGGTTTTCCCTTTCTTACTGTTATTTTGATGAGGGTTCTTTGAAGATGAATCTTGAGGAGGCCTGAAGGGGTTGGATCCAATGACTGGAGGCTTCTCTCCTGATGACTACCTTTTTCCTTCTGCCTCTTATGGTACCTGGTATCTAACTCCAAAGTAATATCCATGAGCTCTTTAAGGATATCAAAATTGCCAGGGTGAGAAGCCAATTGATCTAATAGCCTTGATTCCAAGCCTCTTTTATAAACATCAATATATGCATTTTCTCCCCAATCCCCAATTCATAAAATTTAGCTTCTGAAATCAGCAATGTACAAAGAGACATGACCACTCTACGTCATCCAGAGATTATCCAACTCTTTTTCAGATTTCCTGAATTCATTGAGGTCACCAAACAGATTGAATAACTGCGTTTCAAACAACTTTCAGTTATTGAGGAGATATGATAGGTCTTCATTGGAAATATTTGAGATATATGGTTCAATCCATTTTCCAGCTCTACCAGTGAGAAAGAAAGTTGAGTAAAGAGCCTTCTTCCTGTCAGAGAAGAAGTTTTCTGAGTCATTATGGAATATTAATTGACAGGAATGGATAAATACTCTCAATTTATGGGCTTTAGTACCATTAAAAGAATTAGGTGCCTTCATGGATGCAGTCTTGAATTCTGGGGCTCTTGAATTTTCCCTGGGAGCAACTGCTTGAGTGAGTTGTCCCATGAAATGAGTAATTTGCTCCATTATGTTTACAGACAAGAGATTTATTGGAAAGGGCTATATTTGGAGCCTCAAAAGCCTCAGGCACACCTGCCAAGGAAGCTTCCACTTTAGTTTCCTCAGACTCTTCCTCTTCCACAGAATCCTCCCCTTTTCACCTTCAGCTTCCCTAATCTGCTTCTAGGCCCTTGAGAAATGCCAGGATAGCCACCCAGCAAGACAGAGAATATCTTGATCTTCTCGATTTCATACCTCCTCTTCTGGAGGGTGCTTCTCCTACCATTGGTGGTACTCTGTCCAAATTTGCACTCAGTTGATAAACTGATGGGGGAAGTCAAGAGGAGCCCTTGCTGTAGGAGTGAGAACAGCTCAATTTGGTTGGGATCTTGTATTCTTGGATGGTGGGCTATTATGAACAGGTATTATTGAAAAATAAGTAAATGAAACTTGATGATACCTTGATCGATTATGTTTATAGTAACTAAAAATTATAGCAATAAGAAGTGTAAATTCATTAATGAGACAATGAAATGTGGAAAAAAAGAATATTTAACCTATCAAAAATGATATAAAAATATTATTTATGAAAGAAATTATTACACACACTGTGCAGACATAATTCTCATAGAAAGATTCTATATGAAAAGACTAATAATAGATAAAAAATATATAGAAACTTAGAGAAAACTTAGTTATAAAATTTATTTGATAAAACAGGTAAAAAAGCAATAGACATTATATTAAATGATGTTTGTAAGTTTCAAACACACCAAAAATCAATATTTTCAGATATAAAAGCATCCTTTTTATGATAAAATGATAGTTTAGAGTTTTTAAAAGGAATTTGTGGATTTAAAAAGTTATTTAAGACAATGATTTTATATAACAACATACATTATTGGTTATTGCAACAATAATCTGATTTCTATGATTTCAATTATTTTAATTAAGATTCATAAAGAATAAAATACTTTAATAATACGATTTTATAATTAATAAGATATTACTTCTTTAAAATGTCTAATTAATTGGAATGATGATTGGTTCTTGGCAAAAATAGTGATGTGTAGGATTGTTTTATGCCTTAAGAGAAGCTCTTATGATTTATAATGGATCAAGAGGGCGTGCTCAGATCAAAACTGAAAAACCATGCTTAAAAATAAGGGTCTTAGCTTAAGGTAACTTCTTTTTAATTCCAATTTAAATTTACCAGTTTTATTCTTAACTCCAACTAACTTTAATCCTCTTTTTGATTAATTGTTTTAACTTTTGATATAAAATAAGTTTATCACATGAAAAACTCAAAAATAAAGCTTCAAGCAAAAATCTCTTAAATTGAATTTCTAATTCATCTTTAAAGAAATCTTAATTTTATTAAAGAATAATCAAAATTGTTAATTTCAAAGGTAATTAGCTATTAAGCCTTTTTGAAAAATACTTAAAATTTAATTTATACCCCAATAACATTAATTTGTAAGCTATGTGAAATTTTCAAGCAAATCCATTAAGAATTGGATTTTAAATTAATTTTTGAAGTTACTGCTAGTTTTCCACATAAAATAGTAATACACATCAAACCTTAACTTTTGATGAGGTTTTGATACTTGTATATTTAAAGTTTTAAGCTTAATTAATGTGAGCCTGTGAGGTATGACATACCCATAAGGCCACAAAGAACTTTATATACAGTTGATTCAGTCTTCAACAGACTTTTCAATCAAATTTAAAATAAAAAATAACAGAAAATAGGTATAGCAATTTTTTGGATAAACAAAGCTATAATTATCATTTCATTTTTGGATTCTACACCAAAAATAACCTAGGGTACACCCACAGGGTGTTATACCCAAAATTGATTATTTCTTATGTTATTAGAAGATTGAGAAGCTCACAGTACAATTGCAAAATTTTTGAAAAATTGTTCAATTTAAGCTTAAATAAGCTTAAACTTAAAGTTGAATAATGTTTATGCAAACATACCAAAATTTTAGTTAAAATTAAGATGTTGTATATATTTACTGAATTGGCTAAGGATTTTCCATACAAAATGAAAATTCTGCATGGGCTCAATTTAAAAGGTTTTGAGGCCATAGTATGGCTTTAAATAAATAAATAAAACGGCAAAATTTACACAAAAGGGTGGGACAAAGGAAAAATACAAAACAGAGCTGGGGTACCCAACTTTTTGGATATGCAAGGATTTAATTAGGGTTGTCGACCTGTATTCGAGGATTTTCAACCTTATTTAAATTTTAAGATTAGACTTTTATCCAACCTTGAAGTTTGAACTGGTTTTATCTCAATTTGGACAGAAATTTCAAGCTGCCAAAGGGTGAATCCCAATATGCAAGCTTGAAATTAAGGCTTTAAGAACTATAAAAGCTTAATTAAGGTTAAAAATTTAAATTAACAAGCATCAAAACCTTATAGAAAGTTATGGTTTTGTGTGTATTGCTGATTTACGTGGAAAAATAGTAATAACTTCAAAAATTCATTGAGAATCAAGTTCTTAATGGATTTGCCAGAAATCTTCACAAAGCTTACAATTTAATTCTATCTGTGTATAATATGAATTCTAAGTATCTTTCATAAACAAGTTTTATTGGTAATTAGCCTGTAAATTTACTCTTTTAATTATACTTAAAGAAAATGAAGATTACTTTAAAAATATTGAGTTAAAGAGATTTTGCTTGAAACTCTATTTTTAAGCTGTTCATGTGATTAAATGTAATATAAATTAACGTATCTCATATTAAAACTTAAAATAATTAAGACCAATGAGGATTAAAGTTACTTGGAGTCAAGAATAACACTGCCAAATTTCAATTGGAATTGAAAATAAGATACATCAAGTTAATAACCTTATTTTTAAGCATGGTTTTTCTGTTTTGAACTGAGAATGCCCTCTATATCCATTATGAATCATGAGTTCTGCTCTGAAGAAATAAAAAGAGTCTATTAATCACTGTTTTTTTCTATCATTCATTATCAATCAAATTATGTTAGACATTTAAACAGGTAAAGGTTTATTACATACAAAATCTTATTATTAAAGTAATTATTAAGTTATTCTGTTCTTTATTAATATTAAAATTAAAGAATTGGAATCATAGAATTCAAATTATTCTTGAAATCACCAATAATATATTCTATTTTATAAAATTATCATCTTAAATATCTTTTAAAATTCACAAATCTCTCTTGAAAACTATTTAAATCTTTTTTTATTATGAAAATGTGTTTTATGTTTGAAATATTGATTATTTTGGCATTTTTTTAGCTTATAATAATTATTCAATATAATGACTGTTGTATTAAATATATATTATAAGTAATTTTTTCTCTGAAGTTCTATATTTTTATCTATTATTAGTTTTTTTATATAGAATTTGTGTATAAGAATTATTTCTGTACAGTGTGTGTGATAATTCTTTTATAAATGATATTTATATTATTTATAGGTGGTTAAATATTTGTATTTTCCATGTTTAATTGTCTTATTAAAAGTTTTAAACTTCTTATTGTTATAATTTTCAGTGACTATAACAATAATAGAATAATTATAATTTATTATAATTATTAAGATTTTTATTATTATTTAATCATTTAATAATGATTGAATTTCTTTTTTATATATATAATTGCTTTCAATAACTATATAAATTTGTGGCTATAATATTTTATTATATTATATTTTTCTACTGAGGAAAGTAAAAGTACTCTTGATATTGCTACTATTATCAAGGGTTCAATAGACACAACTTACAATTAACCTTTGACAGTTCTTGAAAACTTGATTTCAAGCTTGCATATTGGGATTTACCATTTGGAAGCTCAAAATTCCTGTCCAAATTGGGATAAAAGCAGTTGAAACTTTAAGGCTGGATAAAATTTTAATATTAAAGTTTAAATAAGGTTTGAAATCCTCCAATACAGGTGGTAAACCTTATTTCAATCCTTGAAGATGCAAAAAGCTGGGTACCCCAGATCTGTTTGGTATTTTTCCTTTGTCCCACCTTTCTGTGTGGATTTGGCCCTTTTATTTATTTAAAGCCACAATATGGCCTTAAACCCTTTTAAGTTGAGCTCACACAGGATTTGCATTCTGCATGGAAAATACTTACCCAATTTAGTAAATATACACAACACCTCAGTTTTAATTATAATCTTGGTAAGTTTTCATAAGCCTTATGCAGATTTAAATTTAAGCTTAAATAAGCTTAAATTTTGCAATTATACTGTGAGATTCTTGAATCCTCTAATAACATAAGAAGTAACCACTTTTGGGTATAAAACGCTATGGCTCTACCCTAAGTTGTGTTTGGTGTAGAATCCATAAATTAAATAATAATTATAACTTTGTTTATCCCAAAAAGTTTATACTTCCTTTTTGTTTTTTTTTTATTTTGGATCCAATTCATAAGTCTGTACAAGACTAAATAAGCTTCATAAAAAGCTATATGTGGCCTTATGGGTATGTCATAAATATCTCACAGGCTCACATTTACTACCACCAAAAAAAATTGTACTACAATTTTTCCTTGATGGTATACCCCCAATTGAATTGGGGGGGTATAATCTCCTTTCCAACCTCTCTACTTCTACTTTTAAGTATGTAAAGCACTCAATTAAAACTGTTTATTGAGGAATTTTTCTCCTCTCATGTCTGAATCTTCTGAGAAACCTATTGGAATCAGGTATTTTTCTTTCTGAAAGCCACTCACTTTCATTTTGTGGGTTTCTGTATCTGAAAAAGTATTCTCTTTCATTTTTCCCCTAAGTCTTCTTTCTTTAAAGACTTTTTTAGAACCTTTTTCTCTTCACTTTGAAAAAGTGGTGGTACTAAAAAGGGTGTTTCATTTCTCAAAGGGGATAATTACTTATCACTTGAAGTGTAATGCTTTACTAGACTGAAAGGGAAAGCTGGATGTTTACTCTACAATTATCCTGACAGTTCTACTTGTACTGCATTTGTCTCATGAAGGGCTTTAATGATATACGGTCCTGCAAAGGAATCTTGAAATCTATTTGAGGCTTTAATATTATTAACATTCAATTCTGAAACTGGTATTAATTCCCCTACTCTGAGTTCTGAGGCCTTATTATTTTTAGCACAATTTTGTTTAGTATATTCAAAGGCATCAGTCATGCTTTGATTTGCATGATTCCTCAATTTATTAAGAAGAAGTTCAAATATTGAAGCAGTTGGATGAATATCAACCAAGTCTTTCTTTAAAGTATCAGCTGGAATTTTAGGGTTCCATCCTTTTTCCAACATTTCAGGAGTCTTGCCTGTTGAAGCATGGATAGAAGTCTTGTAGGCTAATTCCAATGCTGGTATAAGTGTACACCAATCATGAGTAAGTCCATAAGAACCTTTAAACCCCAGGCCATAAGCACAAAATCTTCTGATAATGTCCTCAAGGGTCTGAATCATGCTTTCTGCTAACCCATCAGTTTGTGAATTGTAAGCTGTTGAGAATGATAGTTTTGTACCCAAAAGCTCATGTAAATTAGTCCATAAGCCTGATGCAAATTTTGGGTCTCTATAACTAATGATATTTTTAAGGAGAAAATTATGAGATAGTACTCTGTTCCCCATTAAAAGATCTGTATCAATAGCTGTGTAATATTTATGACATGGTAAAAATATTGGGTTTTTGCTATATCTGTCTACAATGACAAGACATGCATTGCAACTTCTTTCACCACCAGGTGGTAAGGCAGTTACCCACTCCATGGGAACCACTTTTCTTGTGGTACTTGGCTCTTGGATATGAATTGTTAAACAAAATCTTTTACCAGTAGCGTTTTTGGCCTTTTGACACCTATCAAAGCTGTGAAAGTACTAAATGACATCTTTTCTCCAAGATGGCCACCAAGTACATGTCTTAATTCTTTCCATTTTTCTGTCTTAAAACAGATTTCCAGAATAAACGTTTTCATGGAACTATAATAATATTATGTTAATTAACATTCTAATACATAGGACCATTACACATGTGTGTTTAGACCTATGATATAAGATAGCATCAAATAAATGGAATATTCCATTATAATAAGATTTTTTCCAGATATTTTCTAAAGAACTACCCAAAGCTGCATCTTTGCAATCTTTTTCAAGTAGAGAATTAAGAATATGGAAATTCTTATTTTACTTATAGCTTTCTTTAACTTCTTAAAAATTACATTCCTGAATTTCTGATGTTAATTCCTTTAATCAGAATTTGAGGTTCCACATTTTCAGGAACATGAGCAGGATTATCAGGTGTATTTGTTAATTCCCATCTACTTAAGCCATCAGAATTCTTGTTAATATTTCCATCTTTATGTACTATGGTCATATTGCCTCTATACTCCTGTATAGCAATTTGCCATCTTAAAATTTGTCTGTTAGGAGTTTTCATGTTAAGAAGTGATTTCACAGCATTAAAATCAGTAATGAATTCAAAGCCACTACCATCAGGATAATAATGAAGTTTTTCCAGAGCCCAAATAAGGAAAAGGCACTCAATTTGGCTTGCTCCATATCTAGCCTTTGTAGGTTTAATTTTTCTTGAGATAAAACAAACTGGACCTTAATAAGTCTTGTCATTGACAATCTGAACTTTATGAAGAGCTGCACCTAGACCTTCACCACATGCATAAATATAATGTTTAGAAGGAATTTTACAGTCTGTAATCAATAATAATGGTGCATTGGTTAAGGCATACTTGATCTTATCATATGCTTGAATCTTTTCTTGTGTCAGCTCAAAGACAGTTTGTTGATCACAAATTCTCTACAATGATCTGGCATGGATTGCAAAATCTTTAAGGTGTTGCCTTTAATAACTAGAAAATCCTAAGAAAGACATCATCTATTTTTTTCTCTGGGGCATTTGCCTCAGTAAGACTGCAGAAAATTGATTTTTATCAACACCAATGCTTGGTCCTGAAACCAGATGTCCTGGAGCTGTTGACTCATGAAACCCAAACACACTTCTTAAGAGATATTTTTATGTTCACTTGAATAATATTCTCAAGTACTGATGAAGGTCTCTCTAAATGCAATTTCCAGGTTTCTGAACAAATAATAATGTCATCAATGTAAATTATTAACCATCCTTCTGATAATTCATGTGGGAAAATAGTTTTCATCATTCTTTGATAGTTGCACCTTTAATACCAAAAGGCATCTTCAAGTATTTATAAATACAAAAATGAGAAATTACTCTCAATACTTTCCTAGCATGAGGTGTCAAAAGGTTCTTATGGAAACATTTGAGGGCATCCATGGAAGTGATGAATAGTGCTTTGAATAATTGATTTAAAGTCTCAAGGATTCTAGGAATTGGATACCTGTCTGGAATAGCATAGGTATTCAATGCTCTAGAATCATCAACCACCTTTTATTTATCATTATTCCAAGTAATGATTACAGGGGTTGTGACTTGTACTGCCTCATTGTGCTCAAATTTTCTAAGAACTCCCAGTTTCATAAGCTCATTGCTACGGGTTTCTGATGCTTATCTAGCTTTGTGGCTAGCTGGGTAAGCTTGTCTTCTTAATAGTGGAGGATAAGGTCTTTCCAAATTGAGAATAATGTGCACTTCATAGCCTTTAATTATCCCTAGTGGTTCATTATCAGAAGCAAAGGCTTCTCTATATTAAAATATGATTTCAATAAGATCTTCCTTAATTTCTAATTTTCATTCAGGGCTAACTTGGGCCTGTCAGCCTGTGACTCAAAACCAGAGCACAAGCATGACAGCCAAATACCATAAACCAATGGTAGAGCAAAATACCACCAAAACATGTAGCTGAGCCAAATCAGCTCAAAAGGTATCAAAAGGAAGAAGAAACTCACCTGTTTCCAAATATACAAGTCCCATCATCATAGGACAAATAATAACAAAGCTATTCCTACTCAAAGCAGTTTCTGAGCATAAACCTTAATTTTCACCGCTCATCTGAAATTAAGAGGAAGAGGCTTAACCCCAGAAAATGGGTATTCAAATTGAATCTCTAAGTCAGGGCTATCCAATGGCCCTAGCCAAGCTGAGCTAGCACCAAAAGTACAGAAGGTATGTATAAAATAATGTCAAATAAGGGTGAATAAAATATTCACCTCTCATCTAGCTTCTACAGTTGTAGTGTGAGATACATAAAGTGGGGTCATTTTGGAAAGGGCAAAATCAGAGCTATCTGATTGTTCCATCCATTTACACATATTTCATCTGGAAAAAAAGCTATGGGACAAACAAGTTCCATACAGACTTTGAGAAAATCATATATTTGGGTAACAAGAATTGATCATGGCATAACTTTGCCATATTGAATGTTACCCATATCAAATGAGGTACCAACTGTGTATATCTAATTCAGGGCTACATAATGAACCAACTTTGAGCTCAATATCTTAAAAGCTGACAAAGTCATAGCAGCTTTAAGGCTGAAATCCCACAGCTTGGCCAATACACCTTTACTGTGGGATACTATCCCATAGCTATGATTATGAGGTGTCAAATGGACAAAGAATCTTGTGTATACTTCAATACCTCATAGTTCATTCAATACTGGGGTCCCATACAGGCTCTTTACAGCTTCCTATGCATCATACATGTCAGAAGGGGGCTGTGTGGTCCCCAGATGAAATTTTTCACCCTGCATTTGGGAAACCTTCCCAGATGTGGTTTGAAAACCACATCTGAGCCCAATACAGAGAATACAGGTCTGTTGAAAACCACAAGCCAGTACTCTAAAGTGAAAAATGTTCACTTCCTCCACATGGATGGTCTAGAGGACCTTTCCACCCCATTTCAGGATAAAAGGGGGCCTTTTCTCTTCCAGAAAAGGAATCCCCATCCTTCTCTTGAATTCCTACATAGTAAAACCGTGAAAAACAGTTTTAAGCTTGGAAAATAACCAGGTATACCTTAATTAGTGTCTTGTAGCTCTTATTATAGTAACCCAACTGGTAAGACTGCACCCATGGATTTCAACAGTGCTCACCACCACTATTCCTCATAGTAAATCCCTCACATTATCAATTATCAACCCTTTTTTAACTTGAATATCTGTGTCACAGTCAGATTTAAAGTTTTATATACATTGATTTACCACTTCATAATTGGCTCAGCCTGAAAATTTGGGGACCTGGCCATGTTCTTTGAGCTCTTTTAACTAATTTGGGAGTAAAAGTGAGTTTTTTCTCTCATTTTTCTTCTTTGGCATAATTTTTTCTTTTTTTAGGCATAAAACTTTGAGAAAATTATATATTACATATATCATATATTATTTTTTGAGTGGTATATAATCATATACCACTGTTTTTTTGCTTTTCTATTGCTTTTTCATGTGGTTTGATAATGATTCAATCACCACAAGACTATTTTTGGTGTGTTTCTGATATAAAAACACTTGACAAACATTGAATAAATTCTTCTTTAATTGAAAAGAACCCTCAGTATTGTAAATAAAAGTTCAGAGGATTGGTTGGACATATTTATAATTTCAATTGTCTATCACATGAGCACTCATAAGATTACACTTTTCAATTGAAAGTTAATCCGTGAGATATTGGGATACAAATTGTGCACCATACATCCACAAACCAGTATTTTTGACCTGTAATTGATAATTTCAATTACACATCATACTACAGAGGCACAATATAGTAATATTTTCCCAAATGCCATGCTTAGACATGAAAACAGAACTTCAAGAATTCTTAACTGACATAAGTCCTCATTTCCTTTGTGTCAGCCTGTGACTCAAAACCAGAGCACAAGCATGACAGCCAAAATACCATAAACCAATGGTATAGCCAAGATACCACCAAAACATGGAGCTGAGCCGAATCAGCTCAACAGGTATCAAAAGAGAGAGGAAACTCACCCCTTTCTTAAAATATAAGTCCCATCACCATAGGACAAAGAATAACTTTGTTATTCCTGCTCAAAGTTATTGCTGAGAATAAACCTTAATTTTCACCTCTCATCTAAAATCCAGAAGGAGAGACTTAACCCCATCAAATGGGTATTCAAAATAAAGCTCTAAGCCAGGGCTATCCAATGGTACTATCCAAACTGAGCTAGCACCAGTATTACTTGAGTTATGTCCAAATTCAGGCCAAATAAGGGTGTACAAAACATTCACCTCTCATCTAAATTCCACAGTTTTAGTGTGAGATACCTAAAGTGGGGTCTTTTTGGAAAGGGCACAATCAGGGCTATCTGATGGTGTCATCCATTTCCTCATATCTCAACTATAGCAGAAGTTATGGGGCAAACAAGCCCAATACAGCTTTTTGTCTAAACCACGCATATGTACAAAAAACTTGTACATGGCATAACTTTGCCATTTTTAATGATAACCATATCAAATGAGGTACCATTGTGTAGAAACCATTCAGGGATACCCACTGAGCCAATGTTGAGGTTGATATCTCAAAAATTGACAAAGCTATGGCTGTTCAAAGGCAAAATCTCACAGTTTGTGCCAAATTATTCAAAGCCTCTAAAGAAATAAATAAAAGACTAAATCAATTCTTTGAAGAGAAATACCAATGCAAGAGGGAGAGGGATTGTCTGGATCAAGACATTAAAAATTGTTTAATGTCTGCCAAAACATGGAGCCTCAACCACAAGGCCATGCTTTGGATAATCCATACCAAGAGGACATCAAACCAGATGTCTTGTTGGATAATGAGCCAATATCTCCATTACAATACCAAGATGGAGATAACATGGCTTGTTCAGAGAAGGAAGCACTAAAACAGCTTCCAGAGGCCTCAAGTTGGCCAAAGTCTTCTGGTATAGGAGAATATTATGAAATGGAGCTCAGTGATTATACTGATAGACTCTTCATTGATGTACCAATGATACTAGATTACTGGATTACTACTAGATGAAATAATGAACTTGAAGGACATGCTCATATTTGGTACACAGAAATGAATGAAATCCATGGCAGCAGAAACTGGCCATGGTGTAAGAGCCAAATAATCTAAAAGTACAGCAATGGTACTTTGATATGGCAAAATACCATGTAATTTGAAAATGACAAGCACTCTTTGGAAAAAGATCCATATGAGTGGTGTCTTAGCAAGTCCAAAAGGCTTAAAACCATTGATCCTCAAATGAAAATTTAATGAGGAATCATACAATCTTAACACCAATGCCAGGAGAACTAGAGTATGAAATAAAATGTATATGCAACCAGAGTTTCACTCAATGAAATTGCCAATACCTTACAAGATGTACGGAAAAGAACAAATATAGGGAAATATTCCCTATACAAAAGCAATAGTTTCAGAGAGAAACAACCTTTCATGGTGGGAATCAAAGATAAACTAAAAGAAAGAATGGCAGAATCTACCAAGAAGAAAAACCTCAATTGTGGGTCAACAGACCACTATGCTAGCAAATATCCAGAGGCAAAGAAAAAAGTCTATGCCATTGAACAAGTCCCAGAGGAAGAATCCCCAACAGAGGATTTTAAATCAGACTCTATGGTTGATTCCATCAGAGAACACTTTGATGAAGACAAAGACCCAAAGGAGGAATTTATAGTGGAGTACCAAGAGGAAACACAACTATAAATTCAGGATATACAGTTGGAAGCAGGAATGACACAAGATACTGCAAATAAAAACTTGTGTAAACACACACAAGATTCACAGACCTTCCTAGTCACATCAACTAGAGGAATGGAATATATAAATGGGACAGCCACAAAAATGACTGTTTGTTTTGACAATTCTCAACACCCATTGACCATTTAAAGTGGTGCACACTGCTCAATAGTGGCCAGAGAATACCTGGACAACCACTTCCAAAATTGTGAGAAGCATTGCTTTCCAACCAAGGCAAAGAACTTCAGTAATTCATCAGGGAAGATGTCATCTATTGGG
Source organism: Austropuccinia psidii (assembly GCA_023105745.1). Lineage (NCBI taxonomy): Eukaryota > Fungi > Basidiomycota > Pucciniomycetes > Pucciniales > Sphaerophragmiaceae > Austropuccinia > Austropuccinia psidii. The sequence continues at coordinate 5,929,326 of JALGQZ010000016.1, read as the reverse complement.
ACCATTATCAAAGAGATAGTCATACCCCATAGAAAAGTTAATATCAGACTCAATCCAGAGTTTGTAGTGCTTGAAGATGCTCAGATCCAGGGGTTTTTACTTTGAACAGACTAACAAAGGATGTATAGAATTGGAATTTACAATAGCAAAAACAGGCACATTTTCATGGGTACAAAAAAGGAAAAGAAATTTTCACTTGATCTATACCATATGTCTAACAAATACCCTCTAGAAGGATTGGTTGATGAATTCAAAGAGGGCCAATTCAGTGCTAACCTCACCAGTAAACAAAGGCTTAGTTTACTGAAAGTACTGAGGAAAAATAGACCAGCATTTGCCATTGGTGAGGAACCTCCAGACAAGATTAGAGGCCATGATATAGAAGCATATCTGGATGTGGAAAGACCTTATTCACCCATTTGCAAAAGACCTCCATATCTAGAAAGCTTAGAAACTAGGAAAGAAATTGAAAAACACATAAATGAAACTAATAGATATGGATATTTTTAGGAAGATAGGACACAATGAAATAGTGGAACTAACCACTCCTGTCCTTATCACCTGGCATGATGGCAAATCCAGGTTGTGTGGAGATTTCAGAGCCCTGAATAACTACACAAAAGCTGATAGGTACCCTATACCATAGATATCGCATTCCCTGTAAAAGCTGAAAAAATCCAAATACATAACCAAAATGGATTGTATGAAAGGCATTCACCAGAATGGAGTTAAACCAAACTACATGAAGATACTCAGGATTATATGTCATATGGGCATATATGAGTACACTAGGATGCCATTTGGAATCAAAAATGCCTCAGCCCATTTCCAAAGGATGGTGGACACAATATTGCAAGAAGAAACATTGGAATTCTTGATGGTGTTATATATTAATGATATCATTATATACTCAGATACATGGGAAGACTGTGTGCAATAAATAGACAGAGTACTAAGTAAATGCACACCCATTAATCTGGAAATTTCACTTAAAAGGTGTAATTTTGACCAAAAAGAACTATTGGTCCTAAGACATAAAGTCTCAGGCCTTAGCCTGGCCATAGATCAGAGAAAAGTAGCAACAGTGCTTCAAAAACAAGTACCAAAGAAAATCAAAGAGATTCAATATTTCCTTGGGTTTGCTAGCTACTAAAAAAACCACATTATTTTCAAAAGATGTAGTCTTTGAAATTACCAAGGAAAGGAGGGATGCATATGAGAGGATCAAATATGAACTCACTCATTCACCCGTGTTCATACTACCTGAATTTGAACTAAAATTCAAGTTATACATAGATGCAGCTTTTAGTTAAGGCCTAGTACCAGCCCTTCACCAAAGACAAATTGTGGATGGTGAACCAAGGGAAGGAGTAATTTTCTACATCTCCAGGAAATTAAAAGATTCAGAAGCCAGGTATGGAGCCACCAAGACCAAATGCTTGAGTTTAGTCTGGGCTCTATAAAAACTCTATTATTACTTGGAGGGTGCAGTCTTTGAAGCCTACACAGACTGCATAGCCTTGAAGTCTTTACTTAACATGAAGACTACACATAGACACATGTTGAGGTGGAAAATAGCCATCCAAGAGTATAGAGGTAACATAACCCTCATATACAAAGAAGGTAAAAGCCAAACCAATGCAGATGGCCACTGGACAATTTCAAAATCAACCCAGCTTATGACCCTGAAGTAGCTGCCAATATTCCTATCCATTTCATGGAAAGCAACAGGAGAAAAAACTTCAGATTTTCTGAATGGGAACCAGAATTTGGTACCTCAGACAGTGGTACCACTGAACCAGAAGGGACAAAAACATGCTTATTGGGAATACAATCCTCAGAACTGCATAATTAATTTTCCAGTTCAGTAATCAAGACTTATGCCAAGCACAAACAGTGTAGCATAATGTTACAACTCCTTCAACAGAAGTACAGGAGCCCAGAACTGGAATCCCAATTAGAGGAGCCCTGGTTGAGGGATTATAAGGAAAATATATTTTTCCTTATAGGTGGACTACTCTATCACAGAGAAAAAAATACTAGTTCCCTCAAAGTGATAGATAGGAACCACATCTCCCTGATCCTGAAATAATTCCATGACTGCCCCTACATGGGACACATGAGTGAAGACAGGACCAAAGAGAGGGTAACAAGCACATCTTGGTGGCCCCAATAGGAACAATAGTTGAGTGAATACATCAAAGCTTGTGAAAGATGACATAAGCAAAACAGAAAACATGGGAAGAGATATGGGCTGCTTAAACATATAGAAGAACCCAAACACCCATGGGAAACCATCAACATGGACTTGGTCACAGGACTAGTCCCACAAGGCAAAGAAACCTTCAATGCTTTCCTAGCTGTAGTTTATAGGTATAGTAAAACTGTAAGGTGCATACCATATCACAAGGAAGACGCAGCTACGAGCACAGCCCTGTTATTCTGGAATCACACCATATCCACATGTGGAGTACCTAAAATTATCATGAGTGATAGGGACCCAAAATTCACATCAGAGTTTTGGACCAACCTCCATGACATGCTTGGAACAAAACTTGAATTTTCCACAGCTCATCATCCACAGACAGATGGGTTAGCTGAAAGGATGATACAGACAATGGTGTAAATCATCAGAAGATTCTGTGCATATGGCATGCAATATAAGGACCATGAAGGATACACCCATAACTGGGTAAAACTTCTACCAGCAGTCCAACTGGCTTACAACACCAGACAGAACTCTACCACAGGGAAATTATCATCACTGATAGAAAAAGGGTGGAACCCCCTATTGCCTGTATATCACTTGGAGAAGAATCTTTTGACTATCCACCCCACAGCCAAAGACTTCCATGACATGTGGAAGAGAGAATGTGATACAGCGGCTAAGTGCATAGCTAAGGCTAAAGAATACACCAAACAGAGGTATGACAAAACACACATGGAACCAGACTTCAAAGAAGGGGATCAAGTGCTAGTATCTACCCTCAACTTTGATAACCTTAAGAGACCAAAGAGAATGAGAGACTTATTTGTGGGACCCTTCACTATCATAAAATTGATAGGAAAAAAATGAAGTGGAGGTTAGAATTACAGAGGAAGTCTCTAGGAAACACCCAGCAGTACCAGAGAGTTTGGTCAAATCCTCCTTCCAGACAGGAGAGGATAAGTTCCCCTCCAGGAACAAGACCTACACCCCACAAGACACAGTGGAGGTGAAAGACTCCCCTGGCCCTGTGAAGAATATTGGCAAGGCCAGGAAGATTAGACTGAATGGTAAAGACCAAAGATGATATTTTATCAGATTCAAGAACCAAACAGCAGATAAAGATAAATGGTTGGTAGGAGATGCCATACCAGATGGTGACCTTCACCTGAGAAGATTCAGAGGCTCTAGAAGGGCTAAAAAGTCTCAAAAATAATGAGCCTGGGCTAACTTGGGCCTGTCAGCCTGTTATTCAAAACCAGAGCACAGGCATGACAGCCCAATACCATAAACCAATGGTAGAGTAAAATACCACCAAAACATGGAGCTGAGCCAAACAAGGTCAAAAGATATCAAAAGAAAGAAGAAACTCACCTTTTCTCAAATATACAAGTCTCATAATCATGGGACCAAGAATAATAAAGTTATTCCTTCTCAAAGAAGTTTCTGAGAATAAACCTTAATTTTCACTGCTCATCTGAAATCCAGAGGAAGTAGCTTAACTCCAGAAAATTGGTATTCAAATTGAATCTCTAAGTCAGGGATATCCAATGGTCCTAGCCAAACTGAGCTAGGACCAACACTACTGAATTTATGGCCAAAATAAGGTCAAATAAGGGTGAATGAAATGTTCACCTCTTATCTAACTTTTGCAGTTTTAGTGTGAGATACCTAAAGTGAGGTCATTTCAGGAAGTTCACTATTAGGAATATCTGATGGTTCCATTCATTAAACCATATCTCATTTAGAAAAAAAGGTATGGGGCAAACAAGTTCCATACAGATTTTGAGAAAATCATATATCTGGATAACAAAAATTGGACATGGCATAACTTTGCCATATTAAATGATATGCATACCAAATTTGGTACCATTGTGCAGATCTCATAGAAGGATACACAATAAACCAACTTTGAGCTAAATATCTTGAAAAACTGACAAAGTCAAAGCAGTCTTAAGGCTAAAATCCCACCGTTTGGCCAATACACATTTACTGTGGGATACTATCCCATAGCTATGATTATGAGGTGTCAAATGGACAAAGAATCTTGTGTATACTTCAATACCTCATAGTTCATTCAATACTGGGGTCCCATACAGGCTCTTTACAGCTTCCTATGCATCATACATGTCAGAAGAGGGCTGTGTAGTCCCTAGATGAAAACCTTCACCCTGTATTGGGGAAAACTTCCCATATGTGCTTTCAAAACCACATCTGAGCCCAATACAGAGCATACAGGTCTTGTGCAATCCACAAGACAGTACTCTGAAGTGAAAAATCTTCACTTCCTCCACATGGATGGTCTAGAGGACCTTTCCACCCCATTTCAGCATAAAAGGAGTCCTTTTCTCTTCCAGAAAAGGAATCCCAACCCTGATCTTGAATTCCTACATAGTAAATCTGTCAAAAACAGCTATACTCTTGGAAAAAAAGGTATAATTTAAATATTAAGTATTGTAGCTCTTATTATAGTAATCCAACTGGTAATACTGCACCCAGGGCTCTCAGAAGTGCTAATTACCACCATTTTACAATATTAAATACCTTTATACTATTATTTAAAAACATTTTTAACATAATTATCTGTGTCACAGTCATAGGTACAGTTGTAAATTCCATTATTACTGCTTTATCATAGACTCAGCCTGACAGACAGAACAAGTCAGAAGTCTCTTGGGATACTGGGAATGGCTTGCTATGAAATCTCTTGGAGGAATGTTGAGTAGGTGAAGCACTCAAAAGGTGGCCAATGGATTCATTTACTACCTCAGCTTCTTCATCATCCAATTCATCACTTCCTTCATCATCTGGGTTGGCTTTTGAATCAGAAATTCTTCTTATACTTTTCACCTCACCTTGATTATTCATTCTAGAGATTGGGACCTCTTAACTGGAGTAAACCTTCCTACCACCATTGGGAATGGGCCCTCTAACATTGGTCCATCTTGCAACATCCCTCTACCCATATCCAGTGCCTAAATCAAGTCAAAAGCATCAAGTCAAACCAAGAAGACCACAGGATTTCCAATTAGAATAACCTGAAGTAACATCAGGGGTAAGGGCCTCAGAAACTGAGAGCTCTTTCCCAAAAGGCCCATTGTTATTTCTGAAAAAATATTTCCTGATGTTCAAAAGTGGAACTCCTGAATGTTGACAAGGTTTCTTCCCAAAAAGGAAATGATGGCACTTGTAATAGCTAGGATTAAAGGGTTGGTAACACTTTCTTCTCCTCTTCAAGAACTCAGTACAGGAAGGATCCAAAACTTCAACTTCCTTGTACCCATCATATGTTTGACAAGAATAAAAGTTGCCTGAAGAAGCCATGGACCAGGGTTAACCCAATTGACTGAAGACACCAGACCTACAAAGGACAGGTGGCAGAAGCACAGGAGAAGATTCATTGAGCTCACTCAGTTTGGAACTCACTTCTATATCTATGGAAGCAAAAAAGTAAATTAAGCCAGATATTTGCTTCAAGGTTCTGGGACCATAACTTCATTTATGGCCCCCTCAAGGTCCTCAATATGGGGCTACAAGTATGTCTTGGAGCCCAATTAGCAAGGAAGATAACTCCCTCTTATGGCCCTGGATGTAAGATGTGTCTATAAAATTGTTGAGAATATTATTGTTTATCAGCATTACTATGATTGTTCTTTTAAAATATAATAATAAGGATTATTATAGCCACAATTAAATCATTAATTATTTTTTTACTTGTTATACACTACTAGTGATTATAACAGTAAGCAGTAATTGTCTACAAGAATCAACTACAAGAAGTATTTAATAATAAAGCTTCTTTATTAAAATAAAAAAATTACTTTAATATATAATTATTGTTTTGAAATAATAATTATGAATATAATTCTTTAAAAAAACTAATACTAGAGAAAAAACTTTAAGAATTATTTAAAATCACTCACTCATACTTCAATGAACCTTTGAAAGGGTTGATAGAGATATTTGATGGATAAATTGTGGATTTGAAGGATCAAAAATTGTTTTATAGGAACATTACAGAAAATTGTAGTTTATTTCTATGATTTAACTTCTTTCTTATTTATTATGAAAGAATAAAACACTCAAGAAAGGTTTTAACTCATACTTACTTGTTGGTAATAAAGGTATAATTGGATAATAAGATAGTTTGTAAAGAACAAAAAGAGAAGGCCTCTTTTAAGTTAAAAACAGCTCACAGAGACATTCCATGGATAAAATGTAAAGACCAGAAATTGATAAGCCAATTATCCTTTTTTAATTATTGATTGCATCATATATTGTCACATAAGATTATCATAATTCCTTAATTGATGCTTTCACATGACTACCAACCAATTTGTGGTCAACAACAAAAGGAGTAACAACTGTAAATATTATTTGAATTCAGAATAAAGTTGAATTTCTCAAAGTTATCAATTTTATTTGACATTTAATCCCAGGTTGTATTTTCTGTGAATTTTTGAAGATTCAGTGTTTCATGTGGAATCATCAAAAATGGACTGTAAGTAAAGCTGTTAGCTTTACTTATGAAACTGCAATTCTTTTGTGTTATCTGGCTTATAATAACATTTTCCATTGGTCCACAAATTTTCAAAAAGATTCATTGAGAACTGTATTTTCAATGAATCTTTGAAGGTTTTACCCCATTTCTATGTAGAATTGCAAATAGCACATTATAGTAGGTTGCTATGAGGTAAATCAATGGATAATAGTCCAAAAAGGGTTTTGATTACTCTTCTAAGGCTTATACATGGAAAATCATTAAGAATTGACATGGTTACAGGAATCTAAGTTGCTCTTTACCTCCTTCTGAGGTCAAAATAGCAGCTTATTTGCAGTTTTCTTATTATTTAATGAGAGTTTAACTTGGTAACCAAGTTCCCAAAAGTTTTTAGTATACTGATTGATAATGATGGGCCATGGATCCAAGGTTTAGAGATATCCATGCCTCAGAGTCTTCAGAAGTTGGGTACCCTGGCTCTCTTTAATGTCTTTTGTCCCCCTGAGCTATTTTCACATCAAAAATAGTAATTCAGGCTTCAAGACTGATATCCACTATGGGTGTACTAAAGCTGTATGTACAAAAACCATGTCTTTAAGTTCCACAAACATGCATAACACCAATCCCAGTGTATATGTAACATGGGATTTCTCACATTCCAATTATTTTGGTGTGAAATTGAGAAAAACAAAGATTTTCACAATTCTTTTGTGGTATTAATGATGTGGTATTGAAGTATTTTCCATATTACCACCTCATAGAGTTAACTTAAGCTTATTCCCTCTATGGAGCTGCCCTAGGTGAAGTTTTGTGTAGGATCCAAATCTGGCCTTAAATCCATGGATTTACTTACTAACAAAAAAAGTTATTTATCTTTTTTGAAATACAAAATAATGAATTTTGAATATATGTGTGAATTATTGTTTATGCATAGTTCAGAATTTATTTTAATATTAATTGTGGCCTATTTGGGTATGTAAAATATACCTCAAGGCTCACACTGAAACACTCTCAATGGGCCCTATGGAGCCCCTGGGACCCCGGCAAATTTGGGCACATGAGGGCCAGAATGTTCCTGGGGGAGTTTTATAACCCCCACAAACTGCAGACTCTGGGCCATTTACTATTGACCTCTGTCACACACATGGACCTTTATATGGCATATCAAGGCCATATCCAATTTATGGTAATCTGGCTATATCCATCATTCTTTGGCCAAATTGGCCACTCTCACTTTGTTGGCCTTTTGTGGCCATTTCATAATCTGGGGCCACCCTGGACCCTTCACCATCATCAGGCCATACATAGGCACTTTTGGGCATTTCCCAGTCAACAGGGGAATTACAGCCAAAAATACTGTATTATGCTTATTTAGCTTTAAATAAAGTTTTTTGTACCTTTTGGTGTGTCTATCCATAATGTGCCATTTTCCCATGTAATATGGAAAATATGCCCACAGGGCCATATTAGGCCACTTGAGGCTTAAATGCAATATTTGCACATTTTTTGCACACTTGGCACAAATATAGTTTTTAGCCTGTATAGGCTTGTTTTTACCAAACACTCAAATCTGTCCAAAAAGCCTCTTCCAGCCCTGAATCCACCCAAACTCCATTTTCTCTCTTTTTCCTCCTGGAATTCTTTCAAAAGAACTTTAGTGAATGTTTCCCTTCAATGACCAAAGGTTTCATAAATGGTGTTATACACCACTATGCACCTTTTTAAACAAGAAATTGAATGGTGTCAATATCAGAAGGTTAGTACAACAGTCCATCATGTCATCATGTCATCTAGAAGAGTCTTAAAGGCTCAAGTACAAGTGTTCTTCTAAAATACCAATCATGCCAACAAGCAGTCATTAGATATTTTAGATTATGCAATATTCCTCCAAGGTAATACTAGGGATATTCAAGAGGAAGTTCCAAACCAGTTTTCAGTGCCAATGCTCCATCAATCCACCTTGGAAACCACATTTATTTCAATACAGTCTTGTTTCATAAAGACCTTTATTTCAACCATTGATCCTTGGAACATTATTCAATTAAGTTGATTTCCCACTTTGGTATGGTATACACTTTATCAATAAATCTATATAACCTCAAAAATTCCATACAGATCAGCTTTCAGCCTGAAGGAGTCCAGCTTTCAACTTCTCATATATACCAGCCTCCTTTTAACCATGGGGGGTTTCCCCCCTGTTTATTAATAAGCTTTAGTTTTCTATTATCTTTTTTCTATTTAATTTGTTAAGTGAATACTAATATTATAAAGTATTTCATTTAGCACCTTTTCTTTCTTTTCCTGCCAGTTGTATATTGGTGGTCATATCCTTTACTAATTCCATTAATCTTTCTGGAAGGTTGAAACAGTTATTAAGGACTTAATTGGTTGGCTTCTTTTCTCTTGTTTCATCTCATTCTGGTACTTGCATATCTTCTTATCAAAATTCACTTCCTTTATTTTATCTTATTTAATCTTTGGAGTCTTATAAGTGAACTCCCCAATTACTGATTTCCAGGCCACTATTGTTTTCCCCAAGAGCCCCTGTGACATTAAATTGATCAACTAATAATTGAGTCTCTCATTTTTTATTATTTTATTTTTTACCTTCAAGATCATTTATTCATCAATTATGACACTTTTATGATGTTAATGACTGTTTCTTTAAATATCTCAATTTTCAATTACTCTCTCATTCTTGAAAATTTACTTTTTATTCATCATTGCCTTTCAATATTTATCAAAAACTTTCTTTTCTCTTAAAATTGTGTGGCTGACCATTTTTAGTCATTTCTTATTCCACTCAATTTTAATTCAGGTCACAGATTAATTTTATGTTTCAGAATGATTAAAAATTCATTCCATACACAAATCTTTATTCATCAAGATTAGTTTTGAAATATTATTCAATAGCTTTTATTCACAGCAAGATTTTCATTTTGATTTGCCATTGATTTGATTTTAACTTCAAGAAATTGATTTAACTAAATATTCCATTGATTTATTTGCTTCTAAAGTCTGTTTTATTTTTATTTATTGGTTGATTACCTCAAGAATTAAGTTTAGTTGGTAAACATTATTCAAGAATTATTGATTGAATTTCTCCAGATTCACTAACTGATTGATTGAACTCAAGGAATCATTTATTTTTGATTTTTCTTCAGGATATAGATTTTGATATTGACTTCAAGCTTTTATTTTGATTTTCCCCAAGTTTTTTTCCATTAAAATGTTGATTTTAATTATATTTTCTTCCATTTTATTCTGAAAATAATTCCTGTCCAACATTCACCTCCTGAAAGACAGACAAGATCTCATGCCATAGCTCAAGCTGTTTTTACTCTAACTTCAAGAGTTCCTCTTTATGGCACCCCAGCAGTTACTCAACTCAGCACCCACTTAGATAGTGGACCAAATATGGAAGGAGAAGCACCATTCAGGAAGGAAGTAAGAGGGTCCAGAATATCAAGATCCTTTTCAAGAGCTGTTGGCATTTCTTTCTGGAATTTGAAAGACCATTTTCAAAGGTCTTGGTGAAGATGGTGAAGAGGAGGAGGAGAATACTGTGGAAGAGGAAGATTCTGATGGTACTGAGGTTGTACCTGTTGCTGTGGGGGATTCTGAAGGTAGTGGAAGGACACCTCTAGCCCAGTCTAATCAGCCTGTCTCTCACCAGTATGGACCATCTTTATTGGACATCATGCAACAAATGACTCCAATTATGGCCAATCTTCAAGTTGATTCATCTTCTGAAGCTTCAAGACCACCAGCCTTCAAGACTCTATCTAGTAAGGAACCAGCCTTCTTAATTGGACTCAATCCTTCAAATTCAGGAATTTTATTCTGTCTTACCAACTTATCTTTCATAATTATCAGGAATACTTCTCTGAGGACATGAAGAAAATTCTTTATTCCACTTCATTTCTCATTGGCAGGGCTCAAAGGTTTATTGAGCCTTATCTTTCCAATCTCACCAGTCAAGACTCATTTAACCTCATCAATAATTGGGAATTATTTGATTCTCAACTCTTTGCTTCATTTGGGGACCCAAATGAAGTCAGAAAAGCTGGAGCAGAGTTAAATGCCTTAATAATTAAGGAAGAAGGGCATGTATTCTTATACATAGCTTATTTCAGATTTTTGGGTTAAAGGATTGGGGATTGGGGTGAAAGGGCTTTCATTCATCATTATAAGAAGGGATTGGCCTCCGCAAGTCTGGATCAGTTGGAATCACATCCTTCAACTATTGATTCTATTCATGATTTTATTGATGTTACCCTGGAGCTTAATACCAGGTACCATGAGAGGAAGAATGAGAAAAATCATTTTCAAAAGAAGAAGCCTGAAGCATAAAAGTCAATTTATTCCAATCCTCAAAATTCTTCAATTTCAAGTCACAAGAAGAGGAAGATTTTTCATTTTCAATGAAGGGACAAGCCCCATTATTCCCTCTTCAATAAGTACCACAACTCTATGGGTTCTTAAAAATGAAGAATATTGAAGGGGGGATTATTTGGATATTGTTGTGGGAAGGATAGTGTTGAGTCTTGTGTCAAAAGGCCTCACAACCAGCTTACACAACAAGTAGGAAGATTTCCCAGCCAGGGAAAATTCTGAGTGAAGATCATGTTGTGTTCAAAGGTCTTCAGTATTTTTCACCCAGAGCACAATTGTGCATTATGAATACTTGTTTCAAACAATTTCTCAAATTCTTTGTCTTTTCTGCTCTTTCTGATATGTTTCACAGTATTCTCATTTATTCTGGTGCTACCAGCTCATTTATTGCAAAGCAGTTTGTTTGCAAGTATTCTTTTACCATGTCACAACTCCCAGAGAATATTCCTCTCATAATTTTGGACTTCTAAGAGTCCCCTTCTCTATCTGTGACTCACTGTAATAACCATATGTTTTAGCTCCCTTCCTTCCCAAGCTTTGAATGGGAGTTTTTAGTCTTTGATACTCCCAAGGGAGAATACCTCATATTAGGCTTTGACTTTATTAATAATTTTAATTCATCTATTTATTGGAGGCAAGGGATGATCACCTTTGATCCTTATCATAAGGACTATCATTCTCCTTCTAATTCTCTCAGTAATGGCTTTTCTTCTTCCAATAAATGTGCAGCTCTGGTTGGTGATTCCAGAAAACCATTAACTCCAGCTTCTGTCCATATTCCTTCCCCCAATTCCTATCAGTCATTACTATCCTCTAGAGATGAATTATATAAAGAGATAAAAGATGGTTTAGAAGATAGCTATATATCTTCAGTATATCTCTTCCTTGGGAATGTGGACCTTCCTCCTTCATCTTACCATGAGTCCTTGAAGGAGTTTTGGGATTAATAAGAAGAGCCAGAAGAAATTAATACTGCTATGAAGGCTGTTCCTTCTTCTTATCACCACTATTTGGATGTATTCTCCAATGTGAAAGCAGAAATACTTCCTCCTCACCATGCCTGCAATCATCATATTGAACTGGAGGCATCTCTACCTCCAGTTGGGGTTATCTAATCTCTATCAAAACAAGATTCAGAGACACTCAGGGCCTACATTTCAGAGAATTTAGAGAAAGGTTTCATCCAGACAAGTTTGTCTGAAACAGCAGCACCTTTGTTTTGTAAAAAAGAAGGATGGTAGCCTCCATTTTTGTGTTGATTACCACAAACTCAGTTCTGTTACTAAGAAGAACAAATATCCTGTTCCTCCTATAAAGCAGCTTCCCACTAGCTTTAATGGTTCTTTTGTCTTCTCCAATATTGATCCTTGCAGTGCATATAACCTGCACAGAATCAAGGAAGGTAATGAAAATTTGACATGTTTTAGAACTGAATATTGAATTTATGAGTACTTGGCTATTCCATTTGAGCTCACAAATTCTCCTTCCTATTTTCAAAATCTTGTCAATTAAATTTTCTATGATCTTCTTGATGTCTATTTTGTGGTTCATTGGATTATATTATGGTCTTTTACAAGTGTGAGGAAGAACATGTCACTCATGTTTCCACTGTTCTTTCCAGACTCAGAGCAAATACCCTTTTTTCCAAGGCATCCAAGTTCCTTTTTCATGTTTCTAGTGTTGAATATTTTGGTTGTTTTGTTTCTTCTGATGGCCTCAAGATGGAGCAAGCAAAATTTCAGCAAGTTCTCAATTGGCCTCCTCCAAGAAACCTCAAGGCTCTTCAATCATTCCTTGGCCTTTCCAACTTCCATTTCTGCTTCATCAACAATTATTAAAAGACAATCATTTCTCTCTCACTTCAACCATTCTCTACCCACTATTGTAGAGACTGATGCCTCTGATTATTCCTTGGGTTCTATACTGAGTCAGGTGACTGACTTGGGAAAACCTCCAATTGCATTTTATAGCTGAAAATCACTTTCAACAGAGCTCAATTAGAGGATATATTAAGAGGAGCTCTTTGGAATATTCTGGGCTCTGAAGCCCTGGAAGTCCTTCCTTCTTTCTCTCTCTTCCTCATTTTAAGTTCTCACCAATCGTTCATCTCTTCAATACTTCATGTCCTCGAAGATTCTCACTCACTGTCAAGCCTGCTGGTCTGAATTCCTTTCAGAGTTTCACTTTTCAATCACTTACCACCCCAGCTTCCTTGCAGCCCTCCCAGATTCCTTACCATGTTGGGACAATGTTTACCCAGAGAAGGGGAAGGATTTAATCAGAAAGAATCTAATGAATTTTCAACAAATAATCAATCAAGTTGAAATTCAATCCTTAAAATTCTTTGCAGACAGGTTTGATTCATTTTCAAATTTGGTTGAATCAATTAAGAAGGCATTAGGGAAATATTTTCAATACAGAAGTATTCTTCAAGACTTGGGTAAAGGTCAATCTGTGCAATATCATTCTCTTGATTCCTCTTCCCAACTCCTTCTCTTCAAATATTGGGTGGTGGTTCCAAATGACCTCACAATTCAGCTCAAAATACCTCAAAATTGTCATGATCCTCCTGTAGCTGGCAATCCTGGCAAAGAGTAGACTCTAAAGCTTGTCAAGCGGGATTTTCACTGTTCTGGCATGACTCAATTTATCAAGGATTATGTTTCATCATGTCAACAGTGCACAAGATACAAGAATTTTGGATTACTCAAGCCTCTTTCAATTCTAAATGGTCCTTGGATTTGTCTCTCAATGGAATTAATCACTAAATTGCCACTTTCCAGCTCTTTTGACTCAATTCTGGTCATAGTGGACAGATTCTCAAAAATGGCAATTTTCATTCCAAAAATTTCTTCAATCACTTCACGGAATTCGGCCCATTCATTAATCAAGAGTATCTTCTAAAATCATGGCTTTTCTTCAATAATTTTCAGTTATAGAGGTTTTATTTTTGTTGCTTCCTTCTGGACCAATCTTTTTCAGAAGCACAAGATATCAAGAGATATTTTCCTGAAGCTGATGGAAAGACAGAGAGGGTAAATAATATACTAGAATAGTACCTTGGGCTTTATGTCAGTGATAATCATGATTATTGGCGCACCTTTCTTCCTCTGGACTTTCCTACAGTAACTCTGACCACTCTTCAACAAAACAATCAATGTTTTTCACTTTTTATGAAATAAATCCTCAATTTGACTCAGTTCACATCACTCAAAGCAATCCCTCCAGAAATTTATCTTCAAAAATCAAATCAATGCAGAAACATTTCAAGAGAGAGCTATAATTTGACATAAACAGGTTCAAGAGGTATGCAGATAAAAGTGGAGCAAGTCCACCTGTTTTTAACCCTGGTGACATGGTATGGCTTTCCTCAAAGAACATCAAATCAGCTAGACCCACCAAAAACTGTTAGAAAGATGGTTGGTTCCTTTTTCAATATTTACAAAAGTCATTACTCATACCTACCATCTCAAGCTTCCATCCCAATGGAAATCCATCCACCCAGTCTTCCACATTTCCCTCCTTGAACCAGTCAAGAGATCAAAAATTCCAAATTAGCATCAAAAGGCTCCTCCTTGAATTTTTATTGCAGAAGAATATAAATGGGAAGTCTCTCAAATACTGAACTTCAAGATCAAGAAAGGAAAAGTATGATATCTGGTGGAATGGAAATGATTCAGTCATGACCCAGAAAGATCTACTTGGGAACCTGCTGAAAACATCAATAATTGTGGCAAACCCATCAAATATTTCCATGTATTTTATCCTGACAAGCTAGGAAAAGATTCTTGAAGAGCTTGATTCTTATGGTGCTTGGTGAGGAAAGGATGTTATGAAAGCTGGTTCCCACTCCTAGTCTGTTCCTCTAGAGGTACTCTACCCTTCTTTTTGTAAGAATCACCTGGGAAACTATGTGAGAACTTGTCAAATTTTGGAAACAGATCTTTGGCCAAGCTGTCAACATCAATTCCAAAATCATAGCCATTCTCACTTGGGAGAATGGACCATTCTTTATTAATTCAATTTCCAAGTTTTCCTTTTTTCCAATTCACTCCTTCATCAAGTATTTTTTCTTTATGGCACTTGTGAGAGTGGCAAGTACCAAAAGTAGGTTCCTTTCCTGTTTTGCACTTCCCTGAGGGGTCGAAAATCTTTCAAAGATCACCTTGGCCACTCCGTGAGCACCTGGAACCAAATCTTCCTTTCCAGTTCCTTGACCAATTCAAATCAATTACCAACCTCTGTGATCAATATTGGAACCTCCTCAAGATTTATTTCTCTAATTATCTTTCTTTCTTTTATCATTTCATATTTCATTTTACAAAAAATCATCAATTATTCAAGACTTTTTTCATCAATAATTAAGCCAATGTAAAAAGAAGATCAACAAAGTCCCACATCAAATTCCGAGTTTTTTGCATCACTTTTCATTTTATCTTTCTGAGAAGAATTCCTCCATAGCCCTGTTCCCAAAACTTTCCAATTAGCCTCCAGCAGGCTTTACCTTTAATTGGTACTCAGGATATCACCATTTAAAGGTAGGGGTTACTTTCACAACCATGAAGAATCACCCTCTTGAAACTTTATATGGCATATCAATGCCATATCCAATTTATGGCAATTTAGGGCCATTTCATCATCTGGGTCCAACCTGGCCCCTTCACTATCATCAGGCCATTCATGGCCACATTTTGCCTTTGGGAATTTCCCAGTCAAAAGGGGAAAAAAATCCTAAAGGATTTTATTATGCCTTTCAATTGTTAAATATGGTTTTGCACAGTTTTGTGAATTTCAGCTCATTTTGCACCTTTTGGTGCATTTATTCATAATATGCCATTTTCCCTTGTAATATGAAAAATATTCCCAAATGGCCATATTAGGAAATTTGGGTCTTGAATGCAAAGTTTGCACATTTGGAACATTTTTGCTGACTTTGCATACTTTGTGCAAAAACAGCTTTAAGCATCTATAGGCTTGTTTTGGCCAGAAAGCCTCTTCCAGCCCTGAAGCAACCCACACTCAATTTTCTCTGATTATCCTCCTGGCATTATTTCAAAAAATCTTTGGCAACTTTTTCCCTTCAATAATCAAAAGCTCCATAAATGGTGCTATACACAATTATACACCTTTTTCCCAATCAATCCAATTGTGTCAATATCAGAAATTTATTACAACAATCCATCATGTCATCCAGAGGATTCATCAAGACTCAATTTCAATTGTTCTTCTCAAATATTAATCATCGCATCAAGCAGTTGTTGGATATGTTCAATTATGAAGTATTCTTCCATGGGGATACTGGCAGTTCCTTCTCATGGGATATTCAAGAGGAAGCTCCAAACCAGCTTTCAATTTTCAATTATCCATAAATCCACCTTTAAAGCCACATTCATTTCAATACAATCGTGTTTCATAAAACCCTGTATTTCAACCATATAGGCTGGGAACATTATTCAATTCAGGTCATTGGAAAGGTGTACACTTCATCAAGAATTCAATACAGATCAGCTGTCAGCCTGAAGGAGTCCAGCTTGCAAATTTTCATATATACCAGCCTCCTTTCAACCATGGGGGGTTTTCCCCCTGTTTATTGATAAACTTTAGTTTCTTATCATCTTTTTTTTCTATTTTATTTGTTAATTGAATACTAATATCATCAAGAAAGTCAGTTAGAACCTTTGATTTCTTTTCCTTTAAGTTGCAAATTGGTGGTCATATCCTTTAGTAATTCCATTACTCTTTTTGGCAGGTTGAAACAGTGATTAAGGATTTAATTGATTGTCTCTTTGGCCATTTGGCTTCCTTTCTATGACTGCATCTCATTATTTTACTTGCATATATTCTTAGAGAAATTCATTTCCTTTATCTTATATTCCTTGATATTTGGAGTTTCCAAGTAAGCTCCCTGATTACTGAGTACCAGGACACTCTTGTTTTCCCCAAGAGCCCCTGTGAAAACCTCAAAAGGCAAAATGAGCCAAATGATCAAGAATTTACATAAAATGGAAGGGAACAGGAGGAACCACAAGCACCCTGCAAGGTCATTTGAACCCATTTTTAAGATCATGGGGACAAGGCCCCTCATTTCAGGACCATCAATATATGCATAATTTTGGTTTTATGCAAGAAAAGGACTCAGAATACCAATATGGCCAATTTTTGCAAGGTTATACAATCACATAGCCACTATTCATCAAAGTCCAAGCTGAAGAACTTTGCAGCCTTTGTTTTGGGATAAACCCCAAGGCCAATGGAGGAAAATGAAATTTAAACAGAAAAGACTGAGGACAGAAGATATAACTCAAGAAAATTAAAATTACTTACTTATGTAATGCAAAAGAAATATTAATGAAAAAAGAACAAAGAGGAATGAAGGCAGGGAATTTTCAGGATAATGATCAAGAGGAATGAAGGTTAAAATTTGAAGATTTTGAAAACAAATGTGGTGATATGGGGATTACACTCAAGAGTTTCAAGTTATTATGGTTTTCAGAGGCCCAGAAGTTTCAAGAGGGTTAGACTGTCATAGCCACTGTCAGGGGTAAGGGTTTCTACCTTCAACCCACTCAAACTCACCAAACCAGAAATTCATTGTGTGTATAAGTCATCAGTTTCAGAAAATATTCTTTCTCAAACACTCATACAGTTTGATTCATCAATACATCCTGTAAACACTGGTACAAGCTGAATTCACCAAATTCAGTTTTGGATTCACAAGTCTGAAACTGTATTATCATCCAGCTCCATCACACCTCTTGTACAGACCCTGTATATCCATACAGGGCTTTATTATACAAATTGATTCGATAAAGGATTCCTCAGGAAAACTCACTCTTTGGATCAGGACTGGTGGATTCTCACATGTACCAGCCCTTCTTTCTCCCCCTGGGGATTTTTCCCCAGTTAATTAATATATTCATTTTTATTTAATAAATACTCTTATTTCTTATTTTTGAATAACTGATTTATTGCTGTCAAGTTGGTCTTTGAATTTCCTCACCTGTTCCGTAGAGTTGTGGTGGCCATATCCTTATCAACCCTTCTCTTTCTTTCTGACAGGTTAAAACAATTGACTTGGACTTGTTTTTGATTGGCTCTTTTATTCTTTACTCTTATTTCTCATTTTTGATGCTTTTCTATATTTATTCTATTTTAAATCTCATTCTTATTATACTCTTAATTTTACTCTTTACCTTATACCACTTGAGCCCTCCATAAGTGAGTTCCAGGCCCTCTTCACTTAGAAGAGACCCTGTGACAACTTGTCAGTTTAGTACCATCAAGCTATTCAATTTAATAATTTCCATTATTAACTTTACTAATAACTCTAAAGGGTCTATTCCAACAGTTTTTAAAGCAAAACCCCCACTTTGAGTTAAGTTTTTTATTGTAAACTAATACCAAATCCCATGGTTGAAGTGGATTTCTACATTTTTGTGCCATCTTTTTTGTTCAAGTATTTAACTGATTTTTTTCTTGAATCTCTAAGTTTATCTTCTGCTTTTAATCTTGTTTCTTCTTTTTTTGAAATATGTATGGCTCTTGCTTCCAATAGTTATTCTGTTGTTGATATTTTATTC
Organism: Austropuccinia psidii; assembly: GCA_023105745.1. NCBI lineage: Eukaryota > Fungi > Basidiomycota > Pucciniomycetes > Pucciniales > Sphaerophragmiaceae > Austropuccinia > Austropuccinia psidii. Next base: position 5,910,644 of record JALGQZ010000016.1, on the reverse strand, counting down.
CATTCTATGGCTATGTTTGCTCTTGTTTCAATTTCAATTAGTAAGATGGCCTGCTGACTAAATTGAAGTTCAAATTACGAGTATCCTCTTTCTTATTTTGCATAAATTATATCTTCCAAGGTCACAATTGGTAAGTATTTTTTCCATTTGGATCCATTTTCACCACACATATTTAGAAGTGTATCCTTCAATTCTGTAAGGTTTATCTATGAAACTCTTGATAATAGTAACAATATCAAGAGTACTATGACTTTCCTCAGTAGAAAAATATAATATAATAAGATATTATAACCACAAATTTAAATATAATTATTAAAAATAATTATAAAGAAAATAAATTCAATTATTATTATATAAAACAATAATAAAAAAATATAATAATTATAATTATTCTATTATTGTTATAGTCAGTGACAATTATAACAATAAGAAGTGTAAAGCTCTTAATGAGAGAATTACACATGGAAAATATAAATATTTAACCACTTATAAATAGTATATAAATATTTTTTAGAAGAATTAAAGCACACACTGTTCAGAAATAATTCTTATAGAAAAATTATATATAAAAAAACTAATAATAGATAAAAACGATATAGAATTTTTAGAGAAAACTTACTTATAATATAGATTTAATACAACAAGTCAAATACAACAGTTATTATATTTAATAATTATTATAAGATAAAAACATGCCAAAAACCAATATTTTAAATGATAAAACAACTTTTTATGATAAAAAATATGATTAAAGAGTTTCAGAGAGGAGTTTGTGGATTTAAAAGATATTTTAAAGACAATAATTTGATAAAATAAAATATATTATAGGTGATTACAACCATAATCTAATTTCTATGATTTAAATTCTCTAATTTAAGATTTATAAAGAATGAAATGCTTAAGAAATACTTTAATAATAAGATTTTATATATAATAAAACTTTACCTGTTTAAATGTCTAATATAATTGGATTGATAATTGATGATGGACAAAAACAGTGATGAAAAGACTCTTTTTATGTCTACAGAGCAGCTCTCATAATTCATAAAGGATATAGAGGGCGTTCTCAGGTCAAAACTTATAACCATGCTTAAAAATAAGGTTCTTAACTTAAGGTAACTCATTTTTAATTCCAATTTAAAGTTACCAGTGTTATTCTTAACTCCAAGTAACTTTAATCCTCATTGCAGTTGATTATTTTGAGTTTGAATATAAAATAAGTTGATTTATATTAATTTTCATCACATGAACAACTTAAAAATGGAGTTTCAAGCAGAATTCTCTTAAACTCAATTTTTAATTAATTTTCACAGAAACCTTAATTTTCTTCAAGTATAATTAAAATAGTAAATTTCCAGGCTAATTACCCAGAAAATCTTTTTATACAAGATACTTAAAATTAAATTTACATATAGATAATATTAAATTTCAAGCTGTGTGAAATTTTCAAGCAAATCCATTAAGAATTGGATTTTTAATGAATTTTTGAAGTTATTGCTATTTTTCCATGTAAAATAGCAATAAACACTAAAACTTAACTTTTGATAAGGTTTTAATGCTTGTAACCTTAAGTGTTTCAGCTTATTTAAGCTTTGAAAGGTCTCAAAACTTTAATTTCAAGCCTGAATATTGGGATTTACCCTTTGGAAGCTTGAAATTCTTGTCCAAATTGGGTTAAAACAAGTTAAAACTTTAAGGTTGGATCAAAGTCTAATCTTCAAGTTCAAATAAGGTTTAATATCCTCCAATACAGGTGGACGACCTTAATTTAATCATTGCAGATCCAAAAAGTTGGATACCCCAGCTCTATTTGGTCTTTTTCCTTTGTCCCACCTTTTTGTGTTGATCTTGCTAATGGCCTTAAACCCTTTCAAATTGAGCTCATGCAGGATTTACATTCTGTATGGAAGATCCTTAGCCAATTCAGTAAATATACACAACACCTCAATTCTAACTAAAATTTTGGTAAGCTTGCATAAACCTTATGCAACTTTAAATTCAAGCTTATTTAAGCTTAAATTTAACAATTTTTAAAAAATGTTAAAAAATTTACATTAGTACTGTGAGATTCTTAAATCTTCCAATAACATAAGAAATGAGCTTTTTTGGGTATAACACCCTATGGGTAACCCTAGGTCATTTTTGGTGTAGAAGCCAAAAATGACATAATATCTATAATATTGTTTATCCAAAAAAAGGTTATACTTATTTTTTATTATTCAATATTTTCAATTCAATTAAAAAGTCTATTGTAGACTAGATAAACTGTATATAAAGTCATTTGTTGCCTTATGGGTATGTTATACATACCTCACAGGCTCACAAACTTCTTTGGCCTCTTTAAACCATTCTTGTTATTCTGGGTAGTAAGTTCAAGTTATTCTTATTCTTCATCATTCTCTTTTGACTTTTTCTTTTAGTTCTTTTCCACATTCACCTTCTTCATCTATTGTTACTTTCTTGGGTTCTCCATATCTACAAATCCATTCTGAGACTGAATTTTCAGTTAGCCTAGTCAATGACACAGTTTCCGGACATCCTGAAAAGTCATCTCTTGCTTTCACTAAGTATTTCCATCTTCCTGCCTTAATTTGGACTGCATCCATACTGACTCTTTCAAAGAAAGTGGATTTTAAAGATATCTTCCCTTTGTCTTTTTTGTTGTAAATGAATCCTTTCTTCAAATTCTTGGCATTATTGAACCCATTTCCTGACCATCTTTTTCATTCCTTCCCACCAATATGTTTTCTTTATTCAAATTTATGTTTCATTTTCCCCTCAATGATGCAATTCTTTGTGAATTTTGTTTATAAACTGTTTCTGAGCTTTTTCATAATATAAAAATATCTGTGGATTCTCTTGATTTCTCCTTTACATATGCCCTCCTTCTAGATAGAAATTTACTGATTTTATTTTAATCCTCTTGAAGTATTCTTTGCCAATAATTTCTGTCTTTTGCAAAGTATTCAAAAATTCATGCATATGTTTTCTAAATACTTCCTTTTTTATTGGAATTTGAATTATGCTTTTATTTACTTCTTGTAAGCCAAATCCTGGATGTGGTTTGATCCATTCTTCCTCTTCATCAAAATCATTCCTTTCACTTTCATCTTCATTCTTCCCCCTTTTTCTTCTTTATAACCCATCTGGAATATTAAATGTCTTCCCCAGTTTTTGTACTATATCAAAAGAAATGAACTGAATAAATTCTACCTATCTTGTCATTGGTTCATTTGGTAAACAAGGTGTGCTGATCATTTCTATCAAAGCTTTAGCATCTACTTGAAGCCCAAAGTTTTTCTCCCATAATATTGTTTGATGTTTTTTGAGCATACTTGCAAAGCCGCACAATTCTGCTTTTAGCTGAGAGTATTTAGATTCTAGTCAATAAAATGTTACTGATTCATATAGTACTGGTCTATCCTTTCCATTATCATCCTCTTTCATAAGAAAAGCACCAGCTGCAATATGACTTGATTCTATTTCTAATTTTATCTTGCCTGACCATTTCTCATAATTCAATGTCTTCAAAGTAATTTCTTTTCCTACTATATTCTTCAGTTTTATAGAAGCTTCCTCCATTTTTTCATCCCATTTCCACAATTCATCCCTCCTTTTCAATATTCTCAATGGTGATTCAGCTTGTGAAAATTTCTCAATAAGCATTCTGAAATATTTAAATAGTCCTAATAATCCTCTCTAACCTCCTTCTTTGTTGTTGGCCTAGGCCAGTTTTCAGTCTTTTTTTATCTTCTGTTTTGAAATATGTCTTCCTCCCAAAGATAAAACATTCCCTACAATATCAAGTGCTGGTACACAAAATGAAAATTTTTATTGTGAAATTGTGAGTCCTGCCTCTTATATCCTAAACGTTATTCTATCTAATGCTACTGAATATTTGCAAAAAAATCTTATTATTAGTGGATTCTACTTCAATGTTTTGTGATGATATGTTGATCTGAGTCCTTTAATCGCTGCATCATGTATAAATATTCCAAGGTTCTCTTGTATTTCCTTCTGATGTATGCAAGTCATTTTTTCTTTCTAAACTGCCACAGTGCTTTTTAATCCTTGAGGTAGTCTGGTAATATGAATTCTTCTAAGTGGTGTTTCAAGGGTTTTAAGGGGTCTTTTAGTAACATCCAACTCTCTTTCATAATATCCCCCATAATATCTCCTAATCCAAAGCATTCTCTCCCTGTAAATGATCCCACAAACTCGCCAACACTTTTTGGTAATACCACATCTTTTATTGTGACTCTCTTTATCTCCTAAAGATAATGAACTATCCTAGGTTTTCCTTTGGGTTTTTCCACACAAAATGCTAGGCTGTTATAGATTGATTTTGATTTCTCATAGATTCCTGTGCATATTTTTTCTCTGACCAGTTCAATAAATTGTTTTAAAAGTGATTTTGGTATTTGTATTGATGTCTTTTGCAATGGTTCATGTGGTATAACTGTTATTTTGTAAGGTTTTCCATAAGAGTGTTTAATTACACCTCTTTCATCTTCACAAAATGCTATAGCCTTTGCCCTTAGTAACATAAAAGTTTTTTCAAAAGTTTATTTCTCATTCTGATAACCATCTAGATGGTTCAAAATTGATAATTGCAATTATTTCTTCTGTAACTTTTAATTTTTCAATAAATAGAGGTAGGCTAGGTGATAAAGGTGTTTCATATGGATCTCTTGATAATTCAGGTTTTTACAAAGGTTTATTCAGATGTTGAGGCATAGCTTCATTGACTGGTCTAACCTTCTTGAGTACTGAGTTGTATTCTTCTCTGTTGGCTTTATCCTCCATAATCATTGAGCTGGCAGGAAGTATCAATTGATAATATGATTTAGTTTTTTTCAATTTTCAATGTTTAAGTGAAAATAAAGCAGTCTCTTTAGTATATCATTCTTACTTTTCTGAATGCTTGGATTTTCACTGTAGCTTGAAGTAATGCAAGGAGTTTACCCCTAGGTGGGTAAAACCAAGTACATTAGGTATACCAAGTCCTGCACTATAAAGTCAAACAAGGAAATTTGAAAACCCTATCCCAGAATTACACAAGAGAGCGGTTTAATGTCTTACTGAGGACAAGAAATATTAAATTTGATAGCTTTATTTTGATTTAATATTTTTCATTATTTTTACCTTGAAGTCTTTGCTTTGGTTTTTACTCTTGACATCATCATTTTTCATTATTCCTTGATTTTACTTGCATTTTCAGCCCTCTGGTGTGATACCCCCATAGTCCAAGGTCATACAATGACTAATTTTCTAGACCTCAGGCTGCCACCCTGTACTTTAAAGTCATGAAGGACTAACTTTAGCCTTAACACTGCTACCCTTCAGTCTAAATTCATATGAGGACTAATCTTTAGCCTTAAAGGCACCCTGCAGTTTAAAGCCATACAAGGACTAATTTTAGCCTTAATGCTTCTACCCTGCAGTTTCGAGTCATACAAGGACTAATCCTTAGCCTTAATATTGCTACCCATCAGCTTAAAGCTATACAAAGACTAATATTTAGACTTCAGTTTGCTGCCTTGTAGTTTAAAGTAATACAAGGCCTGATTTTAGCCTTAAGGTTCCTACCCTTCATTTTAAAGTCATAAAAGGACTAATATTTAGCCTTAAGGTTGCCACCCTTTAGTTTGTAATTTTACAAGGTCTAATTTTTCTTCTTAATATCCTTTTTGATATATGCTATAATACTATCTCAAGAAAGCCCCTTTTTTATTTTACTTATTTTATTTTGTTTTTTTTCTTATTGTTGAAAAAAGAATTTTTCATTGGAAGTTTATTTTCTTTTTTTTATGTTGTGAAAAAAGTTTTTTTTTAAGTTAAAAAAAATCTTTCTTTTTTTCATGTAAATCTTTTTCTTTTATTTTGAAAAGGATTTTTTTGTCTATTGAAATTTATTTCCTTTTTTTTATTTTGAAAAAAATTTTGTTGTTTTTTATTGAAAATGTTTTTCTATGTTGAAATTTTTTCTTTTTATTTTAGTCAGAGGAGCTTTGAAATTTTTTTGAATGTGTTGTTGGTGTGAGGATTTATCTTATCAACTGAAGTAATTTAGTGGCTAGTTAATCAATTTTTCTTTTCACTTCCAACTTTGAGAAAGGTTCAATTTTACCCTCTGGTAGTAATTCTGCTGCCAGACCTGTCAGTTTTGGGAATGGGGTAAACATGCTGGGTATCATATTCTGGGCCTTGAAAAATCTTGGTGATTCAACTTGGTATCATTGTGTTCCTTGATTCTTTCAAGCCTAATTGATTTTGCAAACTTGTTGTGATTGAGGGTGCTCAACCTTGATCATGATTCAAGAAGTACCAACCCAATTTCTGTATGGATGCTTGCCTGTGAAAGACTTGCTAAACCCAACTTTTTGGGGCTTCAAGTCCTTATCCAGTATGGAGGTTGTCTTTTGCTTCTAGTTATTTTTGATATTTCTCACAATTGAGTTTTTCCTATGTAATTCCACCTGATGAGAATATTTTGTTTATTTTTCCTTGTTTTTTTATTCTTTTTCTGTATCAAATCTTGTGAAAAGGATATTAATTTTTTTAATTTTTTTTCATGAATGCTTTTCTAATAATTGTGACTTAATTATTCTTTTTTGTAAGAGTATAATATTTATTTTGTTTTGTGGATTCCAATAGTGAAATTAGTGGCTTGAATTTATATCATCATTTTCAAAGTTTTGTGCCTGTAGATCTTGCATAAATTAAGATTTCAAGTAAGATTTCCTGAATTTAATTAAATGATCTACCTTTTATTAATATTGGTGGTTAATACTTTAAGTTACTGTTGAAAATTATTTTGGGATAGAACAGATATGTTTCCTTCATAATTATTGTTCTTTTACTATAGAGCTTTTTCTGCACTTTTATTTTTACTTTCAATTTCAAAGTGTTGGTTACCAAACTAATTGATTCTTTATCTTCATCCTTCTTAAGCAATGATTCTGCTGACTTTATTGATTATTAAATTGAAAAAACCTTTCCTGTTACTTAATTTCCCAAGTCTCCTCCTGCTTTACAGTCTACAACCCCTCAAGATACTCCCCCAATATGGCATAATCCATCCTATATTCCATCTCTTTCTTCATTAAACCAGATGGATGATGATATTTCTTTCTTAGTGTACCCAGAAAAAAAATCTTCACCAGCCCTTGAGCCATTATTTGATGATTGTTTATTAGAAAACTTTGAAAATAATTCTTCACTGGCATTATTTATTGCAGAGTCTGTTTCATTGAGAAGCTTTGATAGCTTATCCTCTTTGACTTCACCTCCTAATAGTCCTGTAGCTGTTTAATCTTCTCATACATCACCTCCGTTGAATTCTGGTCTTGATTTGTCTTCACCGCATATTAAGCATGAATCCCCAGAATTATTCTGACCTTCATCTCAAATGTTTTGTTTTTATAGTGAGCTTAAATCTCCAGGGTCTGTCAAAGCAGAAGATACTTCTAATGGCCTTGATGAATTGGACTCTTGCCCCTTCAATGTTACACCTCCAGTTTCTTCCCATGAATTTAATCTTGATGAAGTTAAAGGATTGAATACTTTCTCCTCCTCTATCCAAATTTCCCATGAGACACCTTCTTCTGCTCAGAAAAACTATCCCAAACCTGTGCAGAAAGAAATCCAAATTGAATCAACAGAAAATATTATTTATGGCCTCAAAAAAGAAATTTTTATAAGTAAATCAAATTTTGGATGTATGTTTTTTTTCTTTTTTTATATTAATTCCCAATAATTTGTTGATAATCCTATTTTAAGGATGAATTTTACTTCTCTCTTATTTTCTGTGTTAGTGCCTTCTTAGAAGAATAATTTGGTGCTTTTTCCCGAATGGTTCTGTATTGGACTGTTGTTGACATGATTTTTTTACTTTTGATAATGGAAAAAATGATAAATTTGTTATTTTGCAAGAGAATTGAGAATTGATCATAATGTGTATTAGAATAATGAGGGGTAAAATCCCTATTTGGTTTAGCACTGGTAATTAGAGGCCCTTTTGTTTGTAATTTTATTGAGGCTGGTGAGATCCGTTCAGGAATCAATGTGAATTTAATTTAATAGAAAATCTTCTGATCATATTCTGATATAATTCTCTTTTTTTCTTTTTGCACAAAAAATCAATCAAGGTTACTAAGCTCACACTTCTCCAGAACATTGGCATTTTGTTCTATATTTGAGGTGGCATAAGAAAATATAACCACCCCTTTATTTTTGTATGAAAATCAAATTGTGATACTTGTAAATTTTGAGAAAATCTTGATAATGTTAAATTTTAAGTCTTTTCTGAATACAAATACATGGCCTAATTTTTTAATAACTTTTTCTAATTATTTTGGTGTGAAATTTAAAATTAAGAAAATAAGCTGAATTTCTTTTTTGCTAATTTTTAGTAATATTTGTCCAAATCATTTTTATGAGATTTTTCTTGAGTCTCAATGTTAATTTTCTTTTTTCTTCTTTTATGTTTCAACAAATACATCTTTCCAAATCAAATTTTTATATTCCTTATGGACATTATGATTTTGAGCCTTGAGACTGATAATTCCAGGTACAAACATATATTCCTATAAAATATCCCAATTTGAATATTCAATTAAATACTCTTCATGCTTCCACAAAATTATTCCTTCTGTTATTTCCAATAGGTCCAATAAAAGTCCTCTTGAAGCTTCCAAATCTCCAAAACAAATTTTTCTTCTCCATACTAAATCTTTTGATGTCCTCTTCCCAATAGATTTTTCCTAAATTTCCTTTGATACCCTCATATGTAAGGAATTCTAAAAAACTTAAAATTGAAAGAAAAAATTCTTGAGGCTCTTTCCAGATTTGAGATTCTTGAATATCTTGAAATTTCACAGGGAACTGGAATGATTCATCAAATTCTAAGTAAATAATCAATATTTTAAATAAATCCTCTCCTTATTAAAAAATTGGTTCTCCCCAGTAATTTACTTCTTCTTTGACTTCTTATTTTCTGCATTTCAAATCTGTAAATTCTTCTTCACTCCAGCCAAGATTCCATTCCCATTCATTTTGAGGTGAAATTTTGGCCTCCATGGTTTTCTAGGTCCTTTTTTGACTTTTTGGTGAGATTATTGAGCTTTAAGACAAATAATAATTACTTTTTGATAAGGCAAGAAGTTACTACCACTGAAATTTGAGAATATTTTAGATGAGAGTTCTTTCTCAAAAAAAAATTAGTTTATATAGGTTAAAATTCTTCTTTGATAAGGCAGGTCACTGCCCTAAGTGATAAGAGTTTTGAAAAATAATTTAATAAATTTAAATTCCTTTGATAAGTCAGGAGGTCATTTCCTTTGAGCTATAAGAGTCTTGAAAAGTTTTGAAATGAATTGAAACTCCTCTTTGATCAGGCAGGAGGTCACTGCCCTACTACTAATACAGATAAGGAAAGATTTTTATAAGTGAATTTTATTATTTTACCTTTTCTTTTAGTTATTTTTATTGGCAATTGAAAATTGATTGCTTTATTTATTAATTAGAACTCCACAATATTCTGCTATGAATTAATGAAAGACATATGTCTTTCAATATCTCTCAAAATAGCTTTTTTTGTATTTCTCTTTCTATATTGCCTTTCCACTCTGAAACAAAACATTTGACATCATGGATAAACATATATCCAAAATCACAAAATTAAAAATTTCCTCCTAAGATTTCCAAACCATCTATATTCAAATTCTCTTTATCCCATAAGCATTTGTAATAATGTCCTTCTAATGTCATTTGATAATGTCTATAAGGCTTTTTCCAGTAAGGATTTCTTAAATTTCCTTTGATTACAATAGTGGTTAGTAATTCCAAGAAGTAAAAATTTTTAATATTTGATCCAGGTAGTTCTTCAATATATTGGCTTTGAATTTGTGGTGAATCTAGCTCATAATAATACATCTCCTTAAATTTTATCATCAGAATAATTACATAACCTTCCTCTTTCTCATTCTCCAGTTTGTTTTTCTGTATCTCATTTTGATTCTGGGTGTTAATTTTCAATATGAATGTCATTTCTTCATTTTGATCACATAAATCAGTTGTGCTTTAAAGTAGTGAGATATTGGAAAAACAGCATAATTTTTCATAGGCATCATAAAATTCATCTCTAATTTTATTTTGCGGATTGGGTTCTAGAATGGTAAGTCCAGCTATGCTTTGTGTATGTTCCCTAACAGCTCACCTTCCTCTATGTCTTAAAATCTTCTTCCTTGCTTAAATTTATCTTTCTGATTTCCATTATTTTTTTATATAAAATCAATTCATCTTCTGATTCTACCAGTTTTCTTTCTTCTATCACTGTTTCAATTCTCTGTTTAATCCTCCTTTTAATATCTCTTCCCAAACTGTATGCATTCTGTATTCAGTAATTATGGCACTTTCCCTTTCCAATTCTTCATCTTTTCTTTTTCCAATGGCTTAATTGTGTCATCTTTTAGTTCTTCATTCATGAAATCTTTTTCAATATCATCAATGTACCCAGTTTCTTCATGAATGAAATTGAAATGATATTCTGCAATTCCTGATGAATTTGCTTCAGCTGGCTTGAGATCAATTTTAAATGTTTTCTGTAGCCTTTCTCCTTCATCTTTTTCATTCATCCCACTTAACTCAAGTTTTAACAATTTTCTGGGCCTTCTATGGCCATTTCCAAATTTCTTCTCATATTCTTCAGTTCCTCTTTACTTTTCTTCACTTTTTCAGTATCTTCTAGCTTCAGTTGATCTTCTTTTATCTCTTTCTTTTTGGAATACCTTCTTTGGATGAATATAATATGCTAGACCTTTCTTCAACTATCATCTGATTGAAATTGTCAAATACTAAGAGCTCCATGTACATTTTTTCTTCGTTACCAAAAGTGACTTCAAGATTTTCAGTTTTTCCAACTAGCTTCAGGGAGTTTTCTATTGATTCTGATGAGTAAGGGCTGATTTGTCATTCTTCTTTCATGACTATTTACTGAGTTATAATATTGAAATCATTTTTTTCATCAAAAATAGCTGATAAGGGTATTTTTGGTCCAAGAAATATATTTTTCAGTATTTTTAAAGATTTAATTTCTGCTTCCTCTGTTTATTTTATTTTTGATGATTCTCCTTGATCTATTGACCATTTTTAAATTTCTGAAGAATCACAAAGCTCCATCCCTCTTGGTGGAGAGATTTTCCAGCCCATTGCTTGAGGTTTACATATTGGTAAACATGATCTTTGTCTATCTTCCTCTGGATAGCTAGATATCTCACCTTACTTGTGTGAAAGTTCCAATTTAACATAATCATCTGCTGAATATGGTCCTCCAATTATGGTGTGTATGGCATTTTTTGCTATGAATAAATGAATTAATTTTTATTATCCTGTCATCATAGTAATTAGTGTGAATTCTGAGAGTCCAACAAAAGATGTTTTATGTCCACCAATTCCTCTTGAATTCATATTTAGGTGTTTACTTGTAAGTGAGGCTTTAATTGAAATTTCCTCTGGTATTATGTTAGTTTATGATCCAGTATCAACCAATTCCATTTTAGGATATTCTTCTCTTTCAATAAATGCTTCAATGAATCCAATTGGACATGCATAATTTAATCTTTGTATATCATAGTCTCGTAGCTTCCATGAAAGTAGTATTTCATGAATATTTGATTAATTAGCTTATTTTATCACATCTTTTTATTGGCTAGTTATGTTTTGTAATTTTTCAATAAAGGTTGGTGAAATCAATAGTATTTCTTCAAGAGTAAGATTTATCTTTTGTTCATGTATTTTCTTAAACACATGTTCAATAATTGGCTTTGAATTATTTACTTTATATTTTACTTTGTTCTTTGATTGCATCTTTTGTGAATCCTTTTTTGGTATTTCCTTATTTTCATCTGTGGAGATTTTTTCAATATTTTCATTTCTCTTTCCTTTGTTTCTTGGTTTTTCTTGTATTTTTTTAGGATTAAACATCTTATTTCTTCTTCTTCTTCCTCATCTTCCTCATGGTAGGCACCTAGTATCTTCTTTTGAAGGGATTTTTCAATTTCCTTCTTATCCTGTTTCTGAGTTCTTTCTTTGACTTTCCTGTATTTTCTGCCTAAGTCAAACATTTATTTAAAGATTTTCATTTTCGGGTGATATTTGAGGAGGTTTTTAGTTTCCTTATTTTTCTATTTGATCAATAGCAGCTGCCTTTGCAGTTTTGGAATCCTCAATTCCTTTTTTTTCTTGCTGTTTTAGGGGTGTATTTGATTTTTCTATCAACTTTTTAGTGAACTCATCCTGTTTTTTTGGCAAACTTTCTAACCAATTATTTTTCAGAAACAGGGCATTCTGTGGGTACTCTCTAAAAATTTGGAAAAAGATATGTTACTCCATCCTTCAAGACAATTCTTTTCTCCAAGTCTTCTGTGTGGCTATTACATCTCATTGCAGAATTTCCTTCTAAGAATTATGAACACTTTAGTAGCTGTCTTGGTGCCATTTGAGCTGGTACATACAGGTGGTAAAGGATATCTTGGCCTGAAAGGCTGTAAGTTTTGTGGAGCTTTCTGATTTTTCTATTTCTTTCTTTGGTTTTCTTTTGAGATTCAACTATTTCTGGAAGGTGTTTTAGTTAATTCAAGCCTTCCCATTATCCTTTTATTGATGTTCTTGTGGCTGAGTATTTTTAATTTTTTTGGTTAAGACCTTTACCAACTTTAATATTCCAACCTAGCTTCCTTTTCTTGTGACTTTTCTTGTGAAAATTCCTTGTGTTGGATTACAGCTTTGGCTCCCAAATCCTGTTCAATATATAGCTTTAAGATTTCCAATCATGGAATTATATAACCACCGCCCAAATCTTGCATCATGGACTGATCTTTCATCATTTCCTTTGAATGCATTCTTGAACACTTGAGGAAATACTAGCAAGAATATTTTGATTGTGATTAATATCTCCTTCCATATATTTATAATTTTTGAGATAATTAATGATGGATTCATATTACCAAATGAACCTTTTATATTGAGTTATATTTCTAACTCCTCCTTCTTGGTTAATCTTTGTAAATAATTGAGTTGTTGAGGATATATTGTATTATCTTTCAGGTGATACTGTTCCCCATCTTATCTTCATATTCAATTTCAACTTCTTCCAATCCCCAGTTTCATATCCAGGCATTCCCTCAATGCTTTTGCTAATCTGTTGATTTTTAGTCCAAAAGAATATCTTCCTTGATATATCCCTTCCACCTTCTCCTTTAATTTTGGCTATATATTCCACTCTTTCAAAAAATCTTTCTACTTCCTTCCCATAAATCCATAAGCTATAAGCCTTTGTCTTTATCTGTACAATTTTTGTGCTATTTCTAATAATTTCCTTCTGTAATGAGCTTGAAGCCTATGCATTAATATTAACCCTCTTTGGTAGAGTATTTGGTTTTTGTAAATCAAATAGAGTTGATGATACTATGGTCCTTGAAAATGTTGAGGGTGATCCTTGTTGTCTGAAAATTCTTGGCATGGTTGTATTTTCTTCCATTGGGCTGTTTTCTGCAGTAAAGCTTGACTATTTTGTTTTGCCTTCTTTCTTAAGGATTTCAATTAATTCTTTTTTTTATTTCAAAAATTTTTGATGAATTTTTTCTGCATCAGAAATATCTTCTAGTTTTTTTCATTATCTCTTCATTAATAATTTTTTCTTTTTATTCATCTGTATTATGTGGTATATTTGACAATGATTCTGAATCCATATAGATATCTTCTTTGTTGTTTTTCTGTTTTTCACTTTTCTTTTTGATTCCAAATATTTCCTTGAGTAATTTTCGAAAATAATCTGTAACTATATTCTGAGCTTTCTTTTGGGTTCTGGGTGTATCAACTGGTATACTATAATCTATATAATCTATAGGTGATGCTTCTCCAGGTGGTGTTATTCCTCTTTTTGAATAATAATAATGAAATAATTTTGTTTAAGAACTTTATGGTGATGGTTATTTGGAATTTCTTGGTTTATCTGGTTCAGTCTGTTCAAAGATAAATTGATAGGCTTATGAGCTTTCCTGATTGATGAAAGGGTTTTTTTAGGGATTGAAATTGAATGGTTTTTTTATAATTGGCTTCTTATGGATGGTTGAAGCTGTTCAGCCACTTTAGGGACACCAGAATTTTGCTGGTGGTGTTTTTTTCTTAGAAAAATCATGTGATGTCAGTCAGATAATCTGGCTGGTGAGAGTTTATTTTTGTGAAGAAAGTGGAGAAAATACAGGTTCTGACAATTGAGCTTTCTTCAAGTCATATGATATCTTTGAGAGAATTTATCTGGTTACTTTTGTTATGTGTTTTCTGGTTGTTTTTCCCTTATCAAAATCATTTTATATCATTGAGATAATTTGGCTGGTGAGAGTTTATTTTTGCCAAGAAAGTGGAAAAAATACAGCTTCTGATAGCTGAAATTTCTCCTAGTTATATGATATCTTTGAAAGAATTAAGATGTTGACATTCTTCTTTTTTGTGACATTGTTACATGTTGGCTGAGGGAATTTGGTTGGTGATTTTTTTTCTCATCAAAATCATGTGATGTCATTGAGATAATTTGGCTGGTGAGAGTTTTTTTGCCAAGAAAGTGCAGAAAATACAGCTTCTAAAGGTTGAATTTTCTTCTAGTAATATGATCTCTTGGAGAGAATCTAGCTGGTGACATAATTCTTGGAATGAAAAAAAGTGCGGAAATTGCATAATTTTTTTTGAGTGAACTTTCACTATATTTGAAAAAAGGTGGGAAAATTTCTTCTTTAAAATTTCCTTTCTTTTCACTTATTAGTAACTTCAACTTTTATATGAAATCTTAGGAGAATTTTTCAGGTGGTTTTATTTCATTATTCCAACATTTCCTGCAGATATTGCGATGTGTATAATTATTACTGATCAAACATTTGGCAAATCACTTGTAATTTCATGCATAGCCTTGAGGTTTTATTTTATTTTATCAAGGTGAGGAAAATAAAATTTTGATTCTGTTCTCAATATCAATCCAAATAGCTGTCTTGAGTTTATCCTCATGGAATTGTGTATTTTCTATAAATTATGAGATAGGGTGAAGAAATTGATATTTATTATCTTAATTGAAATTCTTCTTCTTGAAGCTTTAATATCCTTTATTCCCAAAATTCTTGATTACTCCCTAGGATTTCATCACAGTTTGATTTACCTATTTCCAGAGTTCTGAAATTTTATTTCCTTCTCTGGAGTTATTTGGAAATTTTCTTTCCATCTCATTGGTTATTCCACAATTTTATTTTGATCTCCAAGATTATTCTGCACCTCCTTTGAAATTCTTCAATCCTATTTCTATATCTAGAATTGTTCCACAATTTAATTTACTTTGCCAGAGTTATTCCCCAACGTTCTTTCCAACTCATGGGTTATTACACAATTTTATTTTGATCTTTGGAATTATCTGCAACTTTTCTTTACTTCTGCAATCCTATTTCCATGTCTGAAATTATTCCACAATTTTATTTCCTTCTCCAGAGTTATTCCACAATTACCTTTCCATCTCTGGGCTTATTCCACAACTTTATTTATTATTTGGTAAGCTTGAGATTGGTACAGCTGGTAGGGAATACCACAACATGACAAAGCTAAAAGTGATAAAATATGCTTCACTTCACTTTTAGGGTGGCTCAAGGGTTGAAAACAGCTATTGTAATGGTTTTTATTATTTAAGAAGGTTAAAATTCCTTTTAAAAGGATGTGTGTAATTTTATATTTATTGACTTAACAACTTTAACCTAATGATAAAAGGGAAGTATTTTAACATGGAAAGTAAATATGGTTGAAAGACATTCTTTTATAGCCAACAGTTTCCTTTCTCAAAAAGGAAATTTTCCCCTCAGCAGTTTTTCAAGATACATTGGCAATAGAAAAGGAAATTATGGCATGATTGAATCCTGGTTTTACTCATTTTGGTCCCATAAAGAGGCCATTACTACATTGATTTCTGGTTCATATTCTTCAAAACATGTCAGAATGTGTTCAGAGACCTCCCAAACAATTGAATCTGTGTTGATTGAGCTTTTACTTTATCTTAACTCCTGTGTTAGCCTCTCAGGAACAGTTGAAAGTTCTCTAAGTTCCATCAAAACCTCATCATCAATTGAGTCAAAGATGCTGTGACTCAACTATAGGCCAAAGGTGATGAGCCATTTTGTGTATTTTGACATCCCATTCCTTTCAGAAAGTATTTTGGGGGAGTCTGAAACCCTTGGATCCAAGTTCACCTTTCCCTTCAAAATTTAATCTTTTTAATACCTCCACATATATTATACTTTATTTGCATTCAATTTGATAATTTCATTACACAGCTATGGTCCTTAATTCCTCATCTTTAAATTTAAGTTCACTTATTTTAAACACATGGAAATCGTTAAATTTCTATTTCTCATAGATTTTAAACTACACACCAAACCTCCTCTTTAACACAAAAGATTTTGGTTAACATGGTATTTGATGTGAATTAAGCCATAGTTTGAAAATCTTCATACTTTGATACTCACTGTACCTTAAAATTCAATCTGAGTTTATTGAGAGTTGAGCTGCATAAATTTCATCCAGAGGAGACTCAGCCTGACAAAAACAAAATTGTGATAAATTTTATTAACATATTTACATAAGATATTTTCTTTTCAAATGATTAGTTAAATTTTGATTTTTACTGCAATACAATATTCCAAAAGAAATTATCATATCTCAATCAAATTCATCAAATGTTGAATTTAATATCATTAATTATCAAACCATTCCCAATTTAAATTCTTCATTATCTCTTTAATGTAAAAATTCTCATTAAAGTTAAATTTTTGATTAATTTTTTTCAATTCAGGTGGTTCATCAACTTTAAAAAAGATAAAACTATATATCTCGGATTTTTGCAAACAAATTGTGTGAGATCACAAGGCTCACAATGTAATTCAAAAAGCATTCTATCCCCTCTGTATTTATTATTTGATTTTACTTTTCTCTTAATGATGGACACCTCTGTTTTAATATACCAATTTCATGTTCTATTTTTTCCCAGGATCTTTTTAGACAAAGGATAAAGTCTCTTTCATTGTCCTTTTGTGCTGCCATGCTGTTGTAAGCAGGATCAATATAAGATAGTCCTAAATATGTGGAATCAGAAATTAAAAATTGATATTTGGAATAATACTTGTCTTATGTTTTGGAATGCTCATGTGTGAGTAGAAACTTGAATCATGAAAAATTCTAGTGCACCCTCCATGTAGAGCAATAAGCTACTTGGTTTTATCACAAAAAAGCTGAATGGAAATTTCTTATGTATTTATAGATAAATTAAAACATTTTTTCTATACATAAGAAGTTGTTTTTACAAATATGATTTTACATAGTACTTCTTTTTTGGTCAAATTATCCTTCACCATCTGTTGCAAGCCATTTTTATAATGATATCAAGCTTCCAGTAATAATCTCAACACAACCAGGGAATCCATTCTTTTGCATAACCCTTGAAGATTCCATTTGCTTATTTTAGTCTTCTCATCAAATCAATTTTATCTTCTGCTTAATCAAACATGATATAACTTGATTAGTATAAAAAGCAATAGCATGTTGGTTTCCTCCCAAAGTTATTCTAATGTTTCCCAAGGTTGAGCCATTACCATTTGATCCAAATCTTGATAAAGCAACAACTACTTGAATTTATTTATCATTTTCTTTCAAGTGAAATTTATTGTGTAAGATTTCAGCCTCTTTGACCATAAAAAATAATCCTTTGAATGACACATAGTGAAAGGTGTTATCAAAAACTTAGCAGGGGAAGAATCATTGCTTAATTGCAATTGCACAAGTGAAGTAAAATGTGGGATTTGATGGTCAAAATCCAATAGCTATTTAAGTGTGGGATTTCGAAAATCCCAGAAATTAAATGTGGGATTTGGAAGCTTTGAGATACCCTATTATTATTATTATTTGAAGTTTATTTAATTTAAATAAACAAATAAATAAACATTTAGAATTCTTTAATTCACTTATATTAAAAAAATAAAAAAAAAGTTTTCCAAAAAATAAATAAATGAATGTATTCTTTAAAATATAATTTTTTATTTTAAAGAGAATTAATATTATTTTAAATTTTTATTTATATCAAATGAAATTCCTTATAAATTATATAGATTGACATTATTATCATTATTTATTACTATTCAAAATAAAATTAAGATAAAAAATATTATAATTGAATCAAATAAAATGATATTTAGATTAATAATTTGAAACATTTGAGTAAATAAATAATAATAATACAATATTCAACAAAATTAAAGCAAAATAATTGAACACAACTTTTTCTTGTTCATTTGTTTTGTCTTTGCTTGAATTATGATTAATAAAGTTCTGAAATGAAAAAAATCCTTTTTATCTTAATTTTGATCTATAACTTTATGATCTTTCAACATAATCATGAATAGGTGAGATCTCATTTCCATAGGTCTTAATTTTTGATTAAAATTAGAATCATTTATTGTGTTTCATAATCACATGATTCCTTGGAATGAAAGTTTTTGAAAAAATGAAATAAGTTTTCCCTGGTATAGTTATTTTATTATGAGTGTTTGAGCAATGTAAATCTGCAAGTTAGCAAATTATAGTCCTATCAAAAATCTCAACCAAATTTTACTGAAAATTTCAGGATTCTCTTTTAGTTATATACAAGCAGATTAAGCACATTATCCGTATGTATTTTTCCTTCAAATTAATCCTTGTGCACAGTGACAAAGTACACAAATGCAATTGCAATGTGTGCGAAGGCATTTAAGCATGTATTTTCTAGGCACTTTGCAAAGGCATCGCCAAGTTGCTTAAGATGAATTTTTTAAAAAATTCTGCAGTTTTCTTAGTGGAGGTGGGTTGGTGATGTTGCATAGTTGTCCAGAAGTTTCCCGATTATACATATGACTATCTTGCCCAAGGGTGTATACCAAATGGATGTAGTTGTGGTCCAAGTCCTGGCGATAATGACACGATATTTTTATTCACTTTTAAATGTGATGAGAAAAGCAATTAGTATGGGTATATTTTCCAACAATTTGGAAAGCATGTTCTTCCGTGTGGCGTTTGTTTTCAATAAATCCAATTTAACCTGCGACTAATTCGCCAAAATAAGCTGTTAACGCTTTGCATTTACTACCCATCCATGCCTCTTCTACCTCAACTTTCTCGTCTAGACTACACAATCGACCCACTTCCATTACGTCCATGTGTCGGGGCAGGTAAAAAGCAATATTACTTGTAATATTTCGGGCGAGATGAAATAGGTCGACACCATTGATTGGCTTGAGATCATATAAAGAATAGTAGGATTTCTGAAGAGCTAGATAGTCTATTCCGCCCCATCTATTCATGCAAAAAAAATACAAAATAAAACATGCTCAAGAGCAAGATTTGAAAAAAAACGTGGGTCAATTTGCTTATCAGAATGGTCACCTCAAAGGTCAACTCAATGCCAATACGGTGCTTACGGTGGGGAAAGAAATACAACATCCAACGATCCAGGTTGCTGCTGAGAAATCCAGTCCAAAAAGTCAACGCATATGAACTCTATTTTATCTAGCACGCCGTAAATTTCGGCGTTAGCTTTAGCAAGTTTGATTTTGTTTGGGTCGATATCGATGGCGATTACTAGAGAAAGGTTGAAGAGGGTTTTAAAGACACCAAGAGAAAACTTGAGTAAGCACGTTATCTTTAAATAAGATTTTTTATTCGCTTTGGGGGATCAGGAAGACAAAGAGAATTCATTACCACGGTCACATGTGGTTGCAAACTGGATCGCGTTTCCACCTGCTCCACAAAATCCGTCGACAATAACGCGACACCTAGAGTCAACAAAGTATGTTTGGAATGGGAGTCATCAAATAAGTTTTTGCTGATGTGAAAGCTACATTAGCATGACTGCTTGTGAGCAACTAAGGATTAAAACGTATGGTTTTGTCTTGGGAGAAAAAAGAAGGCCTACCGACAGCGAGCAGCAATCTGTCTTGCAATCGCCTCAGGGGTAACGCTGAACCATGATTCTTCATCCAACTTTATGCCTTCGTCGAACCTCCAGAACAACCTATGACGCTGCGCCCAATCTGAATCAATCAAAATCGATGTCTCAATACATAATGATGAAATAATCTTTCAAGACAAGGAAAACCGGAGAACAAGTTGCCATGAGGCGCCAATAGAATCTGGAAATCGGGTCGGTATAAACAAATTCTTGCTTTGGGGTCAGCTTACATTTCTTCATTGACGACGGAAGCTGTGAGTAGCCAATGTGGTCCAGCTCATCATCCACTTTGGCACTTTCAATAACTTTCCCGCCAGTTTTTTCTACTTTTGCCCTTTTGAAGCGGTGGCCCGAAGGTTCTGAACCTTGACCAGTTGAGTCTCGGGCATCAGGGCAAGGGGCAGCACAAGGTATGAGAGTGCTTGCCTGGGGTGGCGAGGTGGACTGTTGTGGATCTGATTTATCCGACGAATCGACTGGCTCCTCGTCACGAGCCAGAGCCAGCGCCTGTCGAACGGCATAGGTCAATATTCTCATCGGATCATTCAGTACTTGAATCCAAGTGTTCGTGCAGGGTGGTTTGTTGAGAAGTATCGGTAGATTCGATGGAACCAACGAAGTTAGTGAGCTGCCGATGCAAATCAGAGGGATCTTGCACGAATGGCTTGAGGCAAAAAGCACATACGCTAGAGATATCCAGCGTTGATGGCTGATCCGAATCCAAGATTTCCTGCAAAATCTGAGATGATAAATTATCTTGGGCCTCATCTGCATCTTCTTGGCTCACAACCCAATCCACAAGGCAATATTTTGCTGATTGCAGGCTATAAATGTGGGAATTGGTGACTGGCTCAGTCCACTCAAATTAAGTCACCAAGTGAAGGGGACACCAGAGCCATAGACATGGATTACGGCACCCTGCAGTAGGAGCTACATTGTATTGATTTCTAGAAGCCTCTTCTATTCCTTGGAAAGCAAGAGGCACACGGACATGAGGAAAATTTAGTTCTCCATTTTTTCTTAGAAGTGCAATTTCAAGTCAAAAAAATGGTATTAAAAGTTCTTTATTAAGATTGTTTTTAAGAAAGATGTTCTCAAGTTTGATCCACCTTTTCCAAAAAAAAATACCCAAAAAATAGCAACTTGAAAAATTATGACCAATTTTATCTACTTTGATTTTTTATTATGTCATGCTTGTACAAGTTTACAGTAAATCATTCTAAAAAGACTTCTATCCTCTAGACTTGCATCAGAAATTCCAGAATCCAAGGACTTTCTTATGAGCTCATACACATGCTGTAATTAATTTGACAAATTGGACTTAAAAGCATCATTGCTTGGTTTTGAATTGTTGATAAACCTTGAAAAAAAGGTTCCAAAATGTATTGCATCCCCCTTCAATAAGTTTGAACAAACTTTTTTTGGAGCTGAAAGATAAAGACACAAGTACATTTATACCTTTACATGATGAGATACTTATGCATCAATATCTGTGCCAGGCTGAGTCTATGTAGAAGCTATAAGACAGTAAATACAAGCTGTAACTGTAACTGTGGCACATAAAAATAATATAATAATTAAATGAAAGGGCTCTGCTATTTAAGAATGGTAGTGATGAGTCTGTTGCAAGCCCTGGTTGCAATGATTATCGATTGGGTTATTATAATAAGCACTACAATAACTAATATGATAACCATATCTTAAGTATTCAAAGGGTTACTTGTGTGAGAGGCAGTATAACCAGATAGGAACAAGCTGATAAGATGATGGGGGTTCCCTGGGGGAAGCCTTCTTTTATCTCAAATCACAGTGGAAAGAGGTGGATCACCTCTTGCCATATTGAAATTTTCACTCAGGTGGTTGGATTGTGGCTTAATACAACCAGAAACACCTGTATTGGTACCCAGATGTTAAAAGCACATCTCAACCTTTTATTCAAATAAGTGTAAATTCTCACCCATGGAAGATGCAGGCATGTTCTACAAGCCAGGATGTGTCCAATGATGTAAAAAACACATCTGGGGGACCCTGAATGTTCAAGTTATGAGTAATCAAAGTATAAGCACAGTATGAACACCATTTGAATGGGTTTGACACCTCATAATTCAATGATATGAGAGAGTATCCCATAGTACCACCCTGTAGGAGCGGGTGGGAGAGATTACTATCAAATTTATGAGTAATCAATGGATAAACAGCCTTTTTCATGGCTTTGACACCTCATGATTCAATTAACTGGGATAGCATCCCACAATACCAGTTGGTGTGGGATCATAGCCTTAAATACTTGATAACTTTGTCATTTCTAAGGATACAGGGCTCAAAGTGGCTCAAATTGTAGCAACAAGTGAGCTCTACCAGAATATTCCACATTTGACCCACTTTGCCTCAAGTATGCCCAGTTTCTATGGGATTGAAGCATTTTTATTTTTTGTAAAATAGTATTTTTCTTATTTCAAGAGAAAAGTGTTAATAGCATTTCATCTGTGTGAGATACAGGAATGAAAACTATCTTTTTATGCAGCCCTGAAGTATCCCTTCCAGAAAGTATACTACTTTATGGGTCCCTCATCAAAACTGTCAAATTAGTATAATTTTCTCTAATTATTTGAAAATTAATTATATGGTAGTTTTTGATCCAGGGGTGCTACAGTCTTGAAGCTGTTACAATTGGATAGCCCTCATGGACTGTGATTTAGACTCAAGATTCTAGCTGAGAGTTAAATATTAAGATTTAGGCTCAGGAAGAATTTACAACCTTAATAATTTGGTCTATTCTTATTGGTTGGTAATAGGAATGATATTTTATGAAGGGTGAATGTTCCCTTTTGTAGATGTCCCACATGTACAGACCAGACTTTTCAAGTCTTGTTTTTTTGGTTTGTGGCCTTGTTGTACCATTATTTGATTCAATGAAGGCTAAAGATGTGTATTTCACTCTTTTCTTGGGTACCATTTTTATGATACTTTTGGGTGTCATGCTTGTGCTCTGGTTTTGAGTAACAGGCTGACTGATACTTATTTCATGGACCTTTTTGAAAATAAAGGCAAGCCCCCTTTTATCAATTCTCAATCAAAATAAAAAAAAAACTTTCTAGAAGGCTACAGGTTCAGCCTTATTTCACAACAACACCAAGCATACTTCTGACCTTCTTTCTACTTTATTTTTAATTTGTTCTGGATTGAAATTTTTTTTAAAATCACTCTATGGTAAATCCAGAGAGACAGATAAAAAACTATAAGCTGACCAATCCCAACTCAAATATTCTCGCTTATTTTTTTATATAAATGGAAGTAATATTAAAGAAAATACACAGATTCTGTAATCTCAACATCTTAGTAAGAGATTTTTAAAAGTTCTGATTTCATAAAAAGGGCTCTGAGAATGTGTGTTACACACATCAATGGAACCTAAAATATTGATCTTTCTAATTTATTGTTTCCACAGAGATAATCTCAAAGGCTCAATAGGTAAATAATAAAAACTAGTTCAATGGCCTTCATGAAGTTCATACCTCCTTTAAACTCAATCCATTAAAATATCTTCTCAAGAAATAAAAATCCCTTCGCTGAATAAATGTATACTAAATACAAACTCTATAAGCCTTCTCAACGCATAATATCTCTAAATACCATTCCTAAAGGAGAGGGGTGGTTTTTTGCCTCAGATAAATACAACTACACAGAAACAAACTCTCTACTGAGCTTTTGTAAAAGGATAATACAAGCCCACTAATTCAGTCTAAGCTCCCCAATAATTTTCTAATAATCACTTCTCAGGCTTTTGCAAATACTGGCCTTTCCAAACATAATAAAGGAAATCGTTAATATGAATCATTAGGGTAATTAAGTCATTCTATTGAATGAAAATCTGTTTTGGGGAAATCAAATGATCTGATTGATAATTTCAGGAAATACTTATCTAGTAAAATTTCCCAAAAATATTGATAAAATCTCATGCCAATGCAGCTGGTATTCCAAGCCCCCAAAACAACCTTAAGGTCCATTAAAAAAATTCAATCCTTGAGACATTCACATTTTCATATCTGTATCCACCACCCACTAACAATAAAATCTTTTTCCACACTACATTCCATAGTATTGTAATTTCCTCAAAAGAAAAGCCTTGGAATAATATGGAATTCTCTCATGAGATTTAATTAAAAACCAAAATCTCTGAAAGCAAGATTTGAATTTGTGAAGTGAAATTTTAATCACTACGGACTTACTAACATTTTGCAGACCCTTGGGTTGAAAATGGGAATTTATGGCCCTGAACATATGGTGGAAAATTAGAACAGAGGGTTATCCGTGATATACATTACAGATTTTGCAAATAGTAGGTAAGTAAAAGAAATTTTCTGAGAAACATATAATAGTCTCTGATACATATTCTTTTGTAAGATACTTCTTGACTTGTACCTTCCTTGCCTCAAAGCAGGAGTTTTTATGAGCTAATTTCCTGTGAATAAATCAGGCCTATCCTAAATAAGTAATGTGTATGGCACATGAGGGATTTGTATAGATTTATGACCTCATTAAAGATATCCCTGTTCTTTTTCCAAATGAAAAAAATTTACCTCAATTGGTATTAACTCTTGATTTCCTTAGCTCTAACAGAAATAAAGCCTCAGTGGAACATCCAGAAAAGGCTTTATAAGATTAGCTATGGTAGCTCCATTAACTTAGATTGTAGGGTTGTTGAGATATTGATTTCTTTGGGTGAAGATTATTTGAGTTGGCCCAAAAATAAATTGGAAAATTAATGAATCCTCAAGAGTTTCCTTTTTGTGGGAAATTTTTTGATAGACCCAAATTCAAATGTTCCAGCGCCCCAACTCAGATGGTGAAGTTTTCTATGGAAGGAATAATTTCAATTCCTTAAATTTGGAATTAGTTTGTGACCAGTGAAGGAGTATAGAATTTATTTCAATTTAATGGACTGGCTTTTGTGGGGATGTGGGTATCTATAAGAAAATGGGTCTTTATAGATTTTGAAAAATGTTTTTAGTGACAGTATCTTGATTTCTTTACATTGTGGAAGCTTTCAACTTTTTTTAAGCAGCTTTCAGGGAGTATATACTCACTGATTCATCCTATCCTCTTTCAATCAATTTTCTCAATTTCTGTAAGAGATCAGAAGCAGATTACTACATGGATCAACATCTTAGCTATTATATCTCTCACTCCCATTTTTCATTAAAAATTGTGTTGGAATACTCCAATAATACTAAACCTTTACTCAAGAGTTTACCTCTAAAATTCTAAAAAGGATAAAATATGATTTAAATACATATGTAGATATGTATAAGCTGTGTATTGCATACCATACTTCTGAATTTAGGAGATGATTGGCACACTTCTCCATCAAAGGATCCAGGAATCTACAGTATTATTAATTTGGAAGTATATAGTAAGAGTAGAGAAATCCAACATTTTAAAAGTGTTTAAGAGTTTTACTTTTATTATAATGAGTCAATTTATTGTGTTTCTTTATACTCAAAGAATCAAATAATGATGATTTCATAATTTTCTGGTCCAAAAAAACTATGTATCATTTTTTATACATTGAAATCTGTTCAGCTAAAGCATAAAGATGAGGTAATTCTAATACAAAGTAATAATCTTCATGCAATAAAAAATTAAGAAAATAGATAATAATCTCTCACTACTTATAAGAATTACCTAAAGAGCCGTAAGGCTGACTATTATAAAATACCCCTACTAAACAAGTTTCCTTGGTTTTTTTTGTGCTGCTAATGTGGTTTTGTCTCATTGAGATTTTTTTTCTATCAAGAGATGAATAAAAATAATATCACTATGAAGGAAAAGGATTAATAAGTCTGGTAATCTGTTTTGAAGTCTAATTTCTGGAAGTAAAGTGGGGAACTTTCCCAGCTATATTTGGCCCCTTCAATTGATAATTGACCTTTTAAAAATTGTGAGCCTTAGAGGTAATTTCATATACCCAAAAGACCACAAATACAAAATTAACATATAAATATAAATAAAATAAATTTATTTATATTATTAAAATTCAAATCAAAATATAAATATAAAATTATATTCACAATTAAGAATTTAATTAAAATTTCAAAAAAAAAATTACATTAAATTTTGAAATTGTAAAATTACATTTATACTTGAAAAAATTAAGTAAAAATGAATTTTTAACAAAATTGTAAAAAAATAAATAAATTTGGAAAAAAGTTGAATAAAAATGATTATAGCTTTTTATCCAATAAATAAACATATTAAAATTATTTCACCATTGGATTCCTCATAAAAAATCAGGTGGGGTCACCTTGGAGTAAAAATTTTGTAACTCAACTCTAAATAAGCTTAAATTAAGTTTTTAGTATCTTCTGTATGAAAATTGAAAATCCTCAAAAATTTAAGTTAATTCACATCACATGTAGTGTTAATCACCAAAATTTGTGTTAAAATTGAGGTGTTGTGTATATTTTAGAAGTTATGAGGAATTAAAGCATTTTCAATCAAATTCAATTGAAATATCAAAATGTGCGCGTGTATTAGATAAGTGAACTTTGATTTACATATGAGGTATCAATTATTACTGTATTGAACTGTGAAATTCAATTGAATTACATATGTAAATTCTAAGTATAATACATGATGAGGAATTAAAGGAAAAATAAATTGGAAAGATTAAATTTGGGGGGGAAAAGGAACTCCAGCTTTAAGGGGGAGCTAGACCCCCAAAATCCTTTCTGACAGGCGTGTGGTGTCAAAATTCACACAAAAGTTCATCACTTTTGGCCTGGAATTGAGTTACAGGGTCTGTGGACTCAATTGATGATGAGGTTTTGATACCAACTGGGGTAGTTTCAGCTGTTGCAAAGAGGGTAGAACTACCCTTAAGATTAAACAATCATAGTAAAAAG
Organism: Austropuccinia psidii; assembly: GCA_023105745.1. Classification (NCBI taxonomy): domain Eukaryota; kingdom Fungi; phylum Basidiomycota; class Pucciniomycetes; order Pucciniales; family Sphaerophragmiaceae; genus Austropuccinia; species Austropuccinia psidii. Next base: position 5,883,674 of record JALGQZ010000016.1, on the reverse strand, counting down.
CAGTTTTAGCTGGCTTCTACGTCTCTTACACACATTCTGACATGTTTTGAAGGCTCTAGACCAGGTATTTCTATAGTAATGGCTGATTTACAGGTCCAAAATGGCTAAAAATGGCTTAAACCAGCCCTTTTTTGGTCTAAACCAGGGTTCAATGATGCCATAATTGGCTTTTCTGTTGTCAGACTGTCATTAACGACTGAAAAGAGTAAATTTTACTTTTGGAGTAAGAAAATTGATGGCTATAAAAGAATGTCTTCTTTGCCCCACTTTTCTCTTCATGTTAGAATCTTTTCATTGTATAATTAGTTTAAACATTGTTAAACCAATCAATAAAAGATTTCAACCACCTTTCTTAAATTATTTTAATCCTTTTAACCACATGAAAAAATTATTATAATCATTTTTTCCCCTGAACCACCCCAAAAGTGAATTAAAGCATCTTTCATCACTGTTAACTTTGTCACTTTTTTTCCAAATTCACTCTGTTCACTTTTGGGCATGTTTTCTCTTTGATATTATTTTTGAAGACTCTGTTCTTTAATTAATTTCTTGCAGTTCATTGCTCAATTGATTACAATTGAAATTGCTCTTGAAGAAATTTCTTTTGTAGCCTTAAAATATCTCTTGTAGAGTATTTTTTGGATAAATTTTTATTGTTGGTAAGACAATAAATCTTTATAATATTATTGTTTTATACTAATAAAGTTATAAAAAATAAAACTGGCGTGTTTTCTCTTAAAAATAATATTTCTTACTATTTTTAATTGATTTTTACCTTATACAAATTTTAAGGACAGGAAAAGTACTTGATTTTTAATCAAAGTTTCATATCCACACCTTACAAAACTCATACTGCTGTTCAAAAATGTCTTTAGTGCTTTTTGAAAAAGCTTTTTAAATTTTCAATAGCAAAATAAATGAATCACTGATTTTATGAAAAATACTCCTCATTTTTTGAGAATCACCAATTAAATTAAGCAAATAAAATATGGATACTTTATATGCAGAAATATGAAAATTTTGGGTAGGGATCACATGTCTATTGAAGATGGGAAGAGTATGGTTCATACCCATTTCGATTGAGCTCAAAGATATCTATATTGAATTTGAAAATTAATTTTTTATGCTAGTCATCTCACAAGGGCCATCTAGATTTTTTTCCTTGTAGGTACTCAAAATTTCGCAAGAGAAAACATAATTGGAATCATAAGATCCTCAGTGGGTTCTTACAAGGGAAAAAATCTGTCAAAATGGAGTATTTCTTTTCAAAAGGTTGCAGAACCTTCCAGAAAATTGATCCTTTTTACCAAAAAAATCTCACAAATTGTAAGTACTAAAAGTTCCCATAATTAATTGAGATGAAATTTTTGATTTTCTATCTACTTTTTCCAGAATCTAAAGGATTTTCCTTGAATTCCATGTGTTACTCTTTCACCAAAGTTTGTTTTTTCTTCATTTTTTTTAAGATTTATACTCATTATGATTTGTCTTTTTTGTCTTTTCCCAACCACCTTCTCCAATTAAACATATACATCAAAGATTATTGTATGAAATTAACAAGTTTCCTTCTCCTATTGTTGAAGAATATTGTTAAAGATACCCCTAGAAGGTTAGGCAAGATTTTTTTTCTTTTATTTTTCCTACTTGAATTAATATTCCCTCTTTGGGAGGAAAATCAGTTTTATTACTATTTGAATCCTTATTTCCTCAGTGATCTTTCATATTTCTGAGTTCATGGGCCAAGAGGCCTGAATAACTATTTGTTAAGTGTTAATATTTTTTGTCTATATTGATATCAGTTAGCTCAATGATTTCCCTTTCATTTGAGTTATGAAAACTTCTTGAATTTGAGAAATTATCTTTGGATTCAAATAAACTGTCCATCCTCTCATAGTGTGGAAAAATAGACATTCCAAAGTATTGATGATTAAACTCTTCCCTAGTTTTTTTCCTAAAGTCATGTTTATATGAACTGTTTATCATAAGTGCTGAAATACTTAGACTAATTTATATGAGTGAGCCTCAAGGAGGAATTCAATTAACCCAAGTAAACTGAAATAAAATAATAAGCTACTTAAAATATTATTATGTTTTTTATAGTAGTCTTTGTCTCATTAGCAAATAGTAAATCTAAGCTGTATTTATCTTACATATAAACTCAAATATTTTTTTAATATTTACTTGGGAGCTTAGACTCTGAATTATAATTTACTTTTCTCTTAGATTTCTTAAACATCTTGTTTCTTTGTGTTTGTATACTTTTCCTAGTGCTTTTCCCCTCCATTTACCACTATTTTCAGTTATAGAAAGACTAACCTCACTTTCTAGGGCTTAAACAACCAAATTGAAATATGAGGCTTGCTGTTTAATCTCAGACAGGGTTCTTGGTGAATTTTAAATGGGCCACAAGGGTGTTGTTCTGAATAAATCCAGGAAAAAAGTATAATTAAGTTTTTACTGATAGTATTGTCAGGGTGACTCTATGATACATCTTTGAAATTATAATATAGAGATATAACTCTGAGTGTGACACGAAAATAATGATGATAAGATAACTATAAGATGGTTTAAAAGGGCTATACTAAAGATTTTAGTGATGGTTAGTGCTACTGATAGTCCTGGGTGCAGTTTTTAGCTGTTGGTTTACAATCATAAACCCTAAAATAATTACAATTATAGCTATAACTGTTCAATTCCAAGGATACCAATTCTTTGAGGAGTGAAACCAAGGAAGAATATCACAAACAGGATGATGGATTGGCTTTATGGTGAGGAAAAGCCTCCTTTTATCTTGTTCTGGGGAATGGGAGGTTGATTACCTCTGCACATGACTATGAAGTGAAATTTTTCACTGCTGTGAATTTCTTTGTGGTTCTATACACTCAATACAGACTGGTATTGGGTGGAAATGTGGTTTTAGAACCACAAGTTAGCATTTTTACCCTTTACAGGGTGAAGATTTTCACCAATGGAGTTTACAGGTGTGTTCTAGTGCTTCTGATGTGTCAGAAGCTGTACAGAATATTCCTGTATGACTCTTTTTTTGTCAGATTATTAGAAGTTTAAGGATAAAAATAATTTAACTTAATTGATTAGCCGTTAATTCAATTTTATGGACACATGTCCCACAGTTAGATCCCATACAGGCTATTGTGGGATTACAAGCTTAAAACCTTAATATCTTTGTCAGTTTTAAGGATAGAGAGCTCAGAATTGGCTCATTTTTTAGCACTTGATGAGATATACACAATGGTTACTCCTTTGGTATGGCTATGATTAAATATGGCAAAGCTATACCAATTCTAAATTCCGTTATCAATTTGTGGATTTGTTATGAATCCTGTATTGAGCTTGTTTTCTCCATAAATTGTGTTTTAGATGAGTTATGAGGAAATGGATGGCTCCTTCTGGAAGCCCTGATTGTTTGTTTTCCAAAAGAGAACCCACTTTTGGTATCTCACACTAAAACTGTGGAAGTTAGATGAGAGATGAATATTTTGTTCACCTTATTTGGCTTATTCTTAGCCATAACTTCTGTGGTTTTGATGCTAGCTCATCTTGGCTAGTACCATCTGATAGCCCTGATTGAGAGCTTTAATTTTAACACCCATTTTCTGGGTCTCTGACCCTTTCTATGGACTTTATATGAGAGGTGAAAATTAAGGTTTATGCTCAGTTCTTGCTTTGAGCTGGAATAACTCTGTTGTTTCTTATCCTATGGCTATGGGAGTTCTGTCTTTGGAAAGAGTTAAATTTCCTCTTTCTTTTGATTCCCTTTATGAGTTATTTTGGCTCAGGTCACTCTTCAGTGGCATTTTTCTCTATGATTGGTTTGTGGTATTTCTGCTGTTGTGCTTGTGCTCTGGTTTTGAGTCACAGGATGAAAAGTATGGTATTTATTAGTAACCATTAACTTAATGTGGAAACAAAAAAACACAAGATGATATCTTTTATCTCAGAGGTGTATATCCTCTCTGGGGCAGAGCTGGGGTGGGATTATTAAATTGATGTATACTCCAAAAATTGGATTAGTGAAACTTTAACCATGAGGAAAGTAGCTACACCTCAAAGTAGGTGTTTAATTTAAAGTTTAAAATAGCAGACACATTGGCTACAGGTAGGATATAATTCAGAAATGAATTTAAGAAGTAGGAGTTTTTATATATATTCAAGCCACAGGAACTCAATAAACTTGGCTAGTTATCATTTCTTGGTAAGTCTTTTCAAAACTCAATAAGTTAAAGAAATTTATCAAACTACTTAAGTTTTCTCAGAATTAACTTTGATTTTGTTTCTTAATTCAGATCATAAAGTATAAAATTCTAACATTTTAAGTCTTAATTATATATTTTCACATAAATACTACAGCTTCAACATGCATATTGTCTCTAACCCATGAATATGGATCCATATATAATGTTTTTAAGATAATAACCCTTCTATTGTAGGATACAATTTCCATTGATGAGAAAATGAATCAAGGGAATGAGCATTATCTGAGAATATAGATGTTAAAAAGGAGATGTGCTTACATAAAGCTACTTTATCTCATGAACAGCTATGTCAAGTGAGAAATTATCTCCCTTCTTTTTTACCATATTTTTTCCATTTTTCTGAAAAACAAACCATCAATCTTTATGACATAAAGATACTTTGAGGCAATTCTTACCTAAATCTAGTATATATTGAAGAAATATAGGCATTATTTAATCTCAGAAACTCATTTCAAGGAGTTTTTTGCACTTATAGCTAGAATATGTGAATATTCAAATCAGAACGTTTTGATTTATCTTCTAAATGGGTAATTGTTTGAAAAAGTAAATTGATAACAATCCTAATATTTAAAGAAGAAACATGGATCCAGAATAGCATATTTTCTTTTCATAACCTTCCAAAGTATCAGGTTTTTTAATTATTTGTAAAATTAAATTCTTTATTTCTGAATACCAATTGCTTCATTTCTTTGTATATTCCTGTTTAAAAATATAAATCCTGAATACACCATATTGATATGATGGATTCTTTGAATATGTGTAAAAACCTAAGGTAAAAGTTTTACCAATTTTTGATATTTTAAGCTCTTATTTCGCAAAAATTGGGGAGGAGGATATATAAAAAGTGCAATATATCCTCAATACCTAAAACTTCTACATTTTATATGACACCAATGAAACTATATTTATGAATTTTGCAAAAGGGTAACAATTATGTATCAACATTCTTAAGTTCATTTTCAAAAAATATTTTTTCACTTTAAATGGCTTTATTTAACACCTATTCCATGGAATTTATTCTTTCAATTGTACATGTTATACTTTATATCCATTTACTACTACACTTCATAGTTGCTTGATTTTGTGAGCCATTTTTTAGTCCTTATTATTTATGGAAAGCTCTTCATGTGTCAAATAATTTAAAATTATATATGCGCTTACCAATTTAATAAATTGCACTATTGCGCAATGATTTTTCAGCTTCATCAATACTAAACAATGAAAAACGCAAATAATTAAAGCTAATTGAGAAAATAATCTTTAAAATGATCTACATTAAGCTTTCCTTAATGGTATGGAGAAACCTGTGGATACTTGTATAAGCCCGTGAATTGAAGTTAATGTATATCTATTGCTTATCTGTCAAAAAAAATTAAGGGTTACTTTTTTTTTTAAGAAATTGAAAACTTCTTGTAATTTCTTTTCAATAATTGTAATCCATTTTTTCCTAAAACAAAATAGCTGGGATAAAAAGTTTCGTTTATTGAATTTTTCTTTCAAAATTCATCTATTAAACCTTTGAGAATTTTTGATGTTAGGATTTTCTTCATATGCTCATACAGCTTAGGCTATTAGTTAGTTTGGTATCATCAGATGCTTATATAGTGTAGTTGATGGAATTATATATGAAGCTAATGTATATATGTTTGAAATATGATATGAGTGTATTTCTGCTTTTTTTGAATTTATGATTTGCAAATAGCTTAAAATATTCAATAGAAGGAGATTTCTGAAACATAAGATAAAGAAATAGGCTGGAGCAATTTTGGAAGTAATCTTGAAATGCTATCAATATCACTCCAGAGCCATGTCCAACACAATTCAAAACATGGAACAAATTTCTTCTAAGTTATTTTCCTTTTATTATCGAAGATTGACCAAGGAATGAATCCTGATGTTCTTTCTTTTTGGATGGGATCTTGTGAACATTGTCCTTTAAGAAATTTCAAGGCCCAAAAATGAAATTCATTTTCATACACTAGAGTTGTTTTGCATTAAATTCATGAATCATATGATTGTTTTATTGAAAATATGATCAGATTTTAAAAAAACATATTTATTAAAATGAAATAAGTTTCTATCAGTCTTTCTCAATAAAGGATAAATCTTAAGCTTGAACTTCTTCCAAAAGGATTATAATGAAATCATTGAGGAATTTGATCCTCATATCTCTGAATGAAAAAAATAAAATTTCTGATTCATATTATGAATACGATATTGACTCAAATATCTCTTACTAGTTCAGCCCACATGTTTTCTCTCAATCTTAAATACTTTTACCTTAGTTATTAGATTTAAAATAGATACCAAAGACCCCAGTAAAAAGAGAATTCATAAATTATTTTCTCACAAATAATTAAGCTAAAAGTATAAAATGACTTCAAAAAGTTAGTTAAGAAGGAATTCTAGAAATTAGCTGTATTTTTCTCTATTGTTTGGCTTGTGGTTTGTTTTGTCATTTATTTGATGAAAGAAAGAAGAGATTAATATCTTCCCTCTACCCCAAAACGATTTTTTTTGTTTTAAATTTTGGGTTTATTATGTATTTATTTATAATTTTAGGTTTTGTTATGATTTTATTATCATTGAATTTTCAAAGTTCTTTATTAATTTTTTTTTTCCTTTTTTAGACCTCCGATTTTTATAGTCTTTCTGGTTTTGATCCTTCAATTGGTGTTTATATCATTTTATGTTTTAAGTTATACTAGAAATAGACAGTAGTAGCTCCTCTAAGGCCCGTTACCGGGAAAATGTCTATTATAAGCTCCTTTGATAAAGTAGAGGAAAAACAATTACTCCTTCTTCTGTAAAATTGTTTGAAATAATTGAAAATTTTACAGTAGTAAGCTCTTTGATTCATAAATCTGAGAATTTTCCCACAAGATTTGAATTTTTTTGAGTATAAGGTGCTTTATTTCACAGAGCCTTCTACTTCTCTTCTGAAAAAAATAATAAATCTTTGAAAGAATTATCATTAATGCTGTTATTTTATTTTACAAAGTATAACTGAAATTCTTTTTAAGGTTTTTCTACAAAAGCTTTAATAATAAAATCCATTATTAAGATTGCTAAGACTGTACTAAAATCAAAATATAATAGAAATAAATATTTTAACCAAAAGTATAAATGTAATTATTGTTAATATTAATAGAATTAATATGAATAGAAATTTATATAAAATATTAATATTGTTGAAGCTGTTCATAATAAAAACTATGATAATTATATATAATCATGATATAATTATTTTATTACTATTATTATAAGTCACCTTCCATAATAATAATAATAATAATAATATAAAAGAGCTACCAGAGAAAATTCAATCAGTTTTAAACAAGAAACCAAGCTACAAATAGTATAGAATATTATTTATAAATAACTCATTTACACTACTGTTTAATAAAAGCTATAACAATATTTTCAAAGAACAATAATAAGTTAACTAAAATAGAATATCTATGTAAAGGCTACTTGTAAGCTATTATTTGATAAAAAAATGTCAAAAAAGCTCAGAAAGAATCATCAAATAATAAAAATAAATCAGAACCCTCCAAAATCAAGAATTAATGGATTTTTAGAGGATTTGTAGATTTTGCAAAATATATACCACAATATTCAAAGAAACCAAAAAAATCTTAAATATTATACAAATTTCATTAAATTCTAAGATTTAAAATTTTAATTATAGAAATTATGCAGAATAAGTCACTGAAGAATTATTCATAATAATACAAGATATTATTAATATAATATTATTCTTTGTAAGATTGATTGTACTGATTGATGGTCAGAAAACAGTAATGAAATGGCTCTTTTTATTTCTTAAGACACCTCCTCTGTGATAAAAAATGCTCTCAGAGGTAGTCTAATCATAAAAGAATGAAAGAAATCAGTTAAAATGGAGCTTTAACTGAAAAAACTCTCAATTATTAATTACAATTGAAGTCACAGGTGTTATTCTTAATAAAAACTAGCTTTTTGCTTCATTTATGTTTATTCTATTTAAGTTTCAATATGAAGATAATATATTTGTTGAAATTTCATTCTATAAACATATTGAAAATATCATTTCAAGAAAAAAAAATCATTCAAATTTTGAAGAAACATTAATTTTATTCAAAAATAATTGAATTAGGCATTCTAAAGGGTAAACACCAGAAAATATTATGTATAAAGAATAGCTTATTTTTTTCACATAAAAAGATATAATATATTTGTATGTTATTCAAAAACATCAAGAAAACTGATTTTTATATAGATTTTCTATGAAGTTTTGAAGTTTTTGCTTTTTTCCATGTAAAAATAGCAATATAACATGAAACTAAGCTTTTGAAAAGGTTTTGATGAATTTAAACCTTATTTGAAGCTTTTTTAATCTTAAGTAGTTGTTTACAGTGCTTAGAGCCTGGATTAAAAGCCTTCAAAATGGGATTCATCCTTTGTAAGCTTGTAATTCCTGTTAAAATAGAGGATAAACCCATTTAAGATTCATTATTCAAGCTTAGCTCAGGTGGAAAAGCCTTCAATAAATGAGGGAAGCCTTATTTTGGCTCCTTTAGATCCCAACATATGGGTACCTTTTCCATTTTTCCCTTTTTCTCCCTTTTGCATGGATCTTGACAATTTATTAATTCAAAACCATACCCTCTCTTTAGATCAGTTTTGATTTATTAGAAACAAGCTTTACATTCTGTATTGAAAGGACTTATCCAATTCAGAAAATCAACACAAAACCTCAATTTTAACATTGTTTTTGTATTTTATACATATACATGATGTAGCTTTAAATTGAGGCTAAAGTATACAGTTTTAAAATTTAATCCAAAATAAATGAAATTTGTTCAGAACTATTCAATATTCTTAAGTATTTCAATAGCAGCTAAAATAACCATTTTTGGGTTCAAAACCCTATTTTTTTTTCTAGCTTATTTTTGGGTGTAGAATCCAGAAATGGAATGATAATTACAGCTATTTTATCCAGATGAAAGCTATAATCAATTTTCATTATTTTTACCTCAAAAACATTTTCAAAGTGAGTTAATGACTGAATAAAATTTATAAAAAATTATTTTTTCCTCTTTGGTATTTCATGAATACCTCACAAGCTCACAGTCTTGCTCACAAAAAAATGAATGACCTCAAATATTAATGATGAGATAAGCTATAACCTGAAAAGATTAAGCTTGTACCAAAGTTTGAAAAATACCGATTCATAAAGAGGAGAAATTTGAATTTTAATACTTCTTATTTGGAAATTATTTTTTCCAATTCAACCCTTAGCAAACTTTTATTTCTTGCCTTCTGGGCTTACAAACGTTTTATCATATAAGACACAAAGAAATCTAAAATGATTCAGTTTCTTAAGGTGGGGCATGAATTGGGAATAGCTGCTTTCTGTAAAGCATTTTTACAGAAAAAAGTAAGAATTCATCTTTGTAAGGTTTGTCTATGAAACTCTTGATAATAGTAGCAATATCAAGAGTACTATGACTGTCCTCAGTAGAAATATATAATATAATAAAATATTATAACCAAAAATTTAAATATAATTATTAAAAATAACTATATAAAAAAATATGTTTTTAATTATTATTATAAAAATATAATAAAAAAAATAATAATAATAATTATAATAAATTATAATTATTCTATTATTGTTATAGTCACTGACAGTTATAACAATAAGAAATGTAAAGCTCTTAATGAGACAATTACACGTGGAAATATGAATATTAACCACTTATAAATAATATAAATATTATTTATAAAATAATTATAACACACACTGTGCAGAAATAATTCTTATAGAATAAAAAATTCTATATAAAAAAACTAAATTTTAGATAAAAAAAATATAGAACTTTAAAGAAAACTTACTTTTAATATTTATTTAATACAACAAGTCAAACAAAAACAGTTATTATATTAAATAATAATTATAAGTTAAAAACACGCCAAAAATCAATATTTTTGAAGATAAAACAACTTTTTATAATAAAAATTATGATTAAAGAGTTTTTAAGAGGAATTTGTGGATCTTAAAAGATATTTAAGAAGATAATTTTATAATATAAAATATATTATTTGATGATTACAACAATAATCTGAATTCTATGATTTAAATTCTTTAATTTGCAATTAACAAAGAATAAAATAACTTAAGAATTACTTTAATAATAAGATTTTATAAATAATAAAACTTTACCTGTTTAAATGTCTAATATGATTGGATTGATAATGAATGATGGACAAAAACAGTGATGAAAAGACTCTTTTTATGTCTTCAGAGCAGCTCTCATGATTTATAATGAATGTAGAGGGCGTGCTCAGGTCAAAACTGCAAAACCATTCTTAAAAATAAAGTTCTTAACTTAAGGCAACTTATTTTTACTTCCAATTTAAAGTTACTAGTGTTATTCTTAACTCCAAGTAACTTTAATCCTCATTTAGTTTAATTATTTTAAGTTTTAATACAAAATAAGTTTATTTATATTAAAGTTCATAACATGAACAACTTAAAATTAGAGTTTCAAGCAGAAATCTCTTAAGCTCAAATTTTAATCAATTTTTAAAGAAATCATAATTTTCTTTAAGCTTAATCAAAAGAGTAAATTTCCAGGCTAATTACCCAGGAAATCTATTTATAAAAGATACTTAAAATTTAATTTATATGTATATAATATTAAATTCTAAGTTGTTTGAAATTTTCAAGCAAATCCATTAAGAATTGGATTTTTAATGAATTTTTGAAGTTATTGCTATTTTTCCACGTAAAATAGCAATACACACCAAACCTTAGCTTTTGATAAGGTTTCAATGATTGTAATATTAAAGTTTTAAGCTTGATTAAGCTTTGACAGTTCTTAAAACCTTGATTTCAAGCCTGTATATTGGGATTTACCCTTTGGCAGCTTGAAATTCCTGTCCAAATTGGGATAGAACCAGTTTAAACCTTAAGGTTGGATCAAATTCTAATCTTAAAGTTTAAATAAGGTTGAAAATCCTCCAATACAGGTGGACAACCTTAATTGAATCATTGCAGATCCAAAAAGCTGGGTAACCCAGCTCTATTTGGTCTTTTTCCTTTGTCCCACCTTTTTGCGTGGATTTTGCCCTTTTATTTATTTAAAGCCATACTATGGCCTTAAACCCTTTTAAATTGAGCTCACACAGGATTTACATTCTGTATGGTAAATCCTTAGCCAATTCAGTAAATATACACAACACCTCAATTTTAACTAAAATTTTGGGAAAGTTGCATAAACCTTATGTAACTTTAAATTTAAGCTTAATTAAGCTTAAATTTAACAATTTTAAAAAATGTTAAAAAAAAGTTACATTAGTACTGTGAGATTCTTAAATCTTCCAATAACACAAGAAATAAGTTTTTTTGGGTATAACACCCTATGGGTGTACCCTAGGTTATTTTTGGTGTAGAATCCAAAAATGACATAATAATTATAACTTTGTTTATCCAAAAAAAAGTTATACTTATTTTTTGTTATTTTTTATTTTAAAGTTAGCTAAAAAGTCTATTTAAGACAAAATTAACTGTCTATAAAATTATTTGTGGCCTTATGGGTATGTTATACATACCTCACAGGCTCACATTCCCTACCACCAAAAAAAATTGTATTACAATTTTTCTTTTGTAGTATACCCCCAAATTATTTGGGGGGGTATAATCCACTGTCCAACCTCTCTACTTATACTTTCAAGTATGTAAAGCACACAATTCAAACTTTTTATTGAGTAATTGGTCTTCTTTCATGTCTGAATCTTCTGAGAAACGTTTGGGAATCAGGTATTTTGCTTTCTACAATCCATTCATCTTCATGTTGTGGATTTTTATACCTGATTAAGTATTCTCTTTCATTTTTTCCCCTAAGTCTTCTTTCTTTCAAGACTTTTAGTACCTTTTTCTCCTCACTTTGATCTAGTGGGGGTACTTCTAAGGGTGTTTCATTTCTCAAAGGAAATAATTCCTTATCACTTGAAGTGTAATGTCTTACTAGACTGACAGGGAAAGTTGGATGTTTATTTTCCAGTTCTCCTGACAGTTCTACTTGTACTGCATTTGTCCCATGAAGGGCTTTAATAATAAATGGTCCTGCAAAGGAATCTTTCAATTTCTTTGGACCTTTAATATTATTAAAGTTCAAGGTTGAAACTAGTATCAAGTCTCCTACTTTGAATTCTGGGGTTTTATGACTCTTATCCCATTTCTGTTTAGCATATTCAAAGGCATCATTCATGCTTTGATTTGCATGATGTCTCACTTTATCAAGCAATAGCTTAAAGCTTGAAGCAGTTGGATGAATGTCAACCAGATCTTTCTTCAAAGTATCAATTGGAAGTCTGGGGTTCCATCCTTTCTCCAACATTGCAGGGGTCTTGCCTGTTGAAGCATGAATGGAGGTCTTGTAGGCTAATTCCAATGCTGGTATAAGAGTACACCAATCATGGGTAAAGCCATAAGAATCTTTAAACTCCAGGCCATAAGCACAAAATCTTCTGATCATGTCCTCAAAGGTTTGAATCATTCTCTCTGCCAACCCATCTGTTTGTGGATGGTATGCTGTTGAGAATGATAATTTTGTCCCCAAAAGCTTATGTAGATTAGTCCATAAGGCTGATGTAAACTTTGGGTCTCCATCACTAATGATGTTTTTAAAAAGACCAGTATGGGATATCACTCTATTCCAGATCAAAAGAGCTGTATCCATAGCTGTGTCATCTTTATGACATGGTAAAAGTATTGGTGTTCTGCTATATCTGTCTACAATAACAAGACATGCATTGTAGCTTTTATCACCTCCAGGTGGTAATGCAGTTACCCAATCCATGTGAACCACTTCCCATGGGGTACTTGGTTCTTGGATATGGATCATTAGACCAAGTCTTTTACCAGTAGCTTTATTGGCTTTCTGGCATCTATCACAACTATGACAGTACTCAATGACATCTTTTCTCCAAGATGGCCACCAGGCACATGTCTTAATTCTTTCCATTGTTCTGTCTTCAGACAGATGTCCAGAATAAATGTTATCATGGCATTCTAGTAGTAGTGTGTTAATCAACATTCTACTACATAGGACCATGACACATGTGTGTTTAGATCTATGATATAATATACCATCAAACAAATGGAATCTTCCATTATCATAAGATGTTTTCCAAATATCATCCAGAGAATTAGCCAATGCTGCATCCTTGCAATCTTTGTCAAGTAGAGCAGTAAGTATATGGCAATTTTTATCTTGCTTATAGCTTTCTCTAACTTCCTCAAAGAATTCTGTTCCCACATCTGTGATGTTAATTCCTTCAATTGGGATTTGAGGTTCTGCACTTGTAGGAACATAGGCAGGATTTTCAGGTGTATTGGGTAATGCTCATCTACTTAAGCCATCAGCATTCTTGTGAATATTTCCAGCTTTATGTACTATGGTCATATTGCCTCTATACTCCTGTATAGCAATCTGCCATCTTAACATGTGTCTGTTTGGAGTTTGAATGTTAAGAAGTGATTTTACTGCATTACAATCAGTAATGACTTCAAACACACTGCCATCAAGATAGTAATGAAGTTTTTCCAGAGCCCAAACAAGGCAAAGGCACTCCATTTGGCTAGCTCCATATCTGGCCTCAGTAGGTTTAATTTGTCTTGAAATAAAACAAATTGGACCTTCATAAGGCTTGTCATTGACAATTTGAACTTGATGAAGAGCAGCTCCTAAACCTTCACCACATGCATAAATATACAGCTTGAAAGGAAGTTGCCAGTCTGGCATCAATAATAATGGTGCATTGGTCAAGGCATACTTGATTTTCTCATATGCTTGAATCCTCTCCTGTGTCATTTCAAAAACAGCTTGCTGATCACAAATTCTATATAATGATCTGGCATGGATTGCAAAATCTTTAAGGTGTTGCCTGTAATAACTGGCAAACCCTAAGAAAGACATCATTTCTTTTTTGTTCTGGGGCATTTGCTTCAGTAAAACTGCGGCCACTTTGTTTTTATCAACACCAAGGCTCAGTCCTGATACTACATGTCCTAGAGCTTTTAACTCATGAAACCCAAAATTACATTTTTTAAGAGAAATTTTCATGTTCACTTGTAGAATTTTTCTAAGTACTAATGAAAGCCTCTCTAAATGTAATTGCCAGGTTTCTGAACAGATGATAATGTCATCAATATAAATGATTAACCATCCCTCTGATAATTCATGTGGGAAGATAGTATTAATCATTCTTTGGTAATGAGAGGGTGCATTTTTAATACCAAAAGGCATCCTCAAATATTCATAAATACCACAATGAGCAATTATTCTCAATAATTTCCTAGCATGAGGTGCTAAAACATTCTGATGGAAGCCTTTAAGAGAATCCATGGAAGTAATAAATTTTGCTTTGGATAATTGAGTCAAAGTCTCGTGGATTCTAGGGATTGGATACCTGTCTGGGATAGTATAGGTATTCAGTGCTCTAAAATCACCAACCATCCTTGACTTATCGTTATGCCAAGTAATGATAACTGGAGTTGTGACTTCCACTTCCTTGTTGTGTCCAACTTTTCTAAGAACTCCCAGTTTCATTAGTTCATTGATATGATTTTCTAATGCTTCTCTAGCCCTAGGGCTGGCTGGGTAATCTGGTCTTCTTAATAGTGGAGGATAAGGTCTTTCCACATTAAGAATGATATCCACTTCATGGCCTTTTATAGCCCCAAGTGGTTCATTATCAGAAGCAAAGGCCTCTTTATATTGAAATAAAATTTCAATAAGTTCTTCCTTCATTTCTGGAGTCAATTCAGGATTAATTTGTGCTTCAACCAATTGACTTGACACAAATTTGTCCTTATTAACATCTTTTACTTGTTTAATGACAGTTATTTCTCTTTTTTCTAGGGGAAAAGCAAATTTTTGTCTTTTATTTTCCCCTATAGTAAAATACCTGTCCTTATGATTATTAATATCAATACCATAGATATTGAGATAATCATTTCCAAGTATAAAGTGTTGTGAAGTACAATTATTCATAACAACAAATTCAGCTTTCAATCTTATACTTCCTGCAGGATAAGGAAATATTATTGCTGCTTCAAATATACCCAAAGGATGCATGTTCTGGCTAGCACTGCTGAATCTTATACCTTCAATTGGCATCAACTTGTCTTGCCAATTGGTATAAATTTTGTCAAGATAATCTTTTTCAACACAAGTACAAAAAGCACCTGAGTCAAGATGTATCTTGGCTTCTGTGTTATTTATCACAATATTAGTGATACAAGACGACCCAGCTGTATAACCTTTGCCTCTGGCAGGTTTGGTTCTTTGCATTTTGGCATCTTGCACATGTATGAGATCCATACATTCATCACTGTACTGTGGTAAGTGAGTATGTACCTCAGTGACTTCAAAAGAAACATTAATATTTTCTATAACAAGTTTTTCTGACATCTCTTCTTCTTCTGAAGGCTCAGAATCACTTTCATGTAAAGATACATCAGTTTCTTTTGTGTCCTCCACTTTTTCAACATTTATCTCATTGACTCTTGTCTTTTTTGGACAAGTGTTTGCCAAATGAGATGTACTTCCACATTTATGACATTTTAAAGGAGGTCTGTCATGTTGTTTATTTGGTTTTGAAATTGGTTTCCCACTAGTCTTGTTGTCTATTGGGGTTTTGGACCAATTTCTTCCAATTTTTGTTCTAGTAGTAATGTCCTCCATAGCATTGATATAATCTTCTGTAGAGCAAGGCTCAATACATCTGCTTCTTATAGCATGCTCAAGGTCACCACCACATTTTCTTAATATCCTTTTATGTACCATTGTTTCAGACATATCAGGATGAAGAGCAGTTAACCTGTCCTTCTGTTTAAGAAACCAAGTCATGGGCCTGTCCCTCTCAATATTAAAAATGGCTTCTTCAAAAGAATTTTCCATTCTAAATCTCCAGGAATCATTTGCCCATTTGGAAATAACTTGTTCTTTCCACCAAGGCCAGGAATGTTTACCATGGTCTTGTCTCATTTTATAATACCATTTCTTTGCTGATTTGGTAAATAATGAGTGTAATCTGGCACTTTTGTATTCATCTGGTATGTTAAAGTCTTCTTTAAACATATCAATTGTTTTCATAAATTCCATATGATTATATTCTCCTTCACCACTGAAGGTTGGCCATTCCTCTAATCTTGGAATGTCCTTATAATTGCAAGCAGTTTCCACGTCATGACTTGAAATTGTATGATGTAATTCATTATTCAAGTTAAGCACATTTCTGTCAAGAATTGGTGTGGATTGCCTTGGCAATTCATGTTTTAGTGATATATTGTTAATACGTTATTGAATATCTTCTTTCAATTCAAGTCTTGATTTATCACTTTTTTCCAATTGTTCTTGAAAAAGAGCTGCATTGTGACCAGTTGAGTTTTCTAAGTTTTGCACTTGTATTTTCAATTCTTTTAACTGTCCAGTTATAAAAGAAATTGAATGTTCATCTGGTTGATTGAGTAAGGTAACTTTAAGCTCAAGTCTTTCACAAATTTGCGTCAAAGACAAAATATTTGCCTTATTAACATTTTCAAGGTCAATTATGGTCTTTTGTTGGTCTTTTACTTGTAATATTTCATTGCCCAGCTTTTGTTGGACATGATCAAATGCTTTAAATTTTGCCATAATTTCTTTATTACAAGATTCAAAGTAAGTTACAAGCTTTACAAGATCTACTTCTTTGGAAAGGATTGGTTCAATCTTTCCTCCTCCTTGTTTTTGAATTCCATCAAAGTTCTTGCCATATTGAACACATTGTCCATGGCTGTCTTTTCCTTCTTTGGAATTCTGTAATTCTGCGGGTAAGGCTTGTTCCACTTGGGCTTTGCCTTTCCCTTTGCCTTCTGCTTGCCCTTCTGGTTGGTTTTTGGGGCTTGCTTGGGCTTGTTTGGCACTGGTTGAGGCGGATTTTTGCTGGTGGATGCTTGAGGAGCTTCCACTGGGCTGTTGTCCTTGCCTTGAGCCAACTTCTTCTTCTGATCCTCTGATAACATGCTTTGGTTTTTCAACCAAGCTTTTATCTGTTGGACTTGTTCTTTGACAGACATGGGTGTCCAACCCAACAGAAGATCTTCTGTCTTTTCTAGCCCCATGAACTTCTTCACTTGAAGATAAGAGTTCATGGTGCCTATCCAAAGACTTGGAAGGAGTTCCCACTCTTGTTGTTTTGATGCCAGGAACCAGTTTTTCCATTGGGATTGATAAATTTCCACAGCTGCCTGTTGGAAATGGTTCAGGTCTAACAGCAGTAGCAGTTATGTCAGCTTCTGGACTCTCAAGAAGAGGCTCAAAGGTGCTGGCTAACCTTTGGGAACTGGTGGAAGTTCTGGCATCCTCCATTTGTGCCTCTCCTCTGGGAGGACATTCTTGCCTTTTGGATTTGTGGCTGGAATGTCCTGGTCCAGATCCATTTGATTGGATGGAGTAGTTACTTCCACTTCTAGTAGGAGTCATTTCACGTCAATTTTACTAAAAAATAGAGTAAAATTGAATTGGATTCACCTGCAGGACCTTTAAAGGGCTCTTTGGTTATCAAACCCCTTGGTGCTGGACTGGTTTGAATTTCAATACTGGACTCTGAGGTTTCAGAGTCTGAAGAATTTTCTCTGATGGAAGACACTAGAGAGAATTAAAAATATAAGTTATTTTATCAAATAATGAAAATAACTTATAAACTCAACTTATTAAATAAAGTTGTTTTAATGTAATTTTATGGCAAATTACGTCAAAAATAAAGAAAAATGTCTAAGATAAAAGAAAAAAATGGTTTTAGTAAAGATTTTTATTTTATTTATTATTTTCTTTAAAGAAATAATAATTATGCAATTAACAAGTTAATTAATCAAAATTGTATTATTATTCACTTTATACTAGAATAACTCAACAAATAAATTTCAAGTCTGTGATGTGAAAAAGCCACTAGTTAGACAAAAGAAATTTATTCCAAATCACTCAATAGTATATTGTTTCAAACAATATTCTTAAGAAGAAATTAACTTTATTAATATTATAAAAATTATTTATAAGGGATAAGTCCCAAAAAAGCCAATATTAAGACAAATATGGCAATTTTACGTCAAAAAATAGTAGAATAAGGTCTAGAATATGATTTATGTCCCAAAAATTGGTTTAACATCACGGCCAGGCCCCCAAATGTAAGGTTTGTCTATGAAACTCTTGATAATAGTAGCAATATCAAGAGTACTATGACTGTCCTCAGTAGAAATATATAATATAATAAAATATTATAACCACAAATTTAAATATAATTATTGAAAATAATGATATAAAAAAAAATATATTTTTAATTATTATTATAAAAATATAATAATAAAAAAAATAATAATAATTATAATAAATTATAATTATTCTATTATTGTTATAGTCACTGACAGTTATAACAATAAGAAATGTAAAGCTCTTAATGAGACAATTACACGTGGAAATATGAATATTAACCACTTATAAATAATATAAATATTATTTATAAAATAATTATAACACACACTGTGCAGAAATAATTCTTATAGAATAAAAAATTCTATATAAAAAAACTAAATTTTAGATAAAAAAAATATAGAACTTTAAAGAAAACTTACTTTTAATATTTATTTAATACAACAAGTCAAACAACAACAGTTATTATATTAAATAATAATTATAAGTTAAAAACACGCCAAAAATAAATATTTTTGAAGATAAAACAACTTTTTATAATAAAAATTATGATTAAAGAGTTTTTAAGAGGAATTTGTGGATCTTAAAAGATATTTAAGAAGATAATTTTATAATATAAAATATATTATTTGATGATTACAACAATAATCTGAATTCTATGATTTAAATTCTTTAATTTGCAATTAACAAAGAATAAAATAACTTGAGAATTACTTTAATAATAAGATTTTATAAATAATAAAACTTTACCTGTTTAAATGTCTAATATGATTGGATTGATAATGAATGATGGACAAAAACAGTGATGAAAAGACTCTTTTTATGTCTTCAGAGAAGCTCTCATGATTCATAATGAATGTAGAGGGCGTGCTCAGGTCAAAACTGAAAAACCATGCTTAAAAGTAAAGTTCTTAACTTAAGGCAACTTATTTTTACTTCCAATTTAAAGTTACTAGTGTTATTCTTAACTCCAAGTAACTTTAATCCTCATTTAGTTTAATTATTTTAAGTTTTAATACAAAATAAGTTTATTTATATTAAAGCTCATCACATGAACAACTTAAAATTAGAGCTTCAAGTAGAAATCTCTTAAGCTCAATTTTTAATTAATTTTTAAAGAAATCATAATTTTCTTTAAGCTTAATCAAAAGAGTAAATTTCCAGGCTAATTACCCAGGAACTTTATTTATAAATGATACTTCAAATTTGATTTGTATGTAGATAATATTAAATTCTAAGTTGTGTGAAATTTTCAAGCAAATCCATTAAGAATTGGATTTTTAATGAATTTTTGAAGTTATTGCTATTTTTCCACATAAAATAGCAATACACACCAAAACTTAGCTTTTGATAAGGTTTCAATGATTGTAATATTAAAGTTTTAAGCTTAATTAAGGTTTTTAAGCTTGATTAAGCTTTGACAGTTCTTAAAACCTTGATTTCAAGCCTGTATATTGGGATTTACCCTTTGGCAGCTTGAAATTCCTGTCCAAATTGGGATAGAACCAGTTTAAACCTTAAGGTTGGATCAAAGTCTAATCTTAAAGCTTAAATAAGGTTGAAAATCCTCCAATACAGGTGGACAGCCTTAATTGAATCATTGCAGATCCAAAACGCTGGGTACCCCAGCTCTATTTGGTCTTTTTCCTTTGTCCCACCTTTTTGCATGGATTTTGCCCTTTTATTTATTTAAAGCCATACTATGGCCTTAAACCCTTTTAAATTGAGCTCACGCAGGATTTACATTCTGTATGGTAAATCCTTAGCCAATTCAGTAAATATACACAACACCTCAATTTTAACTAAAATTTTGGTAAAGTTGCATAAACCTTATGTAACTTTAAATTTAAGCTTAATTAAGCTTAAATTTAACAATTTTAAAAAATGTTAAAAAAAAGTTACATTAGTACTGTGAGATTCTTAAATCTTCCAATAACACAAGAAATAAGTTTTTTTGGGTATAACACCCTATGGGTGTACCCTAGGTTATTTTTGGTGTAGAATCCAAAAATGACATAATAATTATAACTTTGTTTATCCAAAAAAAAGTTATACTTATTTTTTGTTATTTTTTATTTTAAATTTAGCTAAAAAGTCTATTTAAGACAAAATTAACTGTCTATAAAATTATTTGTGGCCTTATGGGTATGTTATACATACCTCACAGGCTCACAACCTTATAGTGAAGGAGTAGTAAGTAACTAATAAAGTAAGATAAAGACTTCCTTCATTTTGAACACTGGATTTTCCTCATCCTGGCCTGTTGGAGAATTGCACTGTTGAACGGTTCTTTTTCTTTTTTGTACATTTTATTATTTGTTATACTTTTGTAAATTTATTCAAATTGATCCTTATATTGAACAAAAGTATATCTCTTTTTGTGTAATATCTGTATGAGCTGTACAGTAATATTTAATATTCAACAAGACAGGGATTTTCTTGTAAATATGAAGCATGTGTGAAATATGAAATTTATTTTTTGAATTTTTATCATTTTTTGCCTCATTATTGTATATTCAAAATGACCCTCACAAGACAAACAAAATTTCTTAGATCAACAATATAAATCTAAAGTAAACCTTGAATTTTACCTGATATATTAATGAATATTAAAATATAAAGGCAGATAATTTTCATTCACTATCATATATATTTTTCATATACAATTCTAAAGATTCTATATTTCTTCAATGAATTGAAAGAGAAGTTAACATTAGAAAATATTGAAATAATAGGTCCAATTAATCCCAGATGGGGTTTTTAATCTCAGTCTATTACAAGCCCAAGATACTCTCCAAATGCAACACCTGATGCCAGGTGCAGCCACTTTTCTCATAGTATTTTTTTTATTTTAATATTTATTAGGGGACTGATTGAATAGAAACTCAATATATTTCAGGCTTAAAGAACTTCAGGGGTACTGATTATGGTTTGTGAGTTCATGAATTTCTTGTTAGACTATATTATTTGTGGTTGAAGGATATTTTGTGGAAGATTCAATTATATAGGTAAAATACAAACAAATTTTCTTGAGGCCATAGGATTTTGGAAGTTTTCAAATGGCCTTTTCATTACATTCTCATGCAATAATTTTTATCAAAAATTGTTTTACAATGTGGTCCCTTCAGAATGACAACTACTACTTGTGTTTTTGGGCTGTTCTGTAAGGTGTGGATATGAAAATTTTCTTAAAAATCAAGTACTTTTCCTGTCATCAATATTTTTGTAAGGTGCATTTCAATTAAGAAGGGTAGTATTCAAGAGTTTTAAGAGAAAACACACCAAATTTATTGTTTTTAACATTATAAGTATAAATCAATAAATATTATTATGAATACTTATTGTTTTACAAACAATAAAGATTTATTCAAATATACTCTATAACAGATATTTAAGGCTACAAAAGAAATTTCTTCAAGAGAAATTTCAAGCAGAATTGATTGAGCAAAGAGCTGAATGCAATAAATATAAGAACAAAATTCTTTAAAAGGACTATTAATTAGAAAAACATTCCCAAAAGTGACCATAGTGAATTTGGAAACAGATTGACAAAGTTAACAGTGATGAAAGCTTCTTTAATTCATTTATGGGGTGGTTTAAGGGTAAAAATGATTATAATAATTTTTTCACATGTTAAAAAGGTTTAAAATTATATGAAAAGGGTGGCTTTAATCTGTTGATTGATTGGTTTGACAGTGTTTAAACTAATTCTAAAAGGAGAAGATTCTAACATGAAGAGAAAAGTGGGGAAAAGAAGAAATTCTTTTATAGCCATCAATTTTCTTACTCAAAAAGTGAAATTTACTCTTGTTGGTCGTAAAAATCACTCTGAAAGAAAGAAAAGCCACTTATGGCATCATTGAACCTTGGTTTGGACCAAAAAAGGGCTGGTTTTAGCCATTTCAGACCCTTAAATCCACTATTTCTATAGTAATACCTTGTTTTAAGCCTTCAAAATGTGTAAGAATGTGTGTAAGAGATATCAAAAATAGTTAAAGCTGTTTTTACAAAGATCTTCTTTTAACTTAAGGGTAGTTTTACCCTCTTGGCAACAGTTAAAACTGCCCTGGTTGGTATCAAACCCTCATCAATTGAGTCAAAAACCCTGTGACTCAATTCCAGGCCAAAAGTGATGAACTGTTGCATGAATTTTGACTTCTCACACCTGTCAGCAAGGAATTTGGGGGAGTCTGGCACCCTTGGAGCCAAGATTCTTTTTCCCTCCCAGAATTGATCTTTCCAATTTTTTTTTATTATAATTCCTCATCATGTATGATACTTGTAATTTACATATGTAATTCAATTAAGTTTTTAAAGTACATAACTTTAATAATTGATACCTCATATTTAAATCCAAGTTCAATTATGTAATACACACACACATTTTGACATTTTGTTTTAAAATACTTCAATTCCTCATAGCTTCTGAACTACGCACCACACCTCAATTTAAACACAAAAATTGATGGTTAAAACCACATGTGGTGTGAATTAAATTGAGGTTTTTAGTATTTTCAATTTTTATACAGAAAATACTAAAAACTTAATTTAAGCTTATTTAGAGTTGAGTTACAGAAATTTCACCCAGAGTTGAACCCACCTGTTTTCTTATGAGGAATCCAATGGTAAAATAATGTTCATAAGTTTAGTTATTGAATCAAGTTTTATAAGAATAGTTATTTAACTTTTTTCCAAAAATATCTCAATTTTAATATTTTTGTTGAAAACTTATTTTTACATAATTTTTTCAAGTAAAAATATGTTTTCACAATTTTAAATTTCAATGTGATTTTAATTTTGAATTATAATCAAGACTTTGATTTTATATATAAAATTTATATTTATATTTTAATTTGTGTTTATAATATAAATAAATTTAATTATTTATAATTATAACATAAGCTGTTATTTGTGGTCTTTTGAGTATATAGGAATACCTCTAAGGATCACATGTTCCATGTTTCTCTGTAATTGCTCACCTATGTACAGTAAATCTAAGTGATAGATGCATATGAGGGTGGTCAGAATCACTACCTGTGACTCACTTTGAGAACAAATGCATCAAAAAAGTTTTTTTTTCCATGGTGGTAGTAGCCTTTCTTTCTCTCAAGCTAAAACTATTAGAAATGATGACACAAAGTAAGGCTTTTTGGAGAGGTTTGGTCAGGAGACTCTTGTATGGACCAATAATTCTCAAGAGCTTGCCAAAGGCTACATGTGTTTTCTTATTTCTTGAGTTTTTCTGAATCAAGTGGCCATTTATCATAGCTAAATTGTGGCCTGAATACAAAATTTGTTTAAGACAAAAAAGTGCATTTGTGCACAATATTGAATTTCTCAATTTAGTCCATATCTCATATATGCTAATAAATAAGGAATTTGTAATACAAGCCTTTTAATTCTTATATTTGCATTAAGTTCCTTTTTAGCTATATCTTCATTCATAAATAGAAATTTGACTATTTTTCTTCAGAAATTTCCTTTTTTTTTCTTTCCCTTAATGGGCAATTCTAGTGGATATCAGGTTTTTTTCTTCCTAATAGCAATAAAATCAATGATTCTTTGAGTTTTTTGATTCATTTTATGAAATTTTAATTAATAAAGCCTCTTATTTTAATTGCCATTTTTTTACTAATTTTATCAACATAAATTAAAGTGGTTTACATTGAATATTCTTTCCATAAGAAACTTAGCAATATTATTACTCATTAATCTGACTATTACTTCTTTTATTTGACATTATGGGAAGAGATTTTACTATAAAGATGAAGGAAATATATAGTATCATTTGAAATATAATAATAAAATGAAAAAAACTTAATTGATAGCATCAATTAGCTATAAAAAAGAATCAAAAATATTCAAAAGAAATAACTGTTTTGTTGTCAAAATATTTGGATTGAAATTATGATGATAGAAAAAAACAAAATATCTATATAATACTAATTTATTAAATTAATCTTAGCTTAAGCTATAAGTTCCTTATCTAAACTCTATTGATTTTGAGCTGAAATAGAAGCCTCTATAAATATTCTTCACTTCAAGCCTCAAATAAATACAATAAGAGTGAATATGAAATGATTCAAAAAAAGCTCAAGTAAAGGAAAATGTTTTTAGTTTGAAATTGATTTTTTTAAATAATTATGAAAGTTTTAATAATCAGGTGAATATTTCAGCCTATTTCAAAATTTTGAGAGTTATAAATGGCTTTATTTTAATTCTAAAAACTGTTATTTCATTTCTTGATAGCGTGGTTATTAAACTTTATTTAGTTAAATGAGGGGTGAAGCTTTGTATTCAAGGTAGAAACCTTCAACTAATATGAATTATATATGTAGCCCACAAGATTCTCCTTTGATATATTTGGGGTAATATGTGGTTTGAAAACTACTTTCCAAACTGAATAGAAATTATGGGTCGATTGTGTAATTCCTCAATGATGATTGGTTATGTTTGAACAGAATATTTCTTATATGAGGAGACATAGCTTCTGGTTTGTTTCAATTCATTATTCACCCCTCTGTGTGAATATTAGAGGGTCCTTAATGAGCTGTAAATCATATACTTTTCAAAAGAGAAACTAAAAAGCGTCATTTTCATTGTCTTGATATTGGTATATATAATTTCAATTTTTGGAAGTTCAGAACTTTAATTTTCTTTCAACCATTCTATTGTAGTCGCTTCAAATTCTAATGGGTTTTATAACCAGACCTTAAGTGAATTTCCATACACAATGTAATTATTCAACTATCTTTTATTTTTGAGCTGTATCTTTTCAAATTAAGGCATCATCTTAATTATTTTTTTATTTTATATCCTATTAATAGAGTGGGATTACGGCGCTCAACACACTTCATTAAGTACCAAAACATAGGTTTTGAACATTTTATTTCTCAAATCCCTCTGAAAAGGGTTTAAAAGCATTCTCCATATTCAAAGTGGCTTCTCAGGTTTTCTTCAAGCTTTAAATCGCACCTTAATCTTGGAATAATCATTAAAATCTCCAATAAATTTAAATCCAGTTTAAATTATTATCTCCTCTCAGTTATACTAAAATTCATCATTGTCATCATATATTAAATAAGTAAACATCTTTTATTTTAAATATTTCGATTACCCCGTCTTTCTTTCAGAATTAGAATCAAAATATGAACAAAATGACTTTTTCATAAGAAATTCTATTCCTAAAATTCTCCATAAATATAATTGAGCTCAAATAAAGTATTAATTCAAGTTTATTCTATAGAAATATTGGGAATATTACTATTGATCAAAAGTACTATTCCTTCTCCGAAGAGAATTATAATAAAGGCAATGATCATGGCCACAAATGGATAACAAATTACTTGATTATTTATTTTACTTTTTGTATAGCATTAGCGCTATAAAGCTAGGAAGTGTTTTTCTACTCGAATTGTTTACAATGATTTTTTGATAATTTTTTTTAATGAAAATGGGATGAATTTGTTTTATTGATATTTATCTTTGACAACAGTAATTATAATTAATTCTTAAACAAACTGAAGAATTTGAAGAACAACGAATTTATAAATGGTTAAAAATGCTCAGTAATACTCTAAAGAAAACTTTAAAATCAGTCAAAAGGTTTTTTTCATTAATTATTTGTCGTTTTGAGGAATCAAAATTAGCTCAGAGATTAGAAATAGAGAAACTTTTGTTACAAAACTATTGGTTATAGTGATATTCTTGTTATTTAACACCCTTATTTATGGTTTAAAACGCTCTAACTGCTTGATAATGCTTTAAGAACCAATATAAAAGATCAATTTTGAAGACGTAATGAGATCACTTATTGATAATGATTAATATGGTGGAAATCACCATAAAAGGCTCCTTTAGAGGTTAATGAAATTTCAAATAGGTGTGAAAGAGAATAAAATGGATTAAATCTTGATCATCTCCTCATTATTTATTATTGAATCACTTGTTGTGTAATATTATCTTAGCTGCTAAATTATGTGATATCACATGAATACCAATATCTTTATAGCTAACATAAAATTAACTTTCCACAAAAAATATACTTCAACTTTAGCAAACAATTATTTCTCAAATCCCTTCATTTTAGTTCAAATTTCATCGCAGGTTCTATTACCTGTGAATTTTTGAATATTTTGTATTGAAGATGGAATCATCAAAAATTGACTATAAGTAAAACATTCAATTTATACTATCATATAATAATTCATTTTTGTGTTTAATTAGATCTTACTTACTTTCCTATTATTTATGTATTTTTTAGAGTGATAAATTAATAATTTTCTTTTTAATAATTTTTGACATTTTACCTCATTCTCTACATGATGCAGGCCACAGCTAAAATAACAGCCTGTTTCCACAAGCTAGTCTCATGTATACTAGTGAGAAAATCATTTCAATTAACTCTTTTTTATTATATTAATTACAAAATAAATAATTTACATAGTTACAGGAGTCAGAGGTGCTCATTACATCCTCGGTACTGCAAAATAGCAGCTTATTTGTTATTTTTTCATGCCTTAATTGAGCTTGGCTATAGTAACAAGGCTCAAAAAAAATCATAAATTTTAAAAATATTTGAATTCTTCTATTCCCAGGAGGATGAAGAATTTTTTCTCTTCATTTTCTTTTTTTGCCTTAGCTCTTTTTACCTGAAAATCATTAATTTGAGCCTTACCACTTATATTAATTATGTGTGCATCAAGCCTTAATTTTCCGATAAATTATCATTAAAGGAAAGAAAACTGAGTAAAAATAATCACAGTTTGTATATAAAATGTGTTTTTGCAAGGTTCCATTGTTTTTACATCAAAATGAAAAAACCAATCTTCACAATTTCTTAATTTGGTATTAATTATTGGGTGTTGAGTTATTTTCCAATTTAAAACCTTGTATATTCAAACACCATTATACACCCTATTTATCAACCATAGGGAGGATTTTTTGAGTTAAAATTAAATCTTGTCTTACATCCCATGTGTTTACTGACTCAAAACAAGTTCATTCACATTTTCCATAAAAATTGATGAATTTTTAGTATGGATATTACTTTCTAACCTTAAAGGTATTTGTGGAAAATTTTGGTATGTAAAATATACCTCAATTCTCACATTCCCTTCCCTGCAAATGAATAAAACTTTAAACTAGTTTTATTAGTGTAAATTAAAATCAAATATAAAATTCAAAGCCAATAGGGGATTATTTAAACTTTCAAGAAACCTTGTATTACTTATAACAAGTTATAAAAGCACACATATGAGCATATTCAGGATTATGGCCTTCTTTCATACCAAAATTGTATCAATTTTATTTGATTAAGGTATCTCTTTTTCTGAAATCCATTTATCCTCATATTTTATGTTCCTAAATTAGACTAAATAATCTTTCTTTACTTTTACCCTTGAGTCTCCTTTTATTCAATTAATTTCTTAATTTCATTTCCTTGATTATATTGAACTTGTGGTATAGTCAGAAAAGTGGGGTTCTTTAAAGGACAGAATTATCATTAAAATTGTTTATAAGGCTTAATAAAGCTTCCTGGCAATTTTAAGTGCTTATTTTCCATTTCAACACTTAATTCCACTTGGAATGCATCTTCTGTATTCAATGAAACAAAAATACAAAGTCTTTAATAATAGTATTTGTTCCTCTTTGGTTCTTTCATATTACTGGAATTGTAAGATTAAGGTAAACATAAGTTTCCTAATTTAAATCTTAGTACTTTATGAGATTTTTAAAGACTCTGTTTAGAATATTCAAATGCATATTAAATTTATTAACTTTGAATTATATCTGAATTTATCAAGAATCAAGTTGTATGCTGCTGTAAAAAATCAGGTCTTTCTACAGTGTGTCTTCTGGGATTCTTGGTCTAACCAGATTTTCTATATTCCCTCTCTATGTCAGGTATTAAGTTTCACCAGTTATGGATAAAGCCATCTGAGTATTTTGAAGATAACCTATAGGCACAGGACTTCCTGAATAATCCACTTTATTCATCTGTAGATGGTCACTATGTCCTTATAAGTGTGAAAGAGTTAATTTATGATACTGAAGGTATTTATAAAAGTTTAAGAAGTGGCTTGGTAGAAGAAATTAAGAACAAGAGTTTTTATAACAAGCTTAAAACTATGCGTGATGAGATTTATCAGTATTTGAAAATATTGGGATTCTCTTTTACTACAGCAAACAAAAGATATTGAATTTGAATGTCATATTTTGGATACATAATTTTTAACAGGTATTCAAGGCCAGTTTTCTTTTACCAAAAAATAAAGTATCCCTCATTCTTTCATTGTTTCCCCCCCCCCAGAAACAAAACCCTTTTTGTGTTGTTTTTCATTTATTGTCACTTTTTCCCCTTGTCTTTTAAGTCTTCTTCTGTATTTAAAAAATCTGAATCCAGCATTAATTGAAAGAAAAATTCTCTTCCAGAAGCTATATGGCTGGTAAATGATCACTAAAAACATTTTTCCCTTTACTTAAAAAATCTCCAGTGCCTCATAGATACCACAAGTAATATGGCTTAAGGTGTTTGATCAAATATTGGTCTATTTATATACTAATAAGCTCAAAGACTCAAAATTTTACCCTTTGTTGATTAAAGATGATCAAACAGAATTCTAAGGTGTCATAATGACTTATTTTGGCCTTTTTTGGCTCTTTTCAAACTATCTCAAAGACCTCACAAAAATTAAGGCAGTTTTAAATAATGTTTTTTGGAACCAAATTATAATTAATTTAATAATAATATGATTTTAAAATTGAAAAAAAAAACTAGTTTAATCTAATTATGTATCTCTGGATCAACTCAATTTAACACAAAAACTTTCTAAGATTAAATTTTTTGAATTTTTATCCTTTTTTTTTCTACTTTTTCTCAAATTTATATATTATCTGATCACTAATTAAAAAAAACTTTATTCTTAATTTTGATCAAAAACACACTCATTTTTTTTTTCCATTCAAGAATATCATGATTTTTTTTTCCAAGAAAAATTTCTCTTGATTTTCAATTGAATTATTTAACTTGATTTAAAAATTATTTTTGATATATTTCAAAATATGAATTTAAAAATTTAAACTTTGGTCAAATTTCTTATCTTTGTAACTCTTGTGAGATTAAATTTTTGGGCTTAGATCTGATCACTTCTTCAAGATTAATTTGAATGACTGTCATTTTAATAGAAAAGCTTAAAAGAGCTTTTTGCAAGCTACTCCTTACTTGATATCATTGGGAAAAGATTTCTTGATTCTATTAGTTGATTCTTTGGTTAAGAAAATTTCTGTTCTCTCAAATATCAACAATAAAACTACAAAAAAATGAAACTTTTTATGCTATATCAGGAGAAAGTCTTCCAGGACAATCTTGATTTAATTAAAGTAGTTATTAAGAGAAATAGAGATAATATGAATCAAAATTTTGATAATATTTGTCATTTTAGAAAAGAAGATCATGAAATAATATGTCTCTATTTTGATAATAAAGAAAGTTATAATGGTATTTTTATTTATTTCATTAATTATTGTCTTAATTTGATAATTTATCTTTTTTTTTTACTTTTTTGATGTTTAATAAGACCTGTTTGGTGACCAGAAGAAGACTTCATGTGATTCCAAGAAATATTAAAGAGGTCAAGGATTCATATGTTTTAAAAAATAATTGAATGATAATAATATAAATTTTACTTTAAATCTTGATCATTCTTAATTGAAGAAACAATTTTTCACCTATAAAAAGAAATTTCCAGACACGATTAAAATTTAAAGCCAAACCAGTGCAGTATCGACCGAAGAAGAACAAACCAGTTTTCTAGAATTACTTAAATCTAAATTCACATGTTTTTAATTAATGGGGAAAAAATTTACAAACTTTTAATAGCTAAAATAATGGAGATCTAGAAATGAATTTGTCCTTAGTTTTTTAGAGGCATAGCAAGGAGGAATATGAACAAGTTTGACCATGGGTATTTGATTATGAACTTTAGGGGTTCATTGGGATTATTAAATATGAATCCTATGAAAAATAGAACATTTCCAGGAGTAAAACCACCTTGGAAATAGAAAGGTCAATATCAAGTGTTATTGGCGCACTGATTGCAAAAAAATGAAAATTAATAAGAAATTCATTTATTTTTTAGGGAATTCAGAATTATTTTCTAATATAAAGAAACAAAAACATTAATCACCTAATGCATTGATTTTTAAATCAGTCAGTTCACAAGACAAGGCCATATTAAAACGTTTTTATTATCAAAGTGAAGGGGAAAAGAAAGTTTCTTAACAAGAAAACTACTGCCAAATTTATTTGGAAGATTTTCAGAGTTTTTTAAGTTTCAATATTTAATCCAGTGTGCAAGCGGACCAAAATTCTGAAGAAAACCCAAAGTTTGAAAGGGAATCTACAATTTGAAACAAAAAGCTAAAAAGAGATATTTTACTACACAATGAGAATCAGGTAGCATTCAGTGAATGGCTCTGAGCTGGAAAAAAAGCATAACAAGACAAATAATTTATTGATAATAAAATTCTTTGAGGATATCTGATTATAATCAGATAGTAATTCTCTTATTACATGGTTTCAATTTAAGAAATCTGTAGTATTGATCATTATTTTTTTATTATCCATCCATTAATAATTTAGCTACTAGTTTTCAAGCTTCTTATGAAGAATTTTATATAGGTAAAAAAATATTCATTTTATTTACTATTGAACACTCCCTTTTTAGCTTGATCAATAATTGATGAACTTGCAAGTTCCCATTTTCAATTTCTTGATCATAAGTCATTATATCTTTGTCTACATCTAAGTTGTTGCACTGGTCACTGATGCTAGACATTATTTTGTTTAATATGCAGCAGAATTTTACCCATGAGCTAATTGGCTCCACCAATTCAAGTCAAAGTTCTTTTAGTGATGCCCAATTGCCTCTTAGAATACCTATGGTATTCTCATTGTGCAGTTATGCCTTTGGCAAGAAATGATCGAGCTTCTTGTTCTGGGTTATTTTGGCTGTCAGCCTTTTTTATGCAGGTATTAGTTTCTCATCAAGCATGTATACAAAACCTTCTAAGAGATACTTCCCTAAACATACAAAAATTATATAATTTTTGAATCACAAGACCATGTTTGTAATGAAATAAATATGAAATCACATACCATCATCAAAAAATCTTTCAGGGTTTTTAAGAATGATTATTTCTTTTTACACCTTTCAATAACCACAGGAGCCAGTCCATAAATATTTTAGCTCATCAATTCTCTTTTCACAATCATGGAAAATTTTATAATCTAAGGAATATCTGTTTTTTCTATCAAAAAAAACTCTTCCCATATTGTCCTTAATTTTAAAACATTGGAATATTTTTGTCATTAATAAAGCCCCCAAATTCATCAAATACCTCTTCCTTCAGAACTTGAGAAATCCTTCATCTTTTATCTTTGTTGACCCATATTAGAGGATCTTTTTCTCACATCATTCAAATCTGACATGACCCTTCTTGAGGCCAAAAATTACTTTTCCTCTTCAAATTTGAAATTCCTAATAAGTCTACTAACTTAGCCAACATTACCATAAGAACCCAGTATTTTCAAATTTAAAGCTATTTGATTGGAAATAGGTAATGTTTTGTGTAAATTATTATATTTAAATATATGATGATTATGGATTAACTTATGTATACTTATTAAGCCTTCTATAAAATTTCTAACTGACTTTTTGAAACCTTCATCCCTAATTGATATTAAAAACATGGAGATTTATAATAATTTAACTCCTTTGAAAGAATCTTGATTTGATTATGGTAGCTAATGAGTTCCTAAATATTTGACTTGTTATAAATAAAATCCTAAAATACTCAATGATTCAAGCTATGAGGTTCTATAATGGAACCAATAGTTGGCCACATTGGGATACCCAATATTCTCAATTTGATCAATTTTGTTTTTTCTTTTTTGGCTTGTGCCCACTTTTGGGTGAAAATTTGAATAGTTTGTTTCCCTTGTGAAGATTCAGGCATTAATCTGTTTAATAATAAAAATAAACTAAGAATAAAATTCATTTCAAGCTTATCAGGCTCAGAATTTATGGAATAGGATGCTCACCAAAGTGCAAAGATGAGAATAGAAATTTAAATAATAATAGTTTTGATGGATGTTGTTAAGTTTTAAGAAATTTAACAGAATTTGCAATAAGATGCACCAAATTGTAAAAGCTCACATTGGTGATTTTGAAGGGGATGATGTCATTGTACCTTCTTAGGATATCCTTGTCCTAATCCATAATAATCAAGTTCATCTTAAAGTTAAGTTAAAATTTAATTTTCTTTATAATTGAAATTTTTTGTTTTGAAATGGATTTGAGCAATTTTATAAAATGTACTCATACCTAGTTTCACCTGATTTTGAACTTCCCTATTGGGTTCAAGGACCCAAAAGTACATGGCCACTCCCACACACACAAACGTCTTTGGGGCCCTTTTTTGCCCTTTATCTGGTCACTATAAAACCCCCACCAAAAAAATTTCTATAAAGGCCAAACAAATGGATGGCCCTGTTCCTCTTGGACCTTTTCATTTGAGGGTATTATTTGGCCATTTCTATTTAAAAACTTTTTTTTTTCTTTTCTTGGGTATGTGACCCCTTTGGCCAAAATTGTCCAAAAAGATGGATGGGCCTTCAAGGCCTCACCTTCATCAAAAAATAAAAAAAGAATAAAATGGCCTTTTGGCATCCATTCAGCAAGAATCAGTGTCAATTTATGTAAGATTTGTCTATGAAACTGTTGTTAATAATACTATTAATCAACAGTACTATGACTGTTCTTATCAAATATAATAATAAAAACTACTATAACCACAATTAAATAATTATTTATTTATTTTACTTGTTATACACTACTAGTGATTATAACAGTAAGCAGTAATTGTCTACAAGAATCAATTACAAGAAGAATTTAATAATAAAATTGTTTTAATATATATAATTATCTTCTGAAAGAATAGTTATAAAGATGACTCTTGAAGAAAACTATTACTAGAGAAAAACTTTAATAATTAAGACAAAACACTCACTAATACTCCAAAGAACTTATAGAAAGATAATAGTAGAGAAATTTGATGGATAATTGTGGATTTAAAGGATCAAAATTGATTTATAACAGGATTACAACAATATATATTTGATTTATATTATTTCACATTTTTTTGATTGATTCTGAAAGAATAAAACACTTAAGAAAAGATTAACTAATACTTACTTGTTGGTAATAATGGTATAATTTAATAATGTGATGATTTGGAAAAAACAGCAAGAGGAGGCCTCTTTTAAGGATAAGACAGCTCACAGAGGTGTGCCATGTAGAAAACTGAAAAAACAGTGGGTGAGAAAACAGTAATCCTTTTTGGATTAATGATTGCATCATCTGTTGTCATGTAAGGTTATCATAATTACTTAATTGATGCTTTTAGGTGACTACCAACCCAAATATGGTTAATAATAAAAGGAGTAACAACTGTAAATTTTCATTTATTCCAAAAGGAAAGTTCATCACAGGGTGTATTTTCTGTGAATTTTTGAAGATTCAGTGTTTCATTTGGAATCATCAAAAATGGACTGTAAGTAAAACTTTCAGTTTTAACTATAAAAGTATGATTCATTTTGTTTTTTATATTAATTATATTGCTCTTAATTTGTCCTTAAAGTTTCAGAAAGATTCATTAAGAATTGTATTTTTAATGAATTTTTGAAGTTTTTGCCTCATTTCTACGGAGAATTGCAAATAGTACTATATTTCTGGTTGCTATGAGGTAAATCAATGGATACTAGTCCAAAAAGGGTTTATCCATAGATGGTTACAGGAGTCTACGTTGCTCTTTACCTCCTTGGCACATCAAAATAGCAGCTTATTTGCTATTTTCTTATGATTTAATGAGATTTTAACTTGGTAACCAAGTTCCCAAAAGGTTTTAGTATATCAATTGGGCCAAGATCAGCCATTGATCCAAGCTCTAGAGCTTTCCATGCCTCAGAAGCCTCAGACGTTGGGTACCCTGGCTCTCTTTGATGTCTTTTGTCCCCCTTGACTATTTTCATGTCAAAAATAGAAATTCAGGCTTAAAGACTGATATTTACTATGGGTGTACCAAAAGTGTAAGTAAGAATACCATAATATTAAGTGCCACAAAAATTCATAACACTATTCTTAGTGTATATGTAACATGGGATTTCTCACATTCCAATTATTTTGGTGTGAAATTGAGAGAAACAAAATTTTTCACAATTCTTTTATGTGGTGTTGAAGTATTTTCCATATCACCACCTCTTAGAGTGAATTTAAGCTTATTCACTCTATGGAGTTACCCTAGGTGAATTTTTGTGTAGAATCCAAATCTGGCTTTAAATCCATGGATTTACTTACTCACAAAAAAGTTATTCATCTTTTCTGAAATAAAAAAAGATGAATTTTGAATATATGCATGACTTATGGGTTATGCATAGTTCAAAATTTATTTTTAAAGATATTTGTGGCCCATTTGGGTATGTAAAATATACCTCAAGGCTCACAATACTGCACACAGTTTACTAAATCAAAGCTGGGTATTGCTAAATCAACACTGGACACTGGGCAGACATGGGGCCCCACATTGCTTTAACAACACCCTTTCATTAGAATTTAATACTTCAATTGAAAATTGTCATGACACCCAAATTTTTTCTCAATTTACTTTAATTTGTCAAAGTTTGCATAATTGAAAAATTGAGTTTGAAGTTATAAAAAATCTGTCGGAGTACATTTTTTGTGAATCTAATTATGTCCTTTTAAGTGTTTGTGATTTATCTCTTTTAATCAAAGCCAAGATAGTATGAGCAAAATTCTTCCTTTGGGTGCAATGTAGCAAACAGCAAAACTTAATGAATTGATGTTCAGGTTCATAAACCATGTTTATTGATTGATGGGGCAACTCAGTAATTAGACTTGAAACAGAAGGCATTGTTTACTTTGATATTTGAAAGCTTTATTGCCCATTTTGCTTTACAGGCTAGACTTTTAGGGGTGAATAAAAGATGTTGTTTTAAGTATTATGACAAAAGATGAAATGATAAACTTTATTGGAAGTCACAGCCTTGAAGAAAAACGTCATTCGCTCATATTTTCTGATCAAAAGCCTGCATGATTGGAGCAAACAACAATCCAGGGGCATAAGCAAACGAATTGTAAGGTTTTTGTGTAAGCAATTGCATTGAGAGTCCAAGTTCATTGTCGGGGACGCCTTCGATGCCACAAGATTAAAGTATTTAGACGAAGAGAATTTGAAGCATACAATGTATCTGAGTGTTCAGGTTGATAGTGTTGATGAAGATGATAATGCCAAAGTATTTTGAGCGTGGATTCTAATTGCAGCAAATGGATTCTTTTGAAATTCGGGATTTTTCAAAATATTAGGTAATCGGCTTGACTCTTCGGACCTAACCAATTAAATGATTTTTGGATATTAGAGCCAAAAGTAGGAATTATAATTTGTTAAAAGACTAAAATATTTTGAAATTTGCTAACAAAATTTTAGCTCTCTGCTTTTGGGTAAGAGACTTTTTTGGTTTTGAGTCATGAATAACTTGATTTGAGCGAGTTGGATTTAAGCCAGCCGATGGCGTAGTCTGAGATATTTTGGTATGTTTAATAGGATAGGCGGTTGAATCGGATTGGGTTGTTTCTATTTCTTCCAATGACTGTTTTACTAGATTTAGGTCTCCAAGGACGCTCTGATTTCTGATTTTTTTCTTTAATCGTTTAATGTGAGATTTTGAGTAGGGATGAGGCACTACAGTTTATATAAGAGTTGATTTTATTGGCTAATGATTTGAGGGTTTGTGCATGACCCAATTGATGACATACCTTGACTATCTTGATTACGAAAGCTTGAATGGTTGTTTAGTTTTGGAAGAGAGCTTATTGGATGGGCCGAAGAGATAAATGCCTTGGGGTCGTCCAATTTCTTTAGAATCTCATTTGCCTAATGAGAATAAAATGGTTTTTTAAGAGCACAATTTCAATGACTTGAGATTAGTTGTAGCTAAATAATGTAATTTTTTACCGATATTGAAAGAATCTCTTGATTTAAGCGCTGAGAGTGTCCATCAGGCAAAGAAAATGGTCGTCTAGAAAGTGATCCAGGTGCCAATGAGTGCGTATTCGAAAGTCGATTTTTGGGTACTTTTGGCTATAAGTCAGCAATAGAACAACCAAGATGAGTCTTTAAGCGATCAAGAGATCCAAATGAGAATCCGAAAGAGAAATTTGGTGATGAACCATGCTGAATTTTAAATTTTGATGTATGTAATCGCTCGAAGGAATCCTTGTCCAATCCGAGCCTGCTTGTGTGATTAGAATTCCAAGAGCCTGTCTTGTTTGATAAAGATTCCAGTTTGAGTGATTTATTAGATTTTTGATTGCTAAATCCCTGTCTGATGGTAGGAGCCACTTGATTTGAGATGGCAGAAGGTGGGGAAGGTGCTCATGATTTAAACCTGGCAGGATGAGACTGAGATTGGAGTGAGTTGACTGTCAAGAATTTCCGATCACAGTCGGATTCGAAGTCAGGCTTGGTGATTGCCCATTGTGGAAGTAATCAAAAGTGATCTTTTGATGAGGTATTGGATTCAGTGTGAAGACAAGAAATTTTATTTGATCACTAAGTATCAAAATCACAAGGATGAAAAGCTTCCCAAGTAAATCAGACTAGTGAAATCCATTAGGATGATTGAAGAAGCAATCATGATGCAAATTAAGACTCATTTCATCAAGTTTTGGCTAAAAGGAGGACTCTTTCAGATTGACAGAAATTTAGCATTTCCAAGAACTCAATTTTAGATGTCAGAATCTCAAGTTCAACTAAGAATCACAGATTTAAAATGATCCTGTTCCAGCCCTAAATTAGTTTCAGAAGGGTGAATCTCATGATGATGTTGAAGTGCCATAATTTTGACTGGTATGTTCCAATTTGAAGCTAAAACTTCTAATAATGTAAGATGAGTTGAATTTTTTAGATTTCCAATAAGTTGTGGTACATGAAACTCTATGCTTTTGTACTTTAAATTGTGAGTTAAAATCATGAAATTGGCTTTAACTAGTGGTAATATGACAACAATCTCAATTATATATGACTAAAAAATATAAAAATTTGATATGAATTAATTGAATAATACTTCTAATTGCTGCTTAAAATGTGCTATATTGAAATGAACTAAAAAGGTAGGATGCTTTGTCTCATTTTGAAAGAAATACATTTCTGCTGTAAATACCTCCACAGTTTTTGAGAAGGACCAGTTGTTTTTCATGACATATTGTGATTGGTAAAATTAATCCTTCTTCCTCATAGAGCTAACTACACCCATCTTTTTTCATATTGGCCAACATTTTGTACAATATACGGAAAATTTTGGTCCAAATATCTTCCATATGAGATGACTCCTGAAGTTGCAGTGAAATTTCTTTTACAGACCCTATAGGCCCTTTAAAATTCCTATTGTGTGTTCATGTTTCACTTTTGATCTTGCTAAGCAGGAATTGAAGTCATGATTCACTTGTAAGCTGGATGGTAGCAGGTTGTATACAGGGATCAGATGGTCATTCTGCTGGTATATCGCATCAGATAACAAATACTTTCCTATTTATCAAATTATTAGATTTACCATACTTTTATCAACAAAAACAAGCTATCTTGTTTTGAAATAATCATATCTTTATGAATTGTTTGCATCACTACAGGACCATGGTCAACATACCATTAAATCAATTATTCCTTTAACAGAGTTGCACACTATCTGTGTGTTTATTTACTACCCTTTTTGCAGTCAAAAAAACAGCTACCCACCTATTTTTTTCTTTTTAGTTTTCGTACTTAAAAATGAAAAATAAAATAAAAAAAATTGTAAAAAATAAAAAAATAATTAAGCTTAAAATGGTTTTTAAAATAAACAAAAAAAATAATTAATGATTTCAAATAATTTGTTTTTTAATGTTTTTTTTTTGAAATAAAGAAACAATTAACTATTGTTTTTTATTTTATTAGTAGTTTTTAACTTCAAAAAAAGATTTCATTTTTCAGTTTAAATGTGATTAAAATTTAGCTTTTTTTATTTTTGTTCAAAAATTAATATAATTTTGATTAACATTGATTTTAAATTTCCTTCCTTTGATTAGTTTCTTAACATCTCTCTTTTTTTGAAGAGAAAAAAACAAACAAAAACAACTATAATAATTTATATTTATATTTTTTTTCATGTAAAAAAAGGGGTTTTTCCCCCAATAACTTTTTCCTTGAAGATGAAAAATATCAATAAAATAATCTCTTCATTGAAAAAAGTAAAATCATGATTGGTTTTTTTCAAGTGGGAACAAAAGCTTTTAAAGCTGGAAAATCCAAAAGAAAGTATAATTAGCTTATTTTTTAAATTTCTTTTCAAAAAAAGTCATTTTAAATCATTCAAAATTTGTTCAAACCAGATAATAATCTAATTTTATTAAAACAAAGAAGATAATCAAATCAATAAATGGATAAATTAGTTTAGGGAACTTTTAAGTTTATTTATTCCTCTTTAATTGAAAAATGGGCAGGCTAGTTATTAATAATGAATTAAATTTTTTCCCCATACCCCAAAAAAACTCAATCCTAAGACTTATTTTTTTTATTGAAAGCTACTTTATATTGAATTAATTAATTTTTTTCATTTCAAGTTTCACCTTCTTTTTTACTTATCTCCATCAAATTTTTGACATTTTTCCCCCTCAAAGTACTTTCATCATTTAATAAAAATCCATTCCTCATCCTTTTTAATCAATTTTCCCCCACTTTTCTTCCATCCCAATTCTTCTTTTCAGTTAGGTATAGTTTAACCTCCCTCTGAAGAAGAACTTGAAACTATCTGTCAAGGGATCAAGTGTGACCACCTAAAGATCAAAATTAAATTTCTTTTCATATAAGCTTTTTACTATTTTGCCTTCTATTGATAGAATTTTTGATCCAAAAATAATCATAATTTAATATTGGAAAAAGGTTTTTTCGTTTTATTTGGAATCAAATTCCTCAATACAGTATTGTTTTAAAAGTCAGTTAGAATCAAAATAACAAAAACCCACTTTTTTTACATTTTATTTAAGAATATTTCCCTCCAAAGTTTCATAATACAAAACAAATGAAAAATCCTATACAAAGAAAAATAAAAAAAAATGGGTTCTGGTGAAAGCATATAAGAAAAATGGTAAAAACACGTAAATAATGCCCTGGGCCCCTTTTAAATTAAAAAAATACCTGTATTGGGCCAAAACCTGCCAAAACTCCCCAAAAAAACCCTGACCCATTTTTTTCAACTTTTTTTTACATCCCCCCCAAAATAATACACACACAAATGATCCTGAATATTTCCCATCCCAAAAAAACTTCCTTTTTCAAAAAACACTATTCCAAACCCAGCATATCAAATCTCTCCACACCAATTTTCTTTTTTTCCTCAAAGACCCCACTTTCTCCAAAAGAAACCTAACTCCAAAACCTTTTAAATTTCTTTTTACTTCATCAATGAGCAAAAAATCCATTTTTTTGCCTTATATCTTCAATGAACCATATATTTCACCTATTCTTTTTCAATTTTTATAGCTTTTATCCCCTGATTTTCATATTCCAAAACACTCTTTCCTCATTCCATAAACCCCAAATCCCCCTTTTTTCTTTTTTTTCTTAAATTTTACCTTACAATTTTTTATAAAAAAAAAGCTTCAAGTCCCAGTGAAGATAAATTTCAGACCCTTGAGCTTCTTTGGAAAAATTTCCATAATGTTTCCAAGGAATAGAGTTATTCTTTGTCCAACCTGAGGTCCAATATGACCCACAATGAAATTTAAATAGGTTTTGATAAGTCTGTAACCCCAAATTCACACAAAAGCTCCTCCAAGAAAGTAGCTTTAAATAAATTAGACCCTACCTTTACACTTTATGCAAGAGAATATGCTAAGAGTACCACTTGGACTCTAAAAGTCAAAAATATTGAACACAGACATGAATCAATTGAAAATATCAGGGTACATGCTGCTTTCAGAAGATTCAATGTCCCAGAGAAATTCCAAATTTCTCAGATTTCTGAGTCACTGCTCATGCAAAAGAAAATTCAGGGCCAATTATTCATCCTGATGTAGCCTTACAGGCCTGTAATACTCCAAAATATTTATAACCAAGTCATGGAAATAAAGAAAGACAAACTCCAAGGAAGAAGGCCCATTATTGCACTTATTTACACCATCAAAAAAGAAAATTATGTATGGTAATCTGAAATGGATACAGAGGAACATATTCACTAATTTTTATTCACACACCCCTTTCCATAAAACTCCTTAAAGTACTTCCTAATGTGATTCTTATGGATTGTACCTATAAAAACAATAAATGAAAAATTCAATTTTTGATATTGTTGGATTCAGATCAAGAAATAAGATCTTTTCTGAGACTTTTTTTTGATGAAGGATGAAACTGAACTCTACTATACATGAGAATTGAATTAATACATAACAAAAATTCCTCAAAAATAACACTATTGTTCCCCCTCCAGTTATAATTTATAGTGATTTGGCCTTGAAGAATTCTATTCATAAACTCATCCCATACTCAAAAAGTCATTTTATACATTTTAAAAATCAATAAAGGTCTATCTTCCCACTTCATGAAGAAAATTGGACATGGGACTGATTTTAAAAAGCTTTATTGGACTTTGGAATCAAGTAAATCACTTTTAATTCTCACTTTCATTTAAATTAATTTTTTTTATTAATGAATTTGGGATTTATTTCTCAGGTTATGAATTAATTTAGTAAAAAAAAAAATTTAAAACAAAATTGGAAGAAACCTCAAAAGAAAATCAAAAATCCTGAAGTATTGCAATATTTAGAAAAAAAACTTGGCTTCCTCTAAAGGAGTATTAAATTCCTTCCTGGACCAACTACTAATTTCACCTGGGTGTGGGTTCCACCTCAAGATTTGAAGGTACCCATGCCATGGTTAAAATTTGGCTTCAAAATTCCACTGGTACTCTCCTTGAGGTTATTAAATCCCTTCATATGGACTTAAAGAAGCAAATAATTGATATTATCAACAGAATCCCAAAACAAATGATTTTTCATATCAATAATTTCCATCCTCAAATAGGTGCTTTTAATGAAAATTTGTCTCATTTTGAATTTCAGATGGCCATTAAGAATTTCAAAACAAAATTTCCCTCCAATAAAAAAGGCACCAACAAATACAGAAATTTTCAAGGGATACCTTGAAAGTGAAAGACACAAAGGGTATTTTTCAAGATCCAAAGGCTTCAATTATCAGAATTTTTTCCAAAGTGGAATTTCAATTTACCTTTTGGGATTTTTTTTCTTCAATTTCTTAGATTTGTTTTACAGTCACTGATTTTATTTTCAAAATTATTCTAAAAATGGCTATCAAGGATATGATCAAAGTTTTGATAAAGAAAGGATGAATTAATCCAAAAAATATATTTGAGGATATTGGGGAAGACCTTTTTTAAAGATCAATGGAAAAAATAATCCCAATTATTCAGCATTTTTATGATATTTTGATTGGAAAGGTACTATTTGATTTAATTCCAAAAATTCAAGAGTACCAAGGATATTATTAATACCCACTTTAATGAAGAAATAATTGTGGAAGATCTCAAGGAGAATAAAAATAAAATATATTCTTCAAGGCTTAAAAAAATTGAAATTCAATCCAAGAGAAGAGGAAGACCTTCATCAAAAGTCACCAGAACAACAACTTCAAGATCACAGTCAATTACCCCCCCCTAAAATCCCTCAAATTACAGAAGTGAATTAATCTGAATATTCTGAAGATTCTGAGGCCTCATTATCCAAATCAATCACTTCATCAGCTTCACTACCATCAGCAACTGACATAAATTAACATGAAAAGTCAGGATTCACTCTCAGGAGGTCCATGAGATTGAAAAAGAGAAGCAGAAATTCACAAAGAAATTCCCACAATCCTGAAACAATTTTGAATATTACTTATTCAATTTACTTAACCTGTGAGAATTGCCAAAGAAATCATCACACAAGTGATGAATGCTCCAAGATTTTTGGGGGTTTTTGATTCACTTTAATGAATTATTTTTCTGACCCATTTTTATTAGGTACCCAGCTCCAATGACTTACCAAAATTCATTTCAAAATAAACCTTAAGTCTTATTAATGCCCAGGGTGATGAAAACTGTGGCTATAGAACAGTATTCTATTAGGTTCAAAAGACACAAGATTAATGGGCTGATGTAAGAGGTGAATTGGCTGAAGAAATTAAAGATAATAAGGACCTTTATGAAGCAATTAATACTTTGGTACCATCAGTAAGCTCTTATTTAAAAATAATTGAGTGGCATGGAGATTTTGGCCAGGCTTCAAAGGGCCTTTGGAGTTCCATGCCTGGTATGTGGTATCCAATTGAAAATAATTATTAAAGACCAGTTTTATCTTATTCCACAGTAAAATCTTTCCATTTTATTCCTTATTTCTGTCCTAAAAATAACAATCCCACCATTTTAATTTTTTTAAATAGCCGTTCTCATTTTGTTCTCCTGGATGTCATCATTTTTAAAGTCTTCCCTTCCCACCCATTAATGTGAATTGGAAATTTTCAGTTCACAAAAAAGCCCTGGGGTGTGCAGATAAATCTAATAAGCACATAATTTTCTATTTTGAAAATATTACTTCCCCATTTAAAAAATAAAAAACTATCTTAAAGGTTGATTCAAATTGAAATTATCATTTGTTTTTTTTTGAATATAAATTTCATCCCAGTTATCCTCTTCTAAGTATTTTTTATTGCTTAAATCCCACCTCAGTCATTTTTCTTTATCAAGAATATGACACTTTTCTACTCACAAAAAATCATATTACAGACATGATATATATATATATATATATTATATATAACAT
The DNA here is from genome assembly GCA_023105745.1 of Austropuccinia psidii. Taxonomy (NCBI): domain Eukaryota; kingdom Fungi; phylum Basidiomycota; class Pucciniomycetes; order Pucciniales; family Sphaerophragmiaceae; genus Austropuccinia; species Austropuccinia psidii. Next base: position 5,840,171 of record JALGQZ010000016.1, on the reverse strand, counting down.
TTTGCACCTACACTTTTCCTACAAAAAAAAAATCCCAGAAATATGGGATGATAGTTTTTGAGTCTCAAAATTGAGTCCTTCATTTAAAAATATAAAAATAAGGAAATTTATAAGTGAGAATTTTTTCTTATTAAATTTATGAAAAAATTATTAAATTGAGATAAATTTGGGAAAAAAAAATGTGAAAAAACTTTGAGATCTTAATATCAAATAATGAAAAAAATATGACCAAAAAAAAAAGAAAAAGTGAAAATTTCCTCAAAACTAGTAGTCATGAGAATTTTTTTCAAAAAAAAAAATGTGTCACATATGTGTTTTAGCCATAAATTGTTGAAAAAACATAAGGACTTACATGATTTTTCCAGAACCCAACAAAATAAAAAAAAAAGTAAAATTAGGAAAAATATGAAAAATGCCGTTTTGGCCTTGAATCTCCTTCACAGTTAATAGAATTTCATTTTTGTACTGAATTTTTTATTCATAGTAAAATTAAAGAAATGAGAAAATATGTTTGGTATTTCATAACAATCTGTCCTTATAAGCTCAATAAATCCCTGAAATAAGGCAGGTCTTACAGCCCCAAATTGTGATTTTTTTTTTAGAAAAAGTGCCATTAGAAGGGGTAGCCTTTGGTTTTTTTCAGGAAGTCTTTTTATGGGAAAAATTGGCTGGAAATCAGAATTTTTGGGCACTGAAAAACCTATGACCCCTACTTTTTGGCCAATTTGGCTTGTGAAAGAGGACCAGATTTTATGTTGGCACAATTGTTATAAAAAAGATCTTGAAAATTAAGATTGGAATACACCTTATGTAATATTTGGGATTTTTGATGATTGAAAACTGAATTTATCAATTATACCTTGGAATTATCTTTCTTTCAATATATATATTAATATCAGGTTTGGAGAATACGTTGTAAATTTCAACATTTAAAACACAAAAAAGAAGATTTTCATTCAAAAAATGAACCAAAATACAAGGTCTTCTTCGGAGGAAGAGATCAAGTAGAAAATAGACCCCATATAAAAGGCTTAAGCGTTTTAATGAATATTTCCAAATTTATTACTCAATTTACATTGGTCCTGTAGCAATTTCTTTCTTATGAACTATTGAAATACCAAAAATATTGCAAAAATGGACATTCTAGCTTTGAAGATTCTTTTTTTGTCTGTTGTAAGCAGAATTTTGAACAAGGGGGCACCAAATTTCCAATAGGTGTCTTTCAAAATATTACAAGTTGACAAGCTTTTGATGATACCTTAGCCCATTTCACATGGGATCCCGTAATCTTATTACAATTTACTTGTAAGGACATTATACATTGAAGTCCTTTTGGGGGTCAAATGGCTTAAAGAAGCGGGAGTGACTTTCTCTTTTTAATTACTTAAAAATATGAAGATTAAAGAACTTGATCTTAATCCTCATTAAAAGCCATCTGTGAGACCCTATGTTGCATTAAATTGTTCTCTTGTAGTTGGAAATCCTATAATTGCCTTACTTATGTTTCAAAACTTTATTTAAATTTTTCTCATTCAAAGCTATTTATTTTTCTCTTTCTTGAAAAAAGATAAAAAACTTCATTTCTTGAAATATTCTTGAAAAAAATATAGTTTTTGTCAAGAATTTCTTTTTTGTAAAAAACAAAAACAAAAAACTGTATATTATTAATTATGAAAAATTATTTTTTTACTTTATTTTTCTTTTGAACAAGTACCCTCAATTCAGTTTTTTAAGAAAATAATTAGTGATTATTTTTTTTCTTACCACATTTTTTTAGAAAACAAAAAACCTATTTATTATTTCTCAATCTGAATATTTATTTTTTTTAGAAAAATAAAAGCATATCAATGTTTTTTCAAAAAAAAAATTAAAATAAATCTTTTTAAGGCTTTTTTTATTCTTAGAAATAGGCCAAAACACCACAAGAGGAATTCCTGAATATATGTAGAAGTTAAATAGAATTTTTGTAAAAATTTAAACCTCCAAAAAAACACCAAAATATCATGAATAGACCCTTGTATCGAAATTGATTTGAGAAATGCTAGTTCATGTTCAAAAATCCTCTAAAAAATAATAGATATGAATATAATTGAAAAATACATGAAAAATAAGAAAATAATACTTTTGAAAATAATTCAAAGTTATATTACAACTTAAACTTGGAATTATCAAGTTTTAATTAAGAACATATAATCCAAAAAAATTGTTAATTAATTTTCAAGTAAAATATATCTTTTTTTCTGAAAATTCATCCAATTTGAGCTCAAATAACATTCATAAGATAATAGCCAAAATCTATCATCAAATTCCATTTGCAGTTACCAAAATTCAAATAATTATAAAAAAAATCAATTTAAAGTACAATTAGTTGTAAATTCTTCATTTCTTATTGAAAATAGTACTTTCAAATTCATAAATTCAGCTATGTAGCTGAGGATATCATTTGGTTTTCCTTCATTTTAATTAAAATCAGTATAGATTTTAAGATATACATAGAATCATTGAAGAAGTACTTTTATAATGCTGAATATCTGATAAAGAACAAAACCTAAAGTATAAGTTATTAATAATACCTATTATCTCAATATTTTTCTTATTAATATATTCAAATAATTTCAATGTCTACATAATTTGAAAGTTTATATAGATATAGAAACCATTTATAGGAATGAATTTTCAAACTAATGAAATCAAGATATTCAGAAAAAATTGAGATTTCTAAATATCAATTACTTATTCTATGGGAAACATTAGCTATTAAGATTATAAATTGGAGCCACAAAAAGGGACCTAGCCATATATATCATTAAATAAATTATCATTATATTTCAAAAAATTTAAATTATATATAAAAAATTGGTTTTGTCCCATCAATTTTTGTTTAAGTTTTAAATGCTTGATTCATATTATTATAAAAGTAAATTCTAAAATCTTATCAAAAAAATAAAAGAAAATTAGTTAGATTTAATTTCGTTGTATTTTTTTATCAAAAAAGTACAGTTTTGATATCAAATTTAGGAAATAGAATTAAATTTCTTCAAGTTTTGGAGAAAAATTTCCCTAATAAGAGAATATATTATATATATTATCTTGAGGAAGAGGTTATTTCTTGATTTTTATTATAGAATTATTTTCCCTATTCTTGGGGTTTTTAGCTTATTTTCTTATTTGAAAGATAATAAAAAAAATTGAATTTTTAAATATTTTCATTGATTTATTTTTATTAAGTTATTCTATTTTATCTCTTATATCATTTATAATCTTCTGATAATAATTGATTATGATATTCTTATGGCTTCCTGGTAATTTATTTCATATCCTCAATTATAGTTGAGCATCTGATGAAGCTTAATTGAAAGATAAATCTGAGAAAACAAAATATTTTCTATTTCATTAAAAAGGAACATCTCCCCAATGAGGATCTCATTATAGTTCTCAAAGGTTTCTGGATTATCTTGAATCTTTGTTTTCAAATCTTTTGAATCTGACCATATCATATATTTTTTAATGCTCTTAGAGGATTTCTACATCTCACAAAAATGAACAAAAAAATTTATCAATGTCAGAATTTCAATTTACATGGTAAATTACCAATCAGTAATTCTTGTAATTTTCAAGGTCGCAAATAAGCTCCCCATTCTTTTTCAAAAAAAAGAACCATAAATAACATTTATAGATTGAGATACTTACTTTTTACAAGATTTTCTATCATTTGTTAAGCTATAAATAGAAGTTAATAAGAGAAAATTTTCAGTAACTAATATTTATCATAAAGAAAAACATGGAAAAATAAAGAAAAATAGAACAATTAGAAATTTCAAAATTTGGAAAATTTTATTCTTAATTATCTACAATTCCAGACATAGATATATTTTTTGATTTTTCAGGATTTATAATCAATTCAAGTAATTGATGAAATGACTCTTATATATAATTGATATTAATCAGTAAGTTCACTTTGAAAATTGTGATTTTTCAATTCTAACTTTAGTTTTAAATTTCTTGTTTTTTACTATTAAAAGTTTATTCAAATTCTTAAGAAAAACTTTTTAAATTGAATTAAGCTTAATAATCTTTCAAATTAATCATCTTTAAAATAGTTTTTCCTTCCATAATTTTGGATTATTTGAAGATTTTTTTTTATTCCAAGATTGTTTAAAAATTATATCACTGATTGATTCATTCTTCCTGTTGTTTATTATTGGTTTTAGATGAGACTATTCAGATAGTCGAAATGAATCTAAATAATTTGCCTTTGTGGGTTTATTTGGAATTTTGGCGCTTCGAAAAGAATCAATATTTTATCATCTAAATCAAGAAAATTTGAACTTCATCGAAACTTTTTCATTTATTAATAGTTCATTTCAACATGAGCTTGATTTTGAAATTTATTACCAGTCTATTGAAAATTCTTGTTTATTTTGAAATTGAGATAGATTTATGTTTCTATTCTCCTGATTATAATAGCTTTCATCAATATTATCATGCAAAGGGCTCATATAAAGCTGACCATTATCCTAGCTGCGAAAAGGTTATATCTCTTTCCAATTCCCAAATACTTCATACTTTCTTTCAAAACAGGGGAGCTTTCTTCAAAAAGAGATATTCATCTCAATCCCCTTGATCTTCTTTTCTTACACCATCCATCATTTTAATTTCCCATTAAAAAGGGTTCTTGGAATATTTTCCTTATATCTGAACAGATGCTGTTGAAGATTACAGCTTTTGAGATTTTAATTGACATTTTGATGACTCTTTTGAAAATTTCTTTAAAGTAAGTTTAATTTCTAAGTCTTGGTATATTTGTTGGATGCTCATAATAACTTCATTTGATCACCAAAAGGTCAATAGAGACATAAAACTTTAATGAAATTTTCCTTTTTAAAAATAGGAAGAAATAGAAATAATAGTTTTCTGCGCTTTCAATATAATTTACAATCCATGTATATTACTCCCTTAAAAATTTTGCTATCTTCTTTCAGTTATTATTTGGTTCACCTCTTGATTTATATTGAGTTTTTCCAATTATAACTTATTAATAACTATAATTTCACTTGTAAATCATTTTATTATATTAGGTATGTTTTGTTTTTTTGTTTTCAAAATCAATATTTATAATTTGAATTATCAATATTCTTTCAGATTGAGATTTTTTTAAATTTATTAATTATTCCTTTTCCGAAAAAAAGGCATATTATCCATAAAAAATTAAGATTAGTTGAATGTACTCTCTTTTTTTATTTTCAAATTATATTCTCTGTGAATAAAAAAAATTGGATTCTTGTTACAGCTTTTCTGTGTTATTGCAAAGAACTCCCAATTTTCATCATTTCTTGGATTTTTCATTTTCCCCCCTTCTTTGGGGGCCTTTCCAAGCCCCAATTTTTTGCATAATTTGGTCTAATTAAAAATCCAAACAAGGGAGGGTAAGAAGATGATATTTCACTTATTAAATATCAAAATTATGTCTTTAAATAGAATTTGAATATACTGATAATTCAAAAATAAAAAGTATTGTAGAGCTATTTCCTGGTGGTAATAATTCTTTCAAATTCTAAGTCTAGTTAAGTACTATTGAAAGAAGTGAGAAATAACATGAAATAAGATTATTGAAAATTGATAAAAATGCTCAAAAACTGATAGAATTATGATAAGAAATTATCAAAGAATGATAAAAATGATAAAAAAATGGTACAATTGTGTTTTTTTCTTTCAAAAAAACAGAACAAAATAGAAATTTAATCTAAAAAGGAATTTTTTCTTTCTTTTGAGAAAAAAGAAATTGAAATAGAATGTGGCATTAAAATAACTTTTTTTTGAAAAAAAAAATCGGAATAAAAATATAATAATAAAGCCAAATTATCAATAAGATAAGATATTATTTTTGAATTAATTATTATACACAGCTGTGTAATAATAATTATTACAATAATTTTATAAGAAATACAATGATAAGATAATAAAATATAATATTTATAAAAAAACCTACTTAGAAGTTATTGATTGATAAAAACACGCCAAAACAGGTAAGAAACAATTATAAAATAATGCAAATAAGCTAAAACATGCCAAAAATAATATTTAAGGTACTTTTAAAGAATTTTTGGCTTTTTACAAATGATCTTATATGATTTTACAGCATAAAACAATTATTAAGGGTTATACAAATATAATGAACTGAATGATTATTTACAATGATATAAGATTTCATTTTATAAAATACTATTTTTGGAATATTGATTGTACTTATTTATGGGGAAAAAACAGTAATTAAATGGCTCTTTTTATGCTTCAAGACACCTCATCTGTGATGAAAGCTACTGACACAGGGTGTTTACTCATAAAAATTAAGTTGTAACTCAAAAACTCTTACTTTTTAGTTACAATTAAAGCTTTAGGTGTTATTCTTAACTGCAAGTAACTTTATGCTTTAATTATGCTTATTATCAATAGGCTTTGATATAAAAATAACTTATTAATTTTGAAGCTTATGGAATTAATATCCTAAAAGTAAAATCTCAAGAAAAAATATTCAAAATAAGTTTTTCCATTTATTTTTAGATAAATATTAATTTATTTTAAGAATAATTTGAAGGAGGTATATTCAAGGCTAGATACCAAATAATCCTCATTTCAAAGGCATTTGAGATTTAATTTATACACAGATAATATTAAATTGTAATCTCTGTGAAAATTTAAAGCAAATCCATCAAGAAATGAATTTTCTATAAGTTTTTGAAGTTATTTCTTTTTTCCATGTACAAATAGAAATACACACTAAACCTTAACTTATGATAAGGTTTTAAATCTTATTTGAGCTTTATTAAGCCTTGAAATTTCTTAAAACCTTTATTACACTCCTGCATATGGGGATTTACCCTTTGGCTGCTTTTAAGTCCTGTACAAAAGGAGGATAAACCCTTATAAGCTTTGATATTCTCTCAAAGTCTAATATTAAAGTTCAAATAAGGTTGAAAGCCATTAAATGCGGGATAAAACTTTTATTTGGGCTCTTACAGATCCCAAGAGTTGGGTACCCTGCCAACTTTTTCCCTTTTTACCTTTGTCCCACTATTTTGAATGGACTTTTACAACTTATTTATTCAAAGTCATACCATTGCTTTAAATAAATTTGGATTAAGATAATTAATTATTTACATCCTTTATGGAAAATTCTTAGCCAATTCAGTAAGAAAGCACAACCCCTTAATTTTAACACAATTTTTTGTAAGTTAACATAAACCTTATGTAACTTAAAATTAAGGTTAAAGTTGACAATTTTTATCAAATTGTACAAGTGTACTGTGAGATTATTGAATATTCCAATTACAGCCAAAATAACCATTTATGGGTTTATCACCCTGTAGGTATACCCTAGGTTATTTTTGGTGTTAGATCCAAAAATGACATAATAATTATCACTTTGTTCATCCAAAATAAAGTTATGGTTCTTTTTCAGTATTTCTTATTTTAAATCCATTTGAAAAGTCAGCTTTTGAATAAATCAAATGTATAATATGTTATTTTTGTCCTTATGGGTATGTCATACATACCTCACAGGCTCACAGAAAACCTTCAAGAAGAAATTTGAAAAATATCTGAGAAAAAACCTCAAAAGAAGTCCATTTCAAATATTGATTTTTTATTTAAATGCAAATTTAATGACCCATGTTGGGTCAATCAAGTGTAGAATAATCTAATAAATCAACTAAAATTTTTGTTTAAATAAATCTTTTCAATTAAATAAAAAAAGGAAATAAATATTCAATTAAGATTTATATTTTTAATAAAAATTGATTAATTAAAATTCAAATTTCTTATCACACACACACCTTTTTTGATATATTGTTTTATTAATTTCATAAATACTTTAAAACAAATATTTATATATTTATATATGTATATATACACTTTCATATTTATATTTAATCTCCATTTTTTTTCTTTTTCTAACAGATAGTTGAAAAAAGGGTTTTTCTTTCTTTTAATAATAAGACAAAATTTTTTTAAAAAAAAATAAAATGTTAAAATTCAAAAAATTAAAAAAGAATCAAAATATTTTTTTTTTGAAAAAAATAATAATTAGAATTTATTAGTCAAGGCTCACATAAGAATTCGGTATATTAATCCAAGTACCCTTACATGAAGGTATCAAAAAGTCCAAAATTAATGTAACACAACCCCAAAAATTCCACAAAGAAATTTTAACCCACACCCCACCAATATATAATAAAAGTATTGTCAAAACCAACTTTTTTCAAAGTTTTCCATAACAGAAGTGTGGCCACTAAATTCTTACTTAGTTTTAGTGTGGCCTATTTTATTTAAAACACAAAAGAACAACAGCAATATTCCAGAGGGGATCTGGTAAAAGAAATACAAAAAAAATAGAATCTTTTTTGAAGCCATTAATACTTTATTTCGTTCAGTTTACAAGTAACTTGACATATTAAGCTATTATTAAGACATGGGCTCTTCCCCTTATAGTAAGCTGAGGTCCATGCCTGACATGGAGAATCCTATAGCTAGCAGGTCTAAAAGACCTGTTTCCTTCTATTCTTCTGCACAATCTATTACTTTTTTCCTATATTTTTCCACCCAGTGACAATTCCCCAATATTTAGTTGTCATTTGGATTTCCATAAAAATGTTTATCCCTTTGAACATTATTATCTCCCTACCTTTTCCTATTCCACCCATAAATATCAATTAGAAAGCTCATTCTAGTCCTCAGGATTTGGCCTTTCTAGAAAAATAGAAAGAGAATATAAATTTTTACTTCTCTAATATTCCACCACCATTACAGATGTGGACTCAGAATGATTTTTCCTCATATTAGTACATCTAATTATCCCCACTCTGTCAGGCTGAGTCTATGAAGAGGTGATAATAAAAATTATTTACAACTTAAAATATGACTGTGACATGGATAATAATGTATAAAATAGGTTTTAAATAAAATAAAAGGGCTTTACTAATGATTATTAGTGGTGGTGAGCGCTGTTGAAAGCCCTGGGTGCAGCTTTACCTGTTGGGTTACAATAATAAAGTCTATAATACTAAATTTTATAGTATAAACTGGTTATTTTCCAAGAGTATAGCTGCTTTTGACAGTTTTAATATGTAGGAATTTAAGATCAGGATGAGGAAACCTTTTCTGGTGGAGAAAAGGCCTCCTTTTATCCTAAAATGGGGTGGAATGGCCCTCTAGACCATCCACGTAGAGGAAGTGAAGAGTTTTTTACTTCAGCGTACTGGCTTGTGGTTTTCATAGTTCCTGTATTCTCTGTATTGGTCTCAGATGTGGTTTTGAATCCACATCTGGGCAGTTTTCACCAATACAGGGTGAAATTTCCACCTGGGGACCACATAGCCCTCTGCTGAAATGTATGACATGTAGAATGCTGTAAAAAACCTGTATGGGACCCCAGTATTGAAGTATAAAAATGCTCCTTTGTCTGTTTGACACCTCATAATCATACTTACAGGATAATATCCCACAGTAAGACTGTATTGGTCTAATTGTGGGATTTTGAGCTTAAAACTGCCATAACTTTGTCATTTTTTGAGATATCAAGCTCAAAGGTGGTTCATTGTATAGCCCTGGATGTTTTATACACACTGGTACCTTATTTGATATGGCTATCATTAAGTATGGCAAAGTTATGCCATGTACAAGATTCTTTGTACATATATATGTTTTGCTTGAAAACTGTATAGAGCTTGTTTGCCCCATAACTTTTTTTCTAGATGAGATATGGGGAACTAGATGGAACCACCCAATAGCCCTCATTGATCTCTTTCAAAAAATACTCCACTTTAGGTATCTCACACTAAAACTGTAGAAGTTAGATGGGAGGTGAATATTTTAATCACCCTTATTTGACCTTATTTTGGTCATAACTTCTGTAATTCTGGTGCTAGCTCAGCTTAACTAGTACCATTGAATAGCCCTGACTTAGAGCTCTATTTTGAATACCCATTTGATGGTGTTAAGCCTCTTCCTCTGTATTGTTGATGAGAGGTGAAAATTAAGGTTTATGCTCAGAAACAACTTTGTTATTCTTTGTCCTATGATGATGGTACTTGTATATTTGGAAAGGGGTGAGCTTCCTCTTTATTTGATACCTTTTGAGCTTATTTGGCTCAGCTCCATGCTTTGGTGTTATCTTGGCTATACCATTGATTTATGGTATTTGGCTGCCATGCTTGTGCTCTGGTTTTGAGTCACAGTCTGACACACTCTATCCTATTTTATGAAACTGAACTCTCTATTATTTTGATTATGAATCCCTTCTTTGTTTATTTGGAAAATAATCAGCTAAAATACATTCTTCTTTTTCAAAAAAAAAACACTAAATTTCAATTTCCATAAAACTCCACAAAGCCCTCTTTGGGATCAAAAAGTGGGATTCTTTGGAAGCTCAAAAATCAATGTAAGTTTTTTATGAACTTTTTTCTGCATTCTGAGAAAACAATTTTCTTTCTTTTAGAAGTAGTAATTATTCAAATCTATAAGCTGGATCAATTTATATGATATTTTTTGGGAAGTGTCATTAATCTCAAAGGTTTGGCCATAAATAAACATGGTATTTGAAAGGGGGCCCAAAGAATGGAAAACCAGAAAAAAGAGTAATTGATGAAAACTGAGGGGATAGAGTTCTTCCAAATTTAATATTACCCTTCCCCCTACATGAATATGAGCCTTTTTGGTAAATTCATATAAGAGGTTACATGAGTTTACCAAAATCCTACATTAGCCTACCAATTCATAATACTTATTATTATAAAAATTGAATCAATTTTTTCAAAACAAAGAAAGAAATAAAAACTTATTTATTAATTCAATTAAGATAAAAAAGTATTAATTGCAAAAAAAAATGAAAAATTTGGGCTGGGTTCTTGATTGGGTTTTGAAACTTGTTTTCAAATTATTCTGGATTTATTTTTCACTTAAATTTATTGCAATTTTCAATTCAATTCAAACTCATTTTTGTCTCAAAATTCATTCAAAATTCACTACATCACTTTTAGTCTTGTTAAAGTTTTTATATGGCCCGACTCACTTTGTTTTATTAAAATTGTTTCCCAACACTGCCTTTTTTTCTCTAAAATCAATTCTGAAATTATTTTTCTCAAAATTAATTTCACCCATATTTCCAACTATGGTCATAGTTATCCCTGATTCTCAATTATCATCATATGATCTTATTCAAAGGGAGCTTTTTAATTAAAATGTGGATGAAGAAATGTTTGAGTCTAAAAAGGTCAGCCCTGTCCTTCCAAACACATTGGAAAGGACTTGCAAAGTTTCTGAAGATATACCAAGTTAAGCTTCCAGACCCAGACATATACAATTCACACATGAGCAGGCTTGGCTGAATAGACAACAATTAGAATATGAAGAATAACTCAAATGGAAAAAAATTATTAGAAAGTCAATTCAAAAGCCCATCAATTTCAGAAGAAAGAATATTTTCTGTCAATTCAAGAGCAAAAGAGGAATTTTAAATCTTGTTTTCTTTGGTTGGAGGACAGCACAAAGAAGCTTTTGGACTCCATCATGGAATTAAGGGGTTATTGAAAAAGCTTAGTAAGGAATGTTACAGGCTTTGTGCCAAGGTCCCATTGTTTCAAAAACAATTAGATTTCAGAAGAAGATTACCCCTATCTCAAGAAAGTGGAATTTTAGACTTTGAACCAACAATATGAATAATTAATGACATTGTATAGGGTAAGTCTTTTACTAATAATTAGATTTTAGGTTTTATATTTATGAATATTTGCTAAAGTAGGTTGTAAAGGGTGCTTGTAATTCAGCTGGAGGAGGTGAGATATTTATTAAATTTTGATGCAATCATATTAATCATGAGGTAAGGTAGTTTTTTTGGGGTAAGATTTTATACTTATTTGTGTGTTTTTCATTAGTTATATTATTTGTTAAAACAATGAAATAAAAATAAAAGAGGAATGGAATCAGGATATATTCCATACTTAAAAGAAAAAATACAAAAAAAAATTGTTACCTGACAAAATGGCAGGATAATACAATTAAATTCAATTGATGAGGAAAATGCCTCTTCAAGAAATATCAATGATTTCGGTAGTGGAAACAATTGCAGAAACTCAAATATCAGAAGTGAAAAAAATCAAAACAGAATGGAAGAAACTTATCCCATTGTGGGAGCTCCTCTTGTGTGGGATAAATGAGGAAGTGCCTTGAAGGGAAAATTACAAGAAAAAAATTTTGTATTTCTGTTCAATCTTGTAATCCTTTCTCTGCTATTGTGTCAGAATAATCTGAAATTCCCTTCCTAAAAATTCTGTATTATCCTAACTTTAGTTCCAAAATCAGTTTATTTATTGATGGTGTTTAGTTCAGAAAAGTATATTCAACAGACTCTATCATACCGGAATTATTGCATCACCATCACCTATGTGATATCAAATCACACTAGCTGGGTTTATTATAGATAAACCTAATTTTTTTATTTAAAACAAAATGTAAACTTCTTGGTACAATAGGTTTAGTTTATATAACACATAAATTTATTTAACATTAACCATAGCGTGATTCAATATAAATTCTCTAGGAAATTTATTTTACATGATGAGTAATTTATTCCCCATTATGAATAATTGCTTAGCCATAATGATGCATTTTTTGCCCAGATTTTGGAGTTGATTCCTCATAATTTGAAATAAACTCCTTATACTATTGATGTTGAATAATCCTCTGGTTTTTTTACATCAACCTATGGTTTATGGAAAAGAAACATTGCAATACATGAACATAATTAATTCATATAAAATATAAAATGTTAGTGTGATTTAATATCACATTGGTGATGGTGGTGCAATAATGCAGGAAGGTACTTTGCTTGATCTCAAAAACAAAATTCATTTAACCTTTGAAATATAATATAGCTTAGTTAACCAAGTTTAGTCTAGTAAAATGACACAAAAAAATACTAAAACAATGATTAAATAAATCCTAAAGCCACTACACTAATAATAATACTAAAACAAACAATAAAACACTATTTTTTCTATGATCTATGATATCTGATGTAATAAAAATCCTGATATTACCATATTGGTTAAGAAAAGCTCTTTAAAAGTAGAGCTTTATTAATAATTCTTTTTTTATATAATGTAACACTAATGCATTCCCAAAATCAGTATTCTCCTTTATAATTAACAAACTGTAATTTTAGTAACCAAAATAGACTTTTCTGTAATTCAATAAAAATGAATAAATTAATTATCCCTTTTCTCTTCTTTGAGTCTTTGATGGCCTTGAATAAGGTGAAATTCTTTCCTAATACTATTTTGTTTAATTTTGAATATTAATATATATGGCATTTTTATACTTTATAAAATAAAATCATATCATAAGGTTGTCTTGTTTTCAATTAATACTTTTTTTTATTGATAAGACCTTTCATGCTTCAACACCATTATTCATGGCCCCTTTATCCTTCATATAACAGAATTATGTATTTGTAGGATAGTTAACCTGATATTCAGGGATGAATTTAAATCCACTTTCCACTTTCTGGAGGGATAAAAAGAATGAGGGAAAGAGAGGAATTGGGGAGAGTGGCCTTCTATTTTTAGTTTTTGGGCTCTCCAGAGGAGTTTTTCAAAAAGAGAGACCTTGAATTTTTCACTTTCTTTTGGCTGGGAGAATTATTTCCTGGTGGTGCCACCCAAATAATTTCATTTATTTATATCATTGCATAATTTGTTTGGTTTATGATTTCATTTGTTGGGTTGCTGACTAATTTGAGGTATTTCTGATAGTATTTATTTAAATTCAAGGGGAAATTTTGATTTCTGTTTCCATGGTGATTAATTAGTTATTATGTCATTTATTTGGTCAATTTGGGTCACTGGGTGCCCTATTTCCTGATTATCACTAATCTTTGTACTTTCTGACTAATTCTCCATTGTACCTGTTCCCCTTGACTCCCTACGTATTACTAATCAAGGAATTTTATTGCTAATAATTTCTTAAATCCTTCCTTCTTATGTAATTCATGCATATTTCCTCTTCCTTCTGTCTTGAAAAAAAATTAAAACAATCTCCGCTACCATTAAATACCCCCCAGCTTCAATATCTATTGCCTTTTTACACTCTGCCCCTCAGATTGTGGATTGTTTTCCTTTTTTCTCATATAAGCAAGATGTCTTCCCCTCCTGATGTGTGCCTGAAATGCAGCATGAATTACAAAATTTTCACACGTATTATGAAAGCTCAACGCAGCTCCCCGCCGGAAGAGGAAGAAGTTGACCACCCCCACCATGGCGACGCAAATACCCCCAACAACTAAAATCTGACTACGCGTCTTGACATGTTAAAAAAAGAGAGCCACACAATTCACCTTTACAACCTTTGCCTCTAAAATCAAGAAAAGAAAGCCCTTCATATGCAAGAATCATTTCATCACATTTTAAAACATATCCCCTCTCTCTAAAAAGAGTTATCATCCCTCCAGTCAGGCGGTGCATTCCTTCACTCCAAGCCCAACTCCCAGCCCTTCAATAATCAACAAGCAGGCTTAATTTTTCAGCGCAGTAATGAGATACTCAACAAGATCAATGAAACGGTCAGCGGCAACCCAATTTCAATCAGAGAATCCAGCGTCCTCCCTTCTAGAAACGTAAGATTCTACACCGAAAATTGACACCAAAGCTCCTGGCTCATGAAAAACAAAAATATATGGTCAAAAGAGGCACATAACGATCTAGAGGAAACCCCCAGCCTCTTCTCCGGAATTTCTCACGGAATCCTTAAAGCCTCAATCATTGAGGAAAAAGCCTTACAAACAATAATTTCAAAAGAAAACGAATTCAATCTTATCAACCTAAGAAAAGCTTGATGGCTCACAAAGAACCATGATCCCACCAAGAAATCAGGCTCGATTGTCCTGTCCTTTGAAAAGGAATCCATTTCCAAAAAGATCAAAATTAATGGTACTTTTCTTTTTTAAGACTTATGAAGAGTTACCAAATATGTTTCCCGCCCTCCCCAATGCTTTAGATGCCTGGAAATGGGACATTACAGCTGATGGTTCTGGAAAGCGGTTTTGTGTGCCAAATGTGGTAAAAATAATGAGACCATCAACTGTGATGCTATTATTGACACCATAGAAGAATTATTAAATTTAAAGGCCGCCGGAGATATTTCTCTCACCATCTACTCCTCTTTTTACCAAAAATGTCAGGTCATAAAGAGAGGGTTTCAAGACATAAATATAAAACTCCCACCCAACAATTGTAGCTTCCAATGAGATAAATAGAGTTCCCTCTCCCCAAAAAAGCTTTGTAAATAGCTTACTAACTCCCATTTTTAATAGAAGGGCTCGTCCCGATTTAAAAACAGTCTCTACAATTCTTTCCCTAAACTGCCATAGCTCCAGAGCTGTCCTTTTAAGCTGATTCAACTAAGAGCTGAAATATGCATTAATACTAGAAATTCAATAATCATGAATTAACCCACTGACGCTCTCCCCTCCATATCATGAGATGGGGAGACTTCTACGAGTTCATTCCTTCAAACCTCCTCAACAAACACAGGACATGCCTCTATGTGAGAAGCCACATTCCAGTAAAGAACATTTTTAAGCTCCAAGGAAACACAAGGTTTTTGGTAAGATTAATAATAGATATTGATGAAAAACTTACACTGTGAATCATATATGTATATAACCCCCCCCCGCACATTTGAAGCCTTAGCAATCTTGGATTACTGGCTAAAAAAACACAACAGGTCAGTCCCAACCGTCATATGTAGGGATTCTAACCTGAAAACACAAAATATGAAGCCCTATCAGCTACCAAAACACCCATGCGGAAGCTTCCAGGCTGATAAAAAATGTGGAAGAAATACCTTTTGCCTTCTAAATCCACAAAATACCCCAGCGTACTACCCATCACAAGGTAAGGGTACAACTACAGATCTGATATGGACCAACCTTAAGTGCCCCAAATTATTTCACTCAATTAATACCTCAGAAAAAAATCATGGCTGGGACTACGAGAAACTAGAACTCAAGATCTCAAATAATGTAGAAACATCAAAGACCAGATCAAAAAAATAGACTGGAGCAACATGAAATGGTAGGAAGTCTCCCATTTTTTCACAAAAGCTTAAACATCCAAATGCATAAGAAAATAAGTCAGTCAAATGAGAAGAGAGAATTCTATCCATGTTCATCTCAGTAACAAGAAACAACTTGGATAGGATATTAAAGATAATTCTGACAGACCTAAAAGGTGGTGGGACAAATAGAAGCTCAACCCAATCAAAGATTAATTACAAAGATCAAGACGTTGGATGATTCAGGCTAAGACAGAGGAAGCCCATTCCTTTTACCTTCAAATCAAAAAGAAATCCAAATAGAAAGTCTTCCAAAAAAAACAGAGACACTGGAAATCGTTTCTGGAACAAATGTACGACACCACAATTTATGATTCACTTGAATACATCAAGCCCAGGACAGCGGGAAGCTTTGCCCCACTTGCACATTAAGGAATAGTGATCAAAAACAAAATAGAACAAGCTAAGCTCCTTTTTCAATTGGACATCTAATTTGAACACTCCATGTGACACCGCTTATATCCCCAATACTAGCACCTTAGAAATATTTGAGTTCCCTCCTATAACCAAGTCAGAGGTTCTACTCATCATGAAAAAACTAAGGTGCAAGAACGCTCCTGGACCTGAAAAATTCACCATCAAGCTAATTCAACTCCTAGAACCCTCTCTATTCGCCCCACTATCCTCACTCTTCAACAGAATATTACACAAATCTGAATTCCTCAAGAGCTGTATAAAGGCCACCTCTGTGATCATCCGCAAACATGGAAAAGGTGAATATTCTTCCACAGTATTGTAAAGACCTATTTCCCTCCTTAACTCGATAAGAAAACTGATGGAAAACATAATTTCCCAATTCCTAACTCACTGGGAAGAAACAAACATATTAATTTCCAAAGGCCACTCAGGAGGCTGCAAGAATCTAGAAACATAGGGCGCCCTGCTGCAACTGACCATGTGGATAAAAGAAAAATGGCTTAAAGGTAAAGTTGTTACAGCACTTTTTATAGACTTTAAACCATCCTTCCCCTCAGTAAATGAAAAGGGAATCACTTCATTCTTACACATAAAAGGCTTCCCACTTTATCTATGGAAAATTATCAAAAACTCCCTCTCAAACCAAAGAACCTACCTTTGACTTGATTACCACACCTCCCCCATTTTCAAAATAAGCCAAGGTCTCCCTAAAGTATTACCTCTTTCAGTAATTTTATACATCCTATACATATCACAACTCCTCTCCCATTCCTGCATAGTTAAAGTTGATACTAAATCTATAGGCTACATAGATGACATGGTTTTCCTAGTAGCCCATAAAGAAATTCTTGAATGTATGACCCAAATTCACAAGTTTGGCGGAAAATTCCTCTATTGAGGTAATACACATGGTGCAATAAGTTGACAAAAAGAAAGCTCAGTTTATTATCTTCACTCACTGTAAGTTAGCCTTACCCTCCCTCCTTTTTGGTGACACATGTCTCTCCCCATCAGAAATGACAAAAATGGATAGGTGTTATCCTTGAAATAAAGTTAACCTTCTCAGAACACATCACCCAAGTAAGAAACAGAGGCAAAAATACAGTAAAAGAGATAAGAAAATTAGGTACCACATCCTGGGGCATTTATCCCCCTCATAGAAGATTGCCAATGTCTAATGTTTTAGAATCCAGAGTCACTGATGCAGGCTTCATCTGATGTACCAAGCAGGACTGGGTATAAGTGATAAATCTCCTAACTTTTGTCTTACAATTAAGCTGAAATTCTTATACTTCGTGCCTTTAAAACAACTTCATTAAGGTACATCAAGAAAAATAGCCTCTCCCCCTCTCTAATAGATCATCTAAGGAAGCATGTCGCCAACTTTATCAGACCAAAACTATGCACCTACAGGATGATAAAAGATACCTCCCCTCACTTGTTCTGTGGGAATCTACTAAAAGTAATCACAAAACACTCTAACCCTATTAATCTCAAAATATAAAAATACTTCATCATCACTGTACTGAATCACCTAGAAGAGAAAGTTGTCTCCTTCTTTCCATAAGCACCTCCATGTATTAATGGGGCATTTCCCAATATTGAAATTCCCTAAATCAGAAAAGAAATCCAGTAATACAAAATTCAAAAACTTGTAACAATCTTAAAGTCAAACAATGAAACTCTTATTTTTACTTATGGATTTGCAGACCCCAGAGAAGTACTAGGGGCAGAAGAAACCTCTTTATATGGCAGATTGGAGAGAAAGAAAGACCCAGGCCCTCCTACATTATCCATAATTTCAGAATGAACAATACAAGTAATTTAACTAGCTCTTGACATCATATAAGAAAACCTCCACAACATTCACTACCCAGAATCTCACATCTTTATGGAAAATTCATGTGTCCTACACAGGCTGAAATCCGCCTGGGTTGTTAATACAGGAATATACCTTATCCTCCAAGCTCTAAAAATTGGAGCTCAGTCCCCAAGTCCTTTTCACTACACTTCCACTGGGGCCTAGAACACTCCAACCTCCAGGGTAATGAGCAGGCTGACTCACTGGCTAACCAAGCCCAAAGACTAAATCACAACCTCAACCCCGCACTTCACCAACCACTGGCTTTCTCCAAGGAAAACCACGTTTTAAACCTGAATCAAAAGCTCCTCACTTCCCCAAAACTTGAAATTCACCCTACCCATTATGCAATGAACTCACACAGAATAATTCACCAAATTCTCTTTGGACACTTCCCCTTGAACAGCTATCACCACCATTTCAAGATGATGGAGTTCCCCTCCTTTCCCCTTCTGAAAGAAAGAAGGAAAACTCTAACACTTTTATAATAAATTTCTTCAAAAACAACAAAAAACTTCCAAAACTTTGAAAAAACCTCAAAAAATTAAAAATTAATAGTAAACTGGCTAAATTACCTTTACTTATCTATCCTTTTTTTTTAAAAAAAAAAAAAAAAAAAAAGAATTCAATACCATTTTTTTGGTAGACAAGGTCTAATTACCATTTCAAAAATTTTTTTTTTTTCAAATATAGATAGCTAATATTTTGAATATTCAAATTTTTTAATTTAAAATAAAAATTTAACTAGTTGAAAAAAAAAAAAACTTTATGAATTAAAGTCCAATTTTTTTGGGTTAAAAGCTTAAATTTTTTTTTTTTTTTTTTTTTTCTAAATGTAGTTTTTTTTTTTGGGTATTTTACAAACTTTAAAAAGATTTTCAAAAAATTTTTTTGACTTCCTAAGAATAAAAAAAAAAAAAAATTCTTTTTCTTATTTCTCAAAATTTGGATTGAACAAATTATCTTACCCTTTTTATTGATACAAGTCATCTTTTCATTTTATTTCCAACAGAGGGTACCTATGGGGGTACTTCTTCCTTTCACTCCCTAGAAAAAAAAACTTTATTAATCTGATATGGTATGTCATACCACATTATAATTATGAAACAATTAACTATTTAAGAATCAAAATGTAGCTTTAACTCAAAACAATGAGATAAATTGTTTTATGAATAATATGGGAAAAAAAATGAAAAATATCTTGAGCTCATTGATGATGATTATCCAGAAAGTTTAAGATCAGTATGAGGAAAGAGACAGATTAAAAAGGAAAAAATAAGATGAGCGCAAACGAAAACAGATTCAAAGAGAAGGGGAGTGTTTAATTTTTGAATAAAGGGATTTTCAAGAGAATCAAGAATGTCATAAATACATTATTCTTGTCATGGTTACCATTTCAGTTAAGATTAGTGAATTAAATAAAGAATATATGAAATTTTCACAGTTTTCTTTAGGTAAACTTAAAAAATTCTTTAACAATTCAAAAAAGCTTTAAGGATGTATTTTATTCAATTATAAATTCAACTTGTAGATTTTTATGGGGAATTTAAAGATTTTTTGGAAGTATGTAGATTTTGGTTGACTTAAAAAAATTATGTTTTTTTTGGGAAGGTCTTATTATTGTGTGCAGTAAGGAATGGTAACTTTACCAACAAATGTCTCTGATGCATGTTTATGCAAATTAAAATATTCTGTTGCCCACTTTTTATCTCTGAATAATTTACAATATGTGAATTATTTAATATTATTATTGATACTATTTTTGTAAAATATTGTGAATTAATGAAATTTTCTTATATATTTTAAAAACTCTTTGAATAAGTATTTATTATTTTATTGAGAATTAAATGTTATTATTATGGCTACTTGGAAATAAGTTAAAATCTTTATTTAAAAAAATGAGGCATTTGGGTAACAACTTTGATCACAAGATGATTCCTATAATGTACATAACTAGAAAAATGGTGAATTTTTCAAACCTTTTTTTCATAACAAATCAAAAATACCGTAATGGTATTTAAATTATTATTTGAAATTATAAATATTATTCTTTCATTTTCTTAAAAATATGGGTTCATTATATACCACACTGGCTTTGATAGTGCATCAGTATCTAATAATATTAAAATCATAAATGATTTTCAAACGTGTTTGAAAATGGAATTACCAAATAAGTCAGCTATTATACATACCTAAAATTTAGAAAAAAATCAAAACCCAAAAAATTATGCACCTCTACATGAATCACTTAAATTGAAAAATAAACTTGAGCAGCTCCATAAGTAATGTGAGAAACTTTGAAGGAATAATTACAATAAAATTCATGAGCAATATGATTTTCAAGTTGCAATTGGGGAGCTTAAAAAAGTTGAAAGAAAGAAATTAACTTATTGGAAGTAAAACTCTATGAGATTTCATAAATCTAATTTTAGTTTATAGAGCAAATCATTATATCTCACTTTTCATGGTTATATTTCTTGACTTACATATGGATTGAAAACTCATATAAAATCAATTGACCCCCTTAATTTTAATCACAGTTAGAATAATTTTTTTTCTTCTAATTATGATCCATTTATTTATTCAAATTAGTTTTTTTTTATTTTAATTCAATTAAGAACATTAAGAATATTTGGTTTTAATTTTGAAAATTTTCAATAATTAAAAATCTTCTAGAAACAAATAACTAAATTTAAAACAATAATCTTTAAAACCAATTTTTAAAATAAATAATTAATTAAAATTTTAAAATCTCATCTAATTATTCAAACAAAAATTAAATTATTTAAGCTTCACTACTCCTTAATTTAGTTGAATTATTTCTCACTATTTATTGATTGAAACATTTTTTTGTACCAATCTTTTTCCATTTAATCTATTATGTTATATCATAAATTACACTTTCAATTTACATGTCTTTAGTGAAAAACTTCCTGTGGTTCCAGAATACATTTAAATGAATTTTTCAAAAATAAAAAGGATTTCTTAACAACAATTCTAAAATATATATTCATATTAGATTGAATATGGGACCAATGGTATGAAGAATTTTCTCACACTTAGTTTAAGAGTGAATATGATTGAAGTGGACATGTTCCACGTCATTTTTATTTCTGAAAGTTGTCAAAATTAAAATTATTGATGAATAACCTTAATCCCCAATTAGTAAACAATCTTAAGGTAAAATTGGTATAGCATTGATGAGATTTGTTCCAATTGGTTATTTTTGAAAGACACAACTCTCATGAATTGAATTTAAAAGACTGCGATAAACCTTTTGATTTCAACTTATAAAAATAAATCAGAAATATACCAAAAAATGATGAGTACTTACATTATAGAAATTCACATCACAATATATGATTCATTGAAAACCAATAAAATTCAATCCTTTTCTATTAACATATGATTTCCATGTATCATGTGGTGGTGGGATTATTGGAATTTGTATACCATTTCTTGCACCAATGATATTGTTGAGTCCCCATCTTCTCTTGAATTATTCTTTAATATTTTCCCACTTATTTTCTTCATTAAACCTAGGGAAACTTACAGTCTCAATAAATTCATGACAATTCCAAATTCTAACTTATTGTCAATAAGAAAAAAAAAGCAAACTTTTAGTTAAATCATTTAAGGCCACCAAAATTGCTTTAATAATACTTTACAACACATTTTAGGCCTTTATTTTACCAATATTGAACATATGACCTACTGTTTCATAAGATTTTCAATGGCCAACACAAAAAAGTGTAATTGCTACTTTTTTCTTCAATTTTTTAACATTTTATATATTTCTCAGAACCATTTCTAACATGAGGAATATTTTTTTTTTTTGCTAAATAAAAAAAAATCATTTCATTCCATTTAGAAGAGTTAAATGAAATTTAATTTATTAAATTATTATTCATCATAGCATGGATTGAAACAATTTCTTTGGTTTATAGTTTGAATTTGATTTTGAATTATTTTTAATCATAACAATTTAAATTAAATTTCATGATTACTATTAAATTACTAATAATAAATATTAAAGATTAATCTTTCAAATTTGAAAAGATTTTAATTATAATTATAAAAAAAAAAAAATTAAATTGATTTTAATATAAAATTAAATTATATATAAAAAAAAAATAAAAAAAATAAAAAAAATAAAAAAAAATAAAAAAAATAAAAAAAATAAAAAAAAAATAAAAAAAATAAAAAAAATAAAAAAAATAAAAAAAAATAAAAAAAATAAAAAAAATAAAAAAAATAAAAAAAATAAAAAAAATAAAAAAAATAAAAAAAATAAAAAAAATAAAAAAAATAAAAAAAATAAAAAAAATAAAAAAAATAAAAAAAATAAAAAAAATAAAAAAAATAAAAAAAATAAAAAAAATAAAAAAAATAAAAAAAATAAAAAAAATAAAAAAAATAAAAAAAGGGTATTGGTAAAAACACGTAAGCAAATTGGTAAAAACATGTAATTTTATGGTAAAAACACGTAAGGGATGGTTTTTAAATGAAATATGGCTATTTATGGCATGTATGATGCCATTAATGCCATTTGTGCCATTAAAAATTCCATTTATGGCATTAACAGTGCCATTAATGGAATTATAAATGAAATATTTCTGATGCCATTAATGCCATAAATGGCATTAACAGTGCCATAAATGGCATTAACAAATGGCATTAACACTGCCATAAATGGCATTAACACTGCCATAAATGGCATTAACAGTGCCATTAATGGTATTAACAGTGCCATTAATGGCATTATCAATGAAATATTATTGATGCCATTAATGCCATTTATGGCATCAACAATGCCATTTGTGGCATCAAAAATGCAACATTTCTGATGCCATTAATGCCATAAATGGCATTAATAATGCCACATTAACAATGCCATTTATGTAACACCATAAATGGCATTTTTAATTCCATTTATGTAATTCCACAAATGGGATTTTTGATTCCATAAATGGCATTTTTGATGCCATTTATGTTATAGTTAAGGCCATTAATTCCATTTTTAAGGCCAATTTTAAGGCCATTTATGGCATTTTTAAATGCATAAATGGCATTGTCAAGGCCATTAAATTCAATTTATGGCATTGCTGTAATGCTATTTATGCCAATTTTCTGGCCATAAATGGCATCTGTATGTCATTCTTGATGCCATTTATGGCATTATTATGTCATTAGTGATGCCATTTATGGCACTTTTGATGTGATAAATGGCACTGTTAATGCCAAAAATCAAATTTTAACTTCCACTCATCATAAATTACATTTTGAATTAAATTTATGTCATAAATGGCATTTTCAATTTAATTACAAACATGAACACAAAAACATAAAAAAACATGGACTTTTTGGGCCTACAAATGTTCTTGCAAAAAAAATACCAAAATGTTGGGCTTCTGGTTTATTATTCTCAACATTCTCACCTTCATTTTAAAAAAAAAATTATTGAAATTCATAAGTGGGAACATTTTTAATGAATTTTTTCAAAAAAATGGGCCATTTTACCAAATTGCCCAAAATAGAAAAATTGGGCAAAAAAAAAAAAATTGAAAAAATTTGGGGACCTTCACATCCCATGTCAGAAAAAATATGGCAAAAAAAAATGTTAAAAATTCTCAAAAATGAGCCTGAGGAATTTTTATAAAAAAATTAGGTTACTTACGTGTTTTTACCATAAAATTACGTGTTTTGGCCATAATTTGGTAAAAACACGTAAGGGCTTATGTGTGTTTACCAACACCCTAAAAAAAATAAAAAAAAAAAACTTTTAAAAATAATTTTGAAAAAAAAAGGTTTTAAAAAAAATTTAATTATGAAATTAAATTTAAATTAATTTTAAAAATTATTATTAAAAAGGTTTTTTTTTTATTATCAAAAAAAAAATAAAAATATAAAAATACAATAATTAGTTTAACCTTTTTCTTTTTTTTTTTTTTAAAAAAAAAAAAAAGTTTTTATATATAAATATATTACTTTATTTTATTTTATTTTATTTTAAATTCAAAAGATTAACCTTTTTAATTAATTTATTAATTTTTTTTTCTTTTCCTTAATTCTTATTATTATTATCATTATTATTATTTTATATTAAATTTTAGAAATTGTTTTATTTTATCTTTTTTTTTTTTTTTTGGATTATGTTTATTTATTTGTTTATTTATAAATTTTATACTTTTATATAATTTTTAATTTTAATTTCATAATTATTTGTTTTTGAAATTAATATATCAAGATTTTTCTTCAAAAAAAAAAACCATTTCTTTATTAATTTTTTTAAGTGTTTTAATGATAGAGATGGGTATGGTTTTTTGACAGATTAGAAACTTGAAATTACCTAGCTTGATTATGAGTTTTGGTGGACCCTCTCAAATACCATAACTTGTAAAAACCCATGCAAACAGCTGACCACCAACAGGGGTTTTGACAAGTTCTACTGTTTAATAACAAACATGATGACTTTTGGCCCAAGGCTTAGCATATGTCATATGCCATTGATTGGGCTGTGTAGCTTAGTGCGGTGCCCTTTCTGGTTGGCAGGCGCAAGTTTGAAATTTGTTTTTATGAAGTGAAATTGAAACGCTTTTGGAAAACAAAAAACAGAAAAAGGGATTCTTAAATGTTCTTCAGTTACGTTACGTCTGTTTTTTTTAAGGATTGGCTGACACCATGTTGCAAAACAGAACATTTTTCTATTTACAAAAAACCTATTACATTCATACAATTCAACTTGTAGGGTTATCTTTCTCACTCGACATCTAACAAAAAAGCAAGAGTTAAAATAACCCCAAATTAAGACATGAACAATTTTTGATAGAATAAAAAACGTAATGATTTAGAAAACAAACTTGAACATGATTTTACAATAAGAGTTGATGGATTTTATAGATGTGTGTTTTGAAAAAAGCCCGCTAAGGATTTCTAACAACTATAAATCAACTTGACTGTAATTTTATTTTATTTTAAGAAAAGAAGGTGAATTAATTTCAAAGAAAATATAAATTAATTTGAAATTAACAAGTTTTTTAAACAAAGTCAAACCAGTTCTAATATTTTAGGAGGAAATCCAAAAGTTTGTGGGGTAAGTTTACGAAAAGCCATGATGAAGATTATGGATTGATGGATTGAAGTCAGTCATTGATTCATCATCGTCTTCTTCATCATCGTCATCATCGTCGATAGCATCAGCTTCGATTCCTTCTTCTTCTTGATGATCATATACTAACGATCTGTTAGGATTAATGATTGGATTAGAAATCATAGATTGATGTTGTTGATTTTCAATGTGAACTTGTTGAACTAGATCTTCATCTTCATCTTCATCTTCACCTTCGCCTTCAGCATCTTGATTGCCATCACCGTCTTGATCTTGATCTTGATCATCATCATCATCATCATCATCATCATCATCATCGTCATCTTGATCTTGATCATCGTCTTGATCTTGATCCTCATCATCGTCATCGTTTTCATGATGATCATTGTCATCATCATCATCATCTTGAATGTTTAATTGATCATCGGATTCATATAAAAATTCTTTTTGATTATTGATTGAGTTGAATGATAATTGATAATCTCTATATTTTCTAATTTGATTTAAATTAAAATTCAATAAAAGATTATGATTATTATTATCTTGTTGTTGATGATAAATTTGTTGTAATTTTTGATTTCGTTCTAAATCAATTAATTTTGAATTTTGAATTAATGTTAATCTACTTCTAATGATTTCAATTTGATCTAAAACTAAGCTAAAAAAAAATAAGAATGATAATAACAAAGGTTAAAATATCAATTTATAAAAAATTTCCCTTATTATTATTGATAATTAAATTTTTATAAACTTAACTTGCATTCAAATTTTAATTTAGTTTCTTTTAATTCTTTTTCATTTAAATCTAAAGATAATAAATTATTCAAATTTTTGATTTTATTAAATTTTAATTTTAATTCTAAATCTAAAAAAAAGCAATCATAATAAATTAATTTTAATCCTTGATTTAATTAGATTATAAAAGAAATCAACAAGTTTACATTGATTTTTAATTTTAATTCGTTTTTCAAAATTGGGTTTAGGTGGTGGCAAAGGTAAAAATTTTAATTGATTTTGTTGTTGTTGTTGTTGTTGCTGTTGTTGTTGATTTTGATTTAATTGAAAAGTTTTCTTTTGTTGTTGTTGGATCGAATTAGAAGGAACGTCTTCCATTTTAAATTTCAAGTCGTTCGTTTTTAAATTTTCAAAAAAGCAGTGAGCGAGTAAAATTGCAGAGCCTAAATTTTAATTTAGCTTTGATTTAAAAAATTGATTTTGATTTTGATTTTGATTTTTTTAAATCAAGAAACAATTTAAATTTAAATTTTGGTGAAAATCATGGATGGATGGATTCCAAAAGTGCAATTAGACCGATTTTTGAAGGAATTATTGAGATTTTTTGATGAAAGATTCGAGAAGAATGGTTGGATTGAGTGATGATTAGATTAAATATGAGAAATTCTTCAAGATTTATGATTAAAATCCAAAAAATTGATAATTTCCATAAATTTCCATAAATTTCCATAAGTTTCCATAAATTGAATGAAGAAAATAAAATTTATTAAAAAGATGAGATTAGTAATTTTGATTTGGCAAACCAAAGAGGAGAGACAAGCTAGGCAGAATGAATAAATTGATCAATTAAATTAAAAATTCACATCAAAACAGAAAAGCTAGACAAAGATAAAAATAAAAAATAAAAAATAAAAAATAAAAAATAAAAAATAAAAAATAAAAAATAAAAAATAAAAAATAAAAAATAAAAAATAAAAAATAAAAAATAAAAAATAAAACTTATGCATATGTCATGGAAGGTGAGACTGATGAAGAACTTGAGAAAGACATTTTAAGCCTTGGTTACTTATTTGAAAAGCAATTTTTGAAGCAATGTCAAGTTCACAACCCCCCATATATCTAGCAAGCATGTGATTTGGAAAGCTTACCATTTGTAAAATTTAGATAATTATGTCAAATGTCATAATCTAAATTTTAAGATCTGGTGAGTCTTATAAGCCATGATGAAGTATTCAAAAATAATCCTAAGGTCAAGCAATGTGATATCAAATTACAATTGGCTGTAGCACTTCTTTGTCTAGGTAGTAAGGGAACAGGCTCTTCAGTTGGTTGGATTGAATCAATTTTTGGCATTGGCCAAGGAGCTGTGATACTTTATAAACATAGTATTTCATTGGAACCTCTAAAGCACAAATCAAGTTATCTTACATGGCCAGATGCAAATAAACAGGTAGAGTGGTCACAGGTGATGCAAGCTGAGGAATTTCCAGGGTGCATTGGATTTATTGATGGAAGCTTGCTTGCATTGACTCAAAAGCCACCCAATGATCCTGGGATCAAGTTTTATTGGAAGGATAAGTATGTAGGACCTATTTTTATATTGATTAATAAAGAGCTGATATTTTGGGTTTTATATAGTTAGTTACTCTATGTCAATTCAACTTGTATGTGATGTGAACAAATGTTTCTGAGCATTACATGTAGGCCTTCCAGGGTCAGTGCATGACTCAAGATTATATCAAAATATGAATATTTGTTAAATTCCTGAGAAATCTTTCTCATAAAATCAATACTTGCTTGCTGTTCAGCATAATCAAGCTCTAAATTTATAATTCCTGAATATAAGGGCAATTTTACATAGAAATTATATAATAAGAAAAGTTTAATTATTTACTGGTCCAGTTACATGTGCATATATAGCATTCAAGAGGAATACACAAAGTTTTCTTTTAATGATTGAAGCAAATACAATGTCAAATGAAAAATAGAGAAGATGTTATAAATTTTGTTGATTGGGAAATCAGCTGTGTCATCTTGCATAATATCTTATCAAAAATTGGTGATCAATGGCTTTCATTATATGATAATAATGATCCACCTTATCTTGAAGCAATACTAGAAAGACAGGAAAATGGTAATGGGAAAAATATTCTGTCAGGCTGATTCTATAATAAAGCTATAAGATAGTATATACAGCTTTAAGTTTGACTGTGAGACAGTAATTTATGGTAAAAAAGCTTCAAATAATAGTACTTGGGGGCTTTACTAGGAAGAATAGTGGTGGTGAGCACTGATGAAAGCCCAGGATACACAGGTTATCAGTTGATTAGCTATAATAATAAATACAATACTAAGACTAAAGGATAACCTGATTATCTATAAAATTATAACTGTTTTTGACAGTTGTACTATGTAAGAATGTAAGAGCAGGATGGAGATTCCTCTTTTGGGCAGAGAAATGTCCCTTTTTATCCCAAAACTGGGTGAAAAGGTCCTCTAGACCTGTTCACATAGTAAGATTGAAGCTTTTTATCTCCAAGGACTGGATTGTGGTTCTTGATAAGCTTCTACAACCTTTAATGGGCTCAGATGTGGTTTTGAAACCATATCTGGGCAGGTTTCACCAATACAGAGTGAAAATTTTCCTCTGGGGACCCCATAGCCTTCTGCCGATGTGTATGACATGCAGAATTCTGTAAAAAACCTGTATGGGGAACCATTGTTTACCAAACTATAAGTTATTGCAGGATAAACAAGCTCCTTCATAGAATTGACACCTCATATTCAAGGATATGGGAAAGGATCCCACAGTAAAGGTGTATTGGCCCAACTGTGAGATTTTGACCTTAAAGCTGCCATAAATTTGGCAGTTTTCAATTTATTAAGCTCAAGGTTGGTTCATCTTGTAATCCTGGATGGTATCCATACAATGGTACCTCATTTGGTATGGATACCAACAAATATGGAAACGTTATGCCATTTTTAATTTCCATTATTCAGATGTGGATTTTTCTGAAATCCTGTATGGAGTTTGTTTTCTCCATAACTTTTTTCTAGATGAGTTATGAGGAAATTGATGGCACCATCATATAGAAAGATGGTTCTCTTTCCAAAATGATGCCACTTTGGATATCTCACACTAAAACTGTAGAAATTGGATTAGAGGTTAATATTTTGCTCACCTTTATTTGGCTTAATTTTGTCCATAACTTCTGTAGTTTTGTTGCTAGCTTAATTTTGCTAGTACCATTGGATAGCCCAGACTTAGAGCTTCAATTTGAATACCAATTTTCTTGGTTTAAGCCTCTTCATCTAGATTTTAGATGAGAGGTGAAGCTTAAGGTTTATGCTCAGTTCTTATTTTGAGAAGGGATAACTTTTTTATCCTTTGTCCAATGGTTATGGAAGTTATATATTTGAAAGAACGTTACTTTCCTCTTTCTTTCGATACCTTTTGAGCTGTTTTTTCTCATTTAAATGTTATGGTGGTATTTTGCTCTACCATTTGTTTATGGTATTTTGGCTGTCATGCTTGTGTTCTGATTTTAAGTCACAGGCTGACATACCCTCCCTTTAAAAAAGGCTTAGCATTTATGAGACTAATCAGCCCTCCTAGAGACTCTGAATATTCTAAGGTGAATGTCACCATCTGGTATGGCATCTTCTTCCAACCAAGTATCTTTATCAGCTGCTTGGTTATTAAATCTCACAAAATATTGTATATGGCCCTTCCCATTGAGTCTGATCTTCCTGGCATTCATGATATTTTTTACTATGCCAGGGCAGTCTTCTACTTCCACTATGTTTTCTGGAGTTTTTCTTATGTTTCTGGAGTGGAACTTATCCTCTCCTGTTTGGTGGTAAGGTTTGACTAAGCTTACTGGTAACACTGGGTGTTTCCTAGAGAATTCTTCTGTGAGTCTGACCTCAACTGCATTTTTCCCCATCAATCTAATGATAGTGAATAGTTTCACAAATGAGTCTCTCATTTTATTGGGGCCTTTGAGTTTGTTGAAATTTCAAGTAAAAACTAGCACTTGATCCCATTCTCTGAAATATTTTTCGTTGTGGGTCTTGTAATACCTCTGCTTGTTATATTCCTTTTCCTCAGCTATCAATCTTGAATCTGTTTCACATTCTCTCTTCCACATATGATGGTAGTCTTTAGCTGTGGGATGAATAGTCAGAAGGTCTTTTTTCAAGTAATCCATGGATAATAAGAGTTTCCACCCTTTTTCTACCAGTGAGAGTGATTTCCCTGTGGTGGAGTTCTGGCTTGTTCTATAAGACAGTTCAATAGCTGGTAGAAGTGTAACCCAGTCATTGGCATACCCTTCATGGTATTTTTATTCCATGCCATATGCACAGAATCTTCTGATGATGTCCTCCATTTTTTGGATCATCCTTTCAGCTAGTCCATCTGTCTGTGGATGATAAGCTGTTGAGAATGCAAGTTTAGTCCCAAGAATATAATAAAGGTTATACCAAAATTATTATT
Organism: Austropuccinia psidii; assembly: GCA_023105745.1. Classification (NCBI taxonomy): domain Eukaryota; kingdom Fungi; phylum Basidiomycota; class Pucciniomycetes; order Pucciniales; family Sphaerophragmiaceae; genus Austropuccinia; species Austropuccinia psidii. The sequence continues at coordinate 5,809,388 of JALGQZ010000016.1, read as the reverse complement.
TGAGTTTGGGGTCCCTGTCACTGATAATGATTTTTGGTACTCCATAAGTAGCTATGATGTTATTATAGAATAAAAGGTCTGTATCCATAGCTGTATCTTCCTTGTGACATGGCAGGAATCCAACACTTTTGATAAACCTGTCAACTATGACTAGCAGAAAATTGTAGTTTTCCTTTCCCCCTGGTTCAAGGCCTGTTACCCAGTCCATGTTAATGGTTTAACATGGGTTCTTGGGCTCCTCTATTTGTTGGAGTATCCCATACCTCTTCCCATGTTTAGTGTTAGCCTTTTGGCATCTTTAACAAGTGTTAATGTATTCACTAAGCTCTTTTTCCCATTGAGGCCACCAAGCTGTGCTTGCTATCCTTTCTTTTGTCCTATCTTCACTGATGTGTTGCATGTAGGGGAAATTATGGAATTCTTGAAGGATCAGGGAGACATGGTCCCTGTATATCACTTTCAGGGAGCTAGTGTTCTTTTCTATTTGATAAAGCAGTCCATCTATAAGGAAAAATTTATTTTCCTTATGATCCCTCAACCAGGGTTCCTCTAACTGGGATTACAGCTATGGGCTCCTGTATTTTGGTTGAAGAAGTTTCCACAATATGCTAAAATCTTTGTGTTTGTAATAAGACTTACTAACTGAGTTCAAAAAGTTATTATGAATTTCAGAAGATTGTATCCCCAATATGGGAGTTTCTGTCCCCTCTGGTCCACTATATTCAGTATCTGGCATACAACTTCCTGGTGCACATCCAGAGAATATGAAGCTTTTCTTCCCATCTATTTCCATAAAATGGATAGGAATTTTGGCAGATACTTCTGGGTCATAAGCTTAATTTCTTTTGTCATTTTCCAGTGGTGATCTATTGAGGCTATCTTCACTTTTATGGCCTTTTCCCTCTATGTATATGATGGTCATATTTCCTATAAACTATTGGATGGCTATTTCCCATCTCAACATGTGTCTATTAGTAGTCTTCATGTTGATCAAAGACTTGAGTTCAGTGCAGTCTGTGTATACTTCAAAGACTAAACCCTCCAAATAGTAATGGAGTTTTTCTAGGGTCCAAACCAAACATAAGAATTCTGTCCAGGTTACTCCATATATTACCTCTGAATTTTTAAGTTGTCTGTAGATATAACATATCACCCCTTATCTAGGTTAACCATCTACAATTGGTATTTAGTGAAGAGCTTCCCCTAATCCTTGGCTGAAAGTTGCATCTATGTACAATTTGGAGGCAGTTAAAAGTCTGGTAGAATAAGAATTGGTGCATTGGTTATTTTATGTTTGATCCTCTCATATGAATCCATCCCCTTTGTGTTAATCTCAAAAACTACATCTTTTGAACATAACTTGTATAAGTTGCTAGTTATTTGGGCAATTTTTTTAGTTTTATTTCTGTAGTAGCTAGCAAAACCAAGGAAAGATTGCATTTCTTTGATGGTCTTTGGTCCTGTCTTTTGTAGTACTTCTGCTAAGTTGTTCTGATCTATGGTGGGGCTAAGGGCTGACACTTTATGTCACAGTGATAATAGTTCCTGTTGGCCAAAATTACACTTCTCAAGTTAAATTTTCAGATGAATGGGTGTGAATTTACTCAAGAATCTGTCTATGTTTTTCACATGGTATTTCCATGTCTCTTAGTACATAATTATATCATCAATATATACCACAATACAGAATTCTAATATTTCTTCTTGCAGTATTGTGTCCATCATCCTTTGGAAGTGGGCTGGTAAAAATTTGATTCCAAATGGAATCCTGGTCTACTCATATATACCCATTTGGCATATTATTCTTATTAGCTTCATGGAGTTTGGTTTAACTCCATTCTGGTAAAAAACTTTCATAAAATTCATCTTGGTAATTTATTTGGCTTTTTCCAGTTTATCTAGTCCATGTGTTATCCTTCATATAGGGTACCTGTCAGCCTTTGTGTAGTTGTTCAGTTCTCTGAAGTCTCCACACAATCTATATTTTCCATCATGCCAGTGGATTAGGAAAGGGGTGATTACTTACTCTATTTCATTATTTCCAATATTTCTGATGACCTCCATGTCTAGGAGTTCATTAAGATGTTTTAAATTTCTTTCCTAGTTTCCAGGATTTCTGGATATGGAGGTCTTCTAAGAATGGGTGGATAAGGTCTTTCCACATCTAGATATAGTTCTACTTAATGGCCTCTAATTTTGCCTAAGGGTTCTTCTCCTATGGAAAAAGCTGGTCTGTTCTTCCTCAAATTTTTCAGTAACCTTTTTTTTTACTAGTTAGGTTAGAACTAAACTTTTCCTCTTTGAATTAATTTAGTAATTCCTATAAGGGGTCTTGGTTAGACAACTAGTATATATCAAGTGAAAATTTGTTTTCCTTGTTGGTACTGTGGAACTCCTTTTAGTGTGGGATTGGATAAGGCAGTCCTTGAGGGGGAAATCACAGGTAAACAGTTTTGAATTGCTGAAATAATCCTGTAACCAAGGGTGCTAATGGTGTTTTAGCTGCCCCTCTGAATATACTAAACAATCTCCCTACAGAGCTCACAAATCAATATTTAAGATTGTGGCTTTACAACTAGAGAAGACTTTTTAGCAGTCTCTATCAGACCTATTCAATAATCAGATAAGTAACTTATAAGTTAAAACAGTATAAAATATAATTTTAAAATAATAATATAAGATAATTTTAAGGGTAAGACCTTAATAGTATAAGAGGTTGATTTAATATAATAGTAATAATATATATTTTAAGGGGTAAGATCAATTTGATGTTATATATGTTATAATACTTAATGGTTCGAGAGGGTAATTGTTAATATAATATAATATATAGACCTTTAATAATTTATTGGTAAGATATTGTTGAATATAGAGAGGATGTTTGTTAAATATATAAAAGATATAATAGAATATAAGGGTAGGGTTTTTATATATAATAATATATAGTTGTAAGGTTGGTTTTTTAATATGAAGATACAATAAGACTATTTTTTCCTTTATAATGTAAAGGTTATGGGGATAAACTCAATATTATGAGTATTATTGATAGTATTATAATTATGAGACTAATAATTTAAGCATAGGGTGGATTAATAATATTAAGTAGACCTTCTGTTAACTACTATTAATTATAAATCACTATGAATTAAACCTAGAAGTCTATAATACTTTAATAAAATAACTAGATTAACCTACTAGTAAGGGATGGATGAATTATTCTCCTTCTTGTTATATAATTCCTTTTTAATAATAATACTAGGTTGACCTACTAGTGAGGGATGAATAGTTATTCTCCTTCTTGGTATATAACTAATTGGATTCATGGGGAAAAGAGGAAAAAATGAGGGAGAGAGGTCCTCTATTTATATTCTTTGGGCCCTCCATAGAGGCACTCAAAAACAAGGGACTTAAAATTTTTCCACTTCTTTTGGCTGGGATAATTTCTTTATAGTGGTGAGATACCATTTGTTTGGTTTTTTGCACCAATTTATGTATGATTATGTAATGTGAGATGTTTTTTCTGGTGAGGAATTTTGAGATGGTGTCATTTGATCAAGATATTGCACCATATGTTTGGTATATTGCACCATTTCTGAAGCTTTATTTATATTTTAATTAAGCTTTAATACTATTATGCACAGCCTTGAGGGTATTTAGCTGGTGAGTAATTTTGAGATGGTGTCATTTCTTCAAGGTATTGCACCATTTGTTTGGTTTGTTGCACAATTTTTGGTGGTATGAGATGATTTTGTACAGTTATTGCACCATAGGTCTGTGCATTGTTTGAACTGTAGGTGGATAATTATGTGTATTGTGGGGATTCTGTTTGTCCTGTATGAGATTTAACTTTTCTTTATCTAACTTAATTATGTTTTTAATCTATATTTACTGGCTTATCAGGTGGCTGTGCTTGTATTTCCACAGATATGCTGTGTAATTTAAGGTTTTTGATGGATTTTCCTTGCATAAATTAATTGATTTCTTTTTCTTTCTGTCCTGTGACTGTTGATTAATACAGTTTTAATTTATTCCTTATTAAAGTTTCCCCAGGCTAATAACTGCATTGCTGAGTAATCCAATGGTTGAGCAGAGCTTGGGTAAATTGAGTGTTACACTACCCCTTTCACTGGTAACTTTAACATTCTTGCTAACTTGTCTTTTTTCTTTTCCTTCTTTTATTGTTATTCTTGTAATCAAATGGACCATTCTTCCAGGATTTGCTTATGAGATTATACATGCTGATGAACTTCAATCCATTATATTGCTAAATTCCTCTATTATAATTGATTAATTATTGATTTTTCTTTGTTATTTCTTCAATTTATAGCCTTATGAATGAAATTTCACTTGAAACTGGGCCATTAAGGTATGGAATACCACAGTACCTATGGTAATATTCATATTTTTACTATTGTAAATGTAAATCTTATACATCCTCTGGTAATATATTCCTAGTAGAAACCCTTGCATTTGGGAATCTTTAAGAACTACAAACTCTGGGTTGAGTCTGAAATTACCTTTCCTGTGGGGTATCATTATCTCCTTGATATTAGTCCCAATGGATATAATCTTCCCTAAGGCACTTTTGAAATTCTTTTCTTTAGTTGGAAAGAGTTGGTTTTCCCAATTTTGGAAGTTCTTGTCCAAATATTCTCTGGCCACTATTGATAAGTGTGCTCCACTGTAAATTATAAATGGGTTTTGAGAATTGTCAACACAAACAGCCATCTTAGTGACTGTTCCATGAATGTATTCCATTCTTTTAGTTGGTTTAACTAGGAGTGTCTGTGCATCTTGTGTTTCTTTTCACAAGCTTTTGTTTGAAGTGTCTTGTGGTAATCCTGCTTCCAACTGTAGGTCCTGAATTTCTAGTTGTGTTTCCTCTTGGTACTCCACTAGAAATTCCTCTCTTGGGTCTTGATCCTCATAACAGTTTTCTCTGATGGAATCACACATAGAGTCAGATTCAGACTCCTCTGCTTGAATTCCTTCCTCTGGAGCTTTTTAAATGGTATTTTTTTTTTGCCTTTGCACAGTTGTTAGCATAGTGATCTGTTGACCCACAATTGTGACAAGAGTTCTTCTTAATAGTCACCTCTGCTACTTTTTATCTGGGTGTGTCTTTATTGTCAGCCCTGAAAGTCTTCTTTGTCTCTGAAACTGTTGCCTTTATATGGGTAATATTTCATTACATCTTGAAAGGTGTTGGCAATTCCATCTAGGGTGCAGTTCTAGTTGCACCTGCATTTAAATTCATTCTCTAGTTCTCCTGGTAGTTGTGTCAGGAGTTCATGATTTCTCATTTGAATTTTCATATGGTAATCAATAGCTTTAAGTCTTTTAGACTTTTTAAGACAACACTCATAAGGCTCTTTGTCCACTGAGTATTTGTCATTTGAAAATGACATGGTATTTTTCCATATCCAAGTTACATTGCTGTACTTCTGGATTATCTGGTTCTTTCACCATAGCCAGTTTCTTCTGCCATGGATTTCTTTCATTTATGTGTATGCCATGGATTTCTTTCATTTCTGTGTACCAAATACTAGCATGTCCTTTGAATTTTGCATTAAGTCTGGCTGTAATCCAGTAGTCTGGTATAATTGGAAATTCAATGAAGAGTCCATCAATATAATCATATTCTCCTACACTATAAGCTTTTCGCCAGCTTGTGGCTTCTGAAAGTTGTTTCAAGGCTTCCTTCTCTTACTAAGTCATATTATCCCCATATTGATATTGTAATGGGGATCTCTGCTTACTCTCCATTTTGTAATTTGGTGTTATTCCCTCTTGGAGGTGTGTATTATTGCAAAAAACATGGCCCTGACTTTGTGGCTTCATTTACTGGAAGACATTGAAGAATTTTTTTATGTATTGATCCAGGTATTCCCTGTCCCTCTTGAAGTGGTATTGCTCCTCTAAGACTTGGTTTAGCCTTTTGTTAGTCTCTCATGAGGCTTTACTTAATTTAGCAAAGCCCTCTTTAATAATATGAATGGGTTTCTTTTTTGGGGGGGGTTATCAACTCTTGTAGCCTTAAATTGTTTTGATTGAGCTTTCCAAACTCTTTGTGAGTTTGTTCTGAAAATTGGGACATTCTCAACCACAGTCCATTACTTTTCAAGTTACTCTCAAATGTAAAAACACTATGATCATTCTGAGTGTGGATATCATTTACAACTGTAGCTTTACTGATTCTATCAGGTTTATTTACAATTATTTGTTGTTTCTGTGAATTTATTGAACTAAGTCTAACAACCTCTGGATCATTCAGTATGATTATTTCTTCCTCTGTCTGAAAGTATTCTTGTTCTTTCCCTTTGGTCCTTGTCTTCCACTTGAAACTTCCTTGAATTGTGAATAATAGTGACTCTTGGCCACTGTTTTGTTGGATCCTGAGTAATGTGAACCCACTAGAGATTTGGGCTGGCCTACTCCTTATGAGCCTGAAGGAGTCATAATATCCTCTTTCTGGGTCCATTCCTTCTCTATAGCCTGGATTGTGGCTTGATTCTCCCTTAGTTTGGCTTCCCTCTGTTCTAAGAGTTTGAATTGGCTGTTGGGATTCCAACCTTTGATGATTTCCATAGGGTCTTTGAAAGATATCACTCTGAGAAATATCTTTTGGAATGTTGCCCCAAGTTCTTCCCAGTGTGAAGCTATGTTGAACCTCTTGTTTTCTATGCTCCATTGGAACAGATTGCTGAAGAGTTGGTGGAGCTGAAGTACTTGATCCATGTCTGTCAAGTCCTCTGGTTTGAGGTCTCTGTTAAATTGGAAGGTGAATGGAAGTTTGTGCATGATCTCCCTGAGTGTCTAGCCATTCACCATGCTTTCCAAAACCTGATTTTCTGGATCTGAACAGTCCTGCCCTTTTGTCTGTCTGGTTCCTTGGGATTCAAAGGTCTCTGAGGTGTACAGGGGACATGTTACCAGTGTCTGAAATCAGTCAAGAACTTCTTTTTCTTAGGTTATTTGACTTTCACTGTAATTTGTAAAAACTTGTTTTCTTAAGCTTTGGGAAATTTTCTTTTGGATGTTACAACTGGTTTAATAATTTTTATCTTCCTTTTACAAGGAATCAAGGTTGGTTTAACTTTTATGGAGGGAGAACTTTGTGGTTTTCTGGGCCTCTGAGTGGAAATGGGTGTCCACTTCTTTTTTGAGATGAGGCTTTCACTTTTCATCTTCCCCTTCTTTTCTGCATGTGTTCTGTGTCTGAATGGGTCACTGGTGAATCTTCCTGTGACTTTGCCTCTAGTTTTATGAAGGTTTCTTGCACTAGTGGGAAAATGTAATGGTTTAATGTCAGTTTTGACTCTTGAATTTGCTTCTTCACATCAAAGGATAGTTTCTGGTGTAATATATGGCTGTATTATACCTCTGTAAAGTGACTTTGGGTGGGTAATATCAATTTCCAATTCAAAAGTACTGTTTTTATAGATTTTTGGTGACCACTGTAGCTCAAATATCTCACAAGTTTATTCTTTAATTGAAAGAAATAGTTGTATATAGTGGTTTAACATAAACAATTTAAACTTTCAATATATTCAACCACACATTATGATTCTTTTCTTTACTGTTCAGAGGGTTCTTTTAAATATATTAAAAGAATAATAAGGGTGGTTTTTGGTTTTATATCAAAAAATAAGACTGGTATTTAAATTTAAATATACCATGTCAAAAAATTCATAAAAATAGAAAAACACAGTGTTATATAATTATATACCACTCAAAAAAATAATAATATATCATTATTTTTTAATTAAAGATATTTTTACACCCAAAAAAGAAAAAATAATGATTATTTGAAGAAATAAATAAGAGAAAAACTCACTTTTGTGCAAAAGAAGTCCCAAAAATAGCTCAAACGACATGGCCAGGCCCCCAAAATTGAAGGCTGAGTCTATAATAAAGCTATAAGATAGTATAAACGGCTTCAATTCTGACTTTTACATGATAATTAATAGTAAAAAAGCTTCAAATAATAGTACTTGGGGCTTTAATATGGAGAATAGTGGTAGTATGTGCTGCTGAAAGCCCAGGCTGAATTAGTTATCAGTTGATTAACTATAATAAGCAATGAAATACTAAGACTAAAGTGTGACCTGATTATTTCAAAGATTATAACTGTTTTTTGACAGTTTCACTATGTATTAATGTAAGAGAAGGATGGGGATTCCTCTTCTGATCAGAGAAAGGTCCCTTTTTATCCTGAAACTGGGTTAAAAGGTCCTCTAGAAGTGTTCACATAGGAAGAGTAAAGCTTTTCACCTCCAGGAACTTAATTGTAGTTCTTGAAAATCCTTTAAAGCCTTTATTGGGATAGGATTTGGTTTTTGAAACCACATCTGTGCAGTTTTCACCAATACAGAGTGAAAATTTTCATCTTGGGACCCCATAGCCTTTTTCTGATGTGTATGACATGCAGAATTCTGTAAAAAACCTGTATGGGGAACCATTGTTTACCAAACTATAATTTATTTAAGGATAAACAAGCTCCTTTGTAGAATTGACACCTCATATTCAAGGATATGGGAAAGGATCCCACAGTAAAGGTGTATTGGCCCGACTGTGGGATTTTGAGTTTAAAGCTGCCATAACTTTGTCATTTTTTAAGTCATTGAGCTCAATGTTGGTTCAATGTTTAGCCCTGAATGGGCTCTACACAATTTTTCCTCATTTGGTATGGATAAAATTAAATATGGCAAAGTTATGCCATTTTTAATTTCCATTATTCAGATGTGGATTCTTCTGAAATCCTGTATGAAGTTTGTTTTCTCCATAGATTTTGAAAAAAAAAATATGGGGAAATTTATGGCACCATTAGATACCCCTGATTTTTCTCTTTCCAAAATGACCCAACTTTGTTTATCTCAAACTAAAATTATAGAAGTTATATGAGAGGTGAATATTTTGTTCACCCTTATTTGGCTTAATTTTGGCCATAACTTCTGTAGTTTTGTTTCTAGCTTAATTTTTCTAGTACCATTATATAGCCCTTACTTAGAGCTTCAATTTCAACACCCATTTTATAGGTTTCTCCCTCTTTATCTGGATTTTAGATTGGAGGTGAAGCTTCGGGTTTATTCTCAGTTCTTATTTTGAGCAGGAATAACTTTTTTATTATTTGTCCTATGGTTATGGGATTTTTATATTTAAAAAAAAGGTTAATTTCCTCTTTCTTTTGATACCTTTTTATCTCTTTTGGCTAAATTCCATTTTTGGTGGTATTTTGCCCTACCATTGGTTTATGGTATTTTGGCTGTAATGCTTGTGCTCTGGTTTTGAGTCATAAGCTGATATATTCATTGAAAGGCAAAGAAATTAAATTCAAATGGTATAATAATTTATCATTTCAATATTTCTTATCATGAAAAAAGTTAGTTAAAATACAAAAAATAAAGCAAAATCAATTTTATTTTTATTTTTATTTTTTGAAAAAAAAATATTCAAAATGGTAATTGTAATTTAAAACCTCCACTGATTAATCTATCTTGTTTTTTAAATCAATTTGGGTTTTTATTATTCATAAGAGAAAAAAAAATCAGAAATCTTTAACTTGATGGATATGATAGTTTTATTTCAATTTTTTATATTTATATAAATAAAGGTGATTTTATGGGATTTATTTAAAAAGTCTAATTTAATTTCATAGCTTTAAAAATTAAAATTAAATAAAAGGAATTTTCTAAAAACGATTATTGCTAAATATTTTTCAAAAAAATTCCAAGCAATGTTCTATTCTTATCAAAAAAAAAAAGACCTGCTTGGTCATGGCATTAACTTTTTTTCAAAAAAGAAAAAAGTTTCAATAAATCCAAATTTGAAAGAATAATAAGTTTTTAAATCCTTTTAAAATTTTCTATGTTTTTTTTTTTTTCTTTTTTTAATAAAATTAAAAATAAAAACACATAAACAATTAAAAAAAAATATTACCAAAATCATAAAAAAATCAAAATATTAAGAAAATTAAATAAAAGTTTTTTTTTTCATTGTAAAGAAATTGAAAAGTAGGCTAAGCTTTTTGTTACTTTGTTTTTTTTTTTTTTATAAAATCAAAAAAATATCAAAATTCAATTGATTCAATTTTTTTTTATATATAATTTATCTTTCATTTTTTTTTTAAAAAGATTTTGATATTTTTTTTCAAAAAAAAAAAAATGCAAGAAATAAAAATTGGAATTACTTTGTTTATTCTAAAAAAATTAATATTTTCAGACCACTCATTATTCAAGATATGACTAATTTTTCATTTTTTAATTACGATTTCCACAAGTGATTCAACATTTTGGCTTACTCTATATTAAAAAAAAAAAGAATGAATTATTTTTTTTAAAAAAAAAAATCTCTTTTTTTTTGAAAAAAATGATTTTTCAATTTATTTTAAAAATTTCAATGATTTTAAATAAAATTGGGAAATAACTTTAAATAATTAAGTAATTCTTTAAGATTACTCAATATTAATAAGAAAAACTAATATATTTTACTTGATAAAACTCTTTCTAAATATCTTTTGTTGTTTTTTTCAAAAAAAAAGAAAATATTGTTAATTTTGTTTTTAAATTCCTTCTATTTTAATATAAATCCAAAAAAGAAATACCACCAGTGATTATTACTTTAATATAAATATCTATTTAAAAAAGAATGAATTATTTCATTTTTATTTTGATATTTATAGTTATATTTCAATATATATATATATATATATATATTTAAAAAAATATTAATCATTAAATTTATTTCAAAATTTTGAGGATTTTGAACAAAATAATATGTAACTAATTTGTTTTTTTATTAGTATTCTTTCTAGATTTATGTTTATTTTTTTTAGAAAAAAACAAATTGATTATTAATTTTATTTTTTTGAATTTCATTTTATTTTGATATAAATCCAAAAACAAAAAAATAAGTATCAATTTTAGCTTACTATCTTTAAAAAAAGAAAACATTAATTATTTAATTTTGATTTTAATATTTATATTATCATTTTAATATTGTTTTTATTTTTTTTGAAAAAATTGATTGGTCTTTTTTCTTTTTTTTTTTTTATAAAATTCCTTTTCTTTTAATACAAATTAAGAAATTGTTAAACTGGTGAGTACTGCTTTCAAATTACTCTTTATTTAAAGACAATTCAATTTCTTAATTATTTCTCAAAATTCATCATCTAAATTTTATTTGGTTTTTGTTTTTTTTTTTTGTTAAAAAGAATTGATTATTCAAATTTTTGCATAAATTTCAGTTTTTTAGTGTAAATTAAAAAGAAAGTTTCATAATAATATTTTCATTTTGAAACACTTGGTAAGTAGTCCTTTCAGAATAGTTAATTTTGCAAAGAAAACTAACCTTTGCCTTTCTTTAAAATTATTTTCTTTCAAAAAAAAAACAACCTATGAGGTTGAAATAAATCGACAACCCCTCTTTCTGTTAAACCTTTTTTATTTGGGATTTTCATTGAGCCATTTCTATCCAAAAGAAACTTTTTTTTTTTGGATAAATGACCACTTTAGACAAAATTTTATCCAAACAAAAGTGGGCCTTTAAGGCCACACCTTCCTTAAAAATAGAATAAAAATGTAAGAAATGGTCTGTTGGTGTTGATTAAGGAAGAATTGAAGTCAATTTATTGCTTTTTTTTATTAAATCAGCATTGGGTGCCAGGCATATGCAGGGACTTGGAATCATTACTTTAGTAACAACCAAAACAAAATTAATTTAAGTTTAATTAATTAAGTGAATTTTATACTTATTTATTAACCTTTTAAAATCTTATTCTTCTTTATTTTTTTTAAAAAAAAAGAAATGAATAATTAATTAATCAATTTGTTAAATTCTAATTATTATTATTTTCACTGTTTATTTATTTATTATTTTTGGATTTAATTAATTTTCTTGTAAAAGTATTTCAATTGATTTTTTGAATTAATAAAATACATATATATATTCAAAAAAAAATATTATTAATATTATTAATAATTTCATAAGGTTTTTTTTTCTTCAATTATTTTCTTTTTTTTTAAATATATATAACTGAAAATTATCTTAAGATTAAAATCTTCCTGGATTTAATTGAAAATGAAATTCAACAAAGAGAAATAATCAAAACCTATCAAATGATTAGAGTAAATCAACTAAACCCAAGGTCTAAGAGCTCTTGGGGGTTTGAATGAAATGGGTGGATTTCTGAAGTAAAAAGAAAACTGATATTCAAGCTATATAGCTCAAATTCTTAAGGTGTTTTGGTTTTGGCATTAGTTTGGAGTAAATTTTGACTTTTTTTGACAACTCCAAAATCAAACAGGTCAACCTTTTTCTTACCAATTTTTTGAAACTAAACAAAAACCGGTTGTTGCATTGGGCTCAATACATTTTTAGACTAAACTTTTAGAATTTTATGTCTTGTGTTATGTTTGTTTTTTCTTCATTTAATTATTTAAATGTGCATCTTGGGATCTGTCTCCAGTGTACATAAATGCATTTCTTAATTGAAAAACTTGACATTTATTGTGGTCATTGTTCAAAATCCATTTTCGACTTAATTGAAAACAATTTTTGTTGTGTTACAAAAAAAAACCGAACTTTGCGAAAAAAAAGCATTTAATACAAATCTTTATTTTTATTTGTGGAATTTGCTTTGTAGGTTTTAAAAGCAATGTGTTACAGCTTGCTTTTATTAGCCAAAAAAAAAACGAGCAGTGCAATGCTTTGATTTCTTTCCTTTAATAAAAAGTCTTCAGGTCTTCACATCAAGTTTGAACATAGTTACCTGCGGTAAGGAAGCAGTGGGTCAGTCTAATCGGTTACTTGCTTTGAATGAATAAGCTTTACTAACCTGGGAATATGCCTTCAACTCCATTTAATTTCCCTGTCCACCAATCCTCTTCACTTTCCGTTCTTTTAATCAATTCAATTCGATCACCAGCTGAAAAACTAAGATCACCCTCAGCCTGCGCCGCAAAATCATAAAGTGCTGTGACATAAATTGTTTGAGAGCTTGACAATGATGGAGGTTGGATAGATTTAATCGGCGCAAGTGGCGCTTTTCCTATGGTTTGTCGTGCATTGATTGCCGTTGCGACAGAAGTAGTTGGGCTTAGTTGCGAAGCTGAATCCGTGGAATAAGGGGGCGGTGGATTTGCAACTGAGGCAGGCCCAGCTAATGAGGGTTTAGTTGTTAAACTTGGAGCGGCTCTATAGCCATTTGGTTTGGGTGGCAAAGATGAGGATGGTTTGCTAGAGAATGATGGTTTAGCTGAAAGACTTGGAGGGCCCATTTTACTGACAGATGGTTTAGCCGACAAAGGTGGCGGCGGACGATAGCCGGTCGATGTTGAAGATAGACGAGAGGGTGGCATGTCGCCTGCCAGTTGGCGTCGCTCTACTATTATTTTAGCTTAAAAAAACAAAAGTATACCAAAACAATTTGATTAGTAGCGGTTGTCAAGGATCTTTTTAATAGCTTACCAGTCGATATAGGGCGCTTGATGATAGAAAGTGTCTCTATTCGCTCATGAATATTACCCAATCGCTCCAGATAAATAGCTTCAATATCAGTTTCATTAAGGTCAAAGCGGCCCTCAGAAAATTGTTGCAGTTTGCCATAGGTAGTATAGAGGACATTGAGTCTACGATCAAGGTACAAAGTTAGGTTGGAGCAGCTTACGTTAATTCTTTGAAAGATGAAGAGGCTAAAGATGGACGTACTGCATGTAAAAGAAGGAGTGAAAGAGTGGTGTGATGAAAGCGTGTGTGAGCTCGAGAAATCTAGGTATTTCACTTTTTAAAAGGTTATTATAATATTCATATTCCTGAGAGGCGGCTTCAAAATCCTGTTCAACTTTGAAGATGTTTTGTTCATCCTCTTAAAATTGAAAAAAAAATTGACAAGGAAAAAAGTCCAAGAAAAAGTAAGTCTGACTTGTAAGTTTTTCTGTCAAAAGAGACGAGATTTACTCAAAGTTTTCTCCTTCTTATCACGTAGCTTGATATAAGAGTTATTATGACGGTCAAAGTCGATGAGCTAAAATAGTTAAAAGTTGACAAAGTAAGCTACAATAGCTGAGAGGTAGAAGAATGAAATTGATTACACTAAACTTTATGATCACGCTTGGTGATTGCCTTTTTAGCTTTTTTGATGACTTCGAGGAATTCTTTTATGGGGGCGATGATTCGAGTTTCGATCAATTCAAGTTCAGGTTGAATTGTATCCTTCAAGTCAGTAATTAAATCTTGATAGAATGACATTTGTTCGATTGTCTTTGAAGCATTTGGGTATCTCTCAGGTAAATCTACTTCATTACTCATTGGCGAGAGTAAAGTGATGTATGCTTGACCAAAGTTGAAAGAAGATGTGAGCATTTCTAAAGTAAAAAATTGAATAAATTAGATTATGATCAAAATTTTGATTTGGGTAAATGAATATTTGAAAGGCTGACTTACTTAATACAGCTTCCCTGTAAGCCTTCGCATCTTTCAACAGCTTATTTGATTCTTCCTCGACGGTTGTGAACCTGCGCTTGAGATCGTCGACCTCAGAATCTGATGACGATTTGGACATGCCCACTTTTGTTGTGATGACATGAGGAGTTCTTTTGACGGCTTTGAGCATGGTGAGATGAGATTGAGGTGATAAAAATCGTGAATGGCGATGATTTAAATTGATGATCAGATCTTAGTGCGGTATATCTTATCTTGTTTTGAAAGAGGCGTTCGAGATGAATCGATGGATTATTCCGTCTTGCTCTTGATCCTGATCTTGGTCTTGTCGTTTTTTCGATTTGAGAATTTGAAATTTTGAAATTTTGGGAATTTCCGTACTGGGAGAACCTCTGAGAGCAGTACTGGGGATGTCGAGAAGGTGACACTGATGTGAAATGTCTTGACTCTTATGACATGATCTTGGACGACAGCCCAAAGTACCGTTTTATAAAATTATTCTCAAACTTAATTTCAAAATCTTGGCTGCCACTGACTGCCTGCCATATATAGGCCTTAGCTGACTAGGTGGATATCATCGATTGGTCTTGCTAATTTCAAATTTATTAAGATTATCTGCACTGTCTATTTACACCAGTGGGACAAAAATATAGTGTGAGATAGTGTGTAGCAGTGGGAATGTAGCTTCAAGGCAGTGTAAATTCTTGATTTCTCAGTTTATTATTCTTTAAATTCCTTAAAAATTAGTTACAATTTGGATTTCTTCAAGCTAAAATTTTGAAATTTTAAAATTTTGGCTCAAAGAATGCATTCAATTAAAGATTTTATTGTAAATTATACTTTATTATAATTTTTTAAGGCTAAAAATACCCAATGGAACCATTCAAAATTGATTTATTCAAACTCACCATTTTCTTATTAAACAGCTTCCAAAGTCTAATTTAAGCCATACCTGAATTTAGGATCCCAATCGCCCCCTGTGTAGCTAATGCGTGGCTTATTTTACAAATAAAGTACCTTGACATAAAGTCATGCTTCAATTGGCTCCTATCAACTGACAGAACCTTTAGCTACACTTTTTATGAATATCAAGAAATCTCAAATTGGAATAAGATGAATCAAAAAATATAATAAATTCCTTAAAAATTTGAATACTGTAAATGAAAATTTATTCTCAAAAAAAGAAATACAAATAATAAAACAAAAGAAAGCTTTTGAATATAAAAAAACTTTAGTGAAGATGTTGAAAACAAATTAAAATTTACAAATCCATACATGTTCTTAAAATTATTCCTATTTGTTCAACTAAAAAAACACCTCTTGAAGTGAGAATTAACAAAACCAATTATCATATTTTATGATAATAAAAATATATAAAAATGAAACTTGGTCCTGTATAATAGACTCTAGAATCTAGATTCAAAATGATAATCATCTTTCAAACTAATTATCAAGAGCGTCAAGTCATTCATCACGGTTTGATTGGAAGTAAAACTTTTTTAGGCATTCATTTCTAATCTATCGATAGATCCCCATATCCTTAACTTAGATAATTACTGTAATCTTAGGAATTAATATAATTTAACAATGAAGCTTATTTATGTTCTTACAGTATCTATATTTTTAAGAGCTTAAATGAAATGTTAGTTTTATGATTGTTATTTTTGTAATCCTAAAAAAGTGAGAAAAAAAACCTCAATTAAGTTACATTCTTAATGGTTTAATTACAAAAAAATAAAATAAAATAAATTTTATTTTCATAAAAAAAGAATGAAAAATTATTAGAAACTCAAATTTTAATTTAAATTCTTTTAAAGAAAAAAAACAACCTTAGAATGAATATAAAATTAAACAGATTTAATTTTAAGATAAGAAAACTTAATTTGTTTTATTTGAAAGTAATAAAAAAATATTTTTAAAATTTTAAGAATTTTCAAATAACATATATTAATAATCAAAAAACAAGTTTTCTCTTTAACGAAAATTTAATTGATAACTAATTTTCTGAAATGATTTTTATAAAAAAATCTCAGGAGAAATAAAAACTAATTAAAATACAAGAAATTTTGAGTTAAGAAAGCAACGTTATTTATTTAAAAAGCCAAAAATTATTATAATGAAACGTTCACTCTCTTTTTTTTTAAGTATATATATATATAATATCAGAGTAATATGACTGAAATTATTTCATTTTAAAAAAAAAAATTTCAAAGACTTTATCTATTAGAAAAAGATTATTGAACATTATTAGGTTTTTGATATCATTATAAAAATTAATTTATTTTTTTAAGGAAATTTTTTCGATAAAATTCAAAAAAAAACATTTTATTAATTTTTAAGTATAAATAAATGTGGCTTATTAGACTTTTATGGCAAGTTACATAGCTAAACTCAGCTATTCTTAAATTTAATTTTATGTTTTTTGATTCATAAGAGGAAAAGAACTTACATTTATCTAATTGCAAAAAAATAATAAACAAAGGGTTCAATTTAAAACTTCATAAAATAATTTGGATTCAATTATCATCAAAACTATCAGAAAAGTCTTTCAATGATGAAGTTGTTTTTTTTTGAAAAAATTGAATAAGTGGGAATTACAATTTAATCCATTTATTTTTGGAATAGAAAATGATGAGTTTTAAAATAAGATAAGACTTCAATTGATTTATTTTGGGCTCATCTTGTTAATATTCTAAAATTGAACTGATAGACCTTATATATAAACTATAATTTTGAAAAGAAAAGAAGTCATTTTGATAATACTGCAATTAAATTTACTTTCTTTTTTTTCTAATAAGAATAAATTTATTAAAATAACTCTTTTTTCAATAATTGATTTAAAAATTGTGAAAAATATCAAAATTACATTTTTTTTTGAAATCAAACAATTAAGTATATGTTTTTTTTGAAAAATTCTTTAAGGCATTATGCTTTTATTAAATTATAATTGAAATTATTGAAATAATTTTCTTAAAATGCTTCGATTTGAAATTGATTTAATTTTATCTTGATTTCAATTTTATTTAATTTTATTTAATTTTATTTAATTTTATTTAATTTTATTTAATTTTATTTAATTTTATTTAATTTTATTTAATTTTATTTAATTTTATTTAATTTTATTTAATTTTATTTAATTTTATTTAATTTTATTTAATTTTATTTAATTTTATTTAATTTCATTTAATTTTATTTAATTTTATTTAATTTTATTTAATTTTATTTAATTTTATTTAATCTTATTTAATTTTATTTAATTTTATTTAATTTTATTTAATTTTATTTAATTTTATTTAATTTTATTTAATTTTATTTAATTTTATTTGATTTTATTTAATTTTATTTAATTTTATTTAATTTTATTTAATTTTATTTAATTTTATTTAATTTTATTTAATTTTATTTAATTTTATTTGATTTTGTTTAATTTTATTTAATTTTATTTTATTTTATTTTATTTAATTTTATTTAATTTTGTTTAATTTTATTTAATTTTATTTAATTTTATTTAATTTTATTTAATTTTATTTAATTTTATTTAATTTTATTTAATTTTATTTAATTTTATTTAATTTTATTTAATTTTCTTTAATTTTATTTAATTTTATTTAATTTTATTTGATTTTATTTAATTTTATTTAATTTTATTTAATTTTATTTAATTTTATTTTATTTTATTTTATTTAATTTTATTTAATTTTGTTTAATTTTATTTAATTTTATTTAATTTTATTTAATTTTATTTAATTTTATTTAATTTTATTTAATTTTATTTGATTTTATTTAATTTTATTTAATTTTATTTAATCTTATTTAATTTTATTTAATTTTATTTAATTTTATTTAATTTTATTTAATTTTATTTAATTTTATTTAATTTTATTTAATTTTCTTTAATTTTATTTAATTTTATTTAATTTTATTTAATTTTATTTAATTTTATTTAATTTTATTTAATTTTATTTAATTTTATTTGATTTTATTTAATTTTATTTAATTTTATTTAATTTTATTTAATTTTATTTAATTTTATTTGATTTTATTTAATTTTATTTAATTTTATTTAATCTTATTTAATTTTATTTAATTTTATTTAATTTTATTTAATTTTATTTAATTTTATTTAATTTTATTTAATTTTATTTAATTTTATTTAATTTTATTTAATTTTATTTAATTTTATTTAATTTTATTCAATTTTATTTAATTTTATTTTATTTTATTTTATTTAATTTTATTTAATTTTGTTTAATTTTATTTAATTTTATTTAATTTTATTTAATTTTATTTAATTTTATTTAATTTTATTTAATTTTATTTAATTTTATTTAATTTTATTTAATTTTATTTAATTTTATTTAATTTTATTTAATTTTATTTAATTTTCTTTAATTTTATTTAATTTTATTTAATTTTATTTAATTTTATTTAATTTTATTTAATTTTATCTAATTTTATTTAATTTTATTTAATTTTATTTGATTTTATTTAATTTTATTTAATTTTATTTAATTTTATTTAATTTTATTTAATTTTATTTAATTTTATTTAATTTTATTTAATTTTATTTAATTTCATTTAATTTCATTTAATTTTATTTAATTTTATTTAATTTTATTTAATTTTATTTAATCTTATTTAATTTTATTTAATTTTATTTAATTTTATTTAATTTTATTTAATTTTATTTAATTTTATTTAATTTTATTTGATTTTATTTAATTTTATTTAATTTTATTTTATTTTATTTTATTTTATTTTATTTAATATTATTTAATTTTATTTAATTTTGTTTAATTTTATTTAATTTTATTTAATTTTATTTAATTTTATTTAATTTTATTTGATTTTATTTAATTTTATTTAATTTTATTTAATTTTATTTAATTTTATTTAAATTTATTTAATTTTATTTAATTTTATTTAATTTTATTTAATTTTATTCAATTTTATTTAATTTTATTTGTTTTTATTTCATTTCATTTCATTTCATTTCATTCCATTCCATTTTATTTTATTTTATTTTATTTTATGATCACTTTATTATTATTTGAACATTATTTTACTATTATTTGATTTTCATTTCCTTTTAATTTTCATTATATTTTATTTCTATCGTTCTGATTTTGTTTGAATTTTTTCAATTTCATTTTTCACTTTTTATTTATTTTTCTTAATATCATTCATTCATTCATTCTTTTCTTTGGAGAAGTTGAAGAAAATGAAATTCTTTCATTGTGGTTTTAACTAATAATAATAGTAATAACAGGGTGGGTTCAAATATGCCAAGTAAGGAAATTAGGGGGTGTCAAAGTCACCAAACCCTGCCTTAAAATAACATGGGATTTGGAACCCAAATCCCAACATTAAATCCCATGGCATTTTAACTGAGTCCCCTGGTATTTTGACCAAATCCCATGCATCTGGGATCTCAGCTTGAAACCTAACCCAAATGAATACTCACAATTCATACCTGTACAACATATTCTTCTACACTCCATTTTGGACAATCTGACCAAACAGCTTACAGTCCATTTATACTTCTTCATCCATATAATAATGCCTTGATCCAAAGCAAGACAAATCAAGATAGATATGAAAATAACCTCTGGCCTGCCTCATCCATCAGGTCACTTGATACGTACAGATTATTTAACCATAATTAATTGGCTTTCAGTAAAATCCAATTTTAAGTCATGTTTTGGTACTAGTGGTTCAACATCTATTGGAAGACCTCCTTCCTCAAAGCAGCATGGCCATTGAGGTCAACAAAAAATCACGAAATCACCTAAACCTTAGTTCAAGCAGCATCCAAGATCAATGGTGGACATATAAAAAGAAATATATGGCAGCAAAAAAATTCAAAAACTTAACTGGGGCTGGAATAATGGAAGAAGATGAGAGGAAAGGAATAAAATCAATGAGTGAAAAGCTGGAAAGTATGTGTCCTTTCTATGCGGAAATGGATGTGCTTTTTGGCCACAAGCCCAATGTCACTCCCATTGCAAGCTATGATTTGCAAGAGAAAGACAGTTTCAATGGTGATGATGATGATGTTTTTCTTGATAAGGTAAGTTATCATCCCTTCCTTTTTTTACCCCAGATAATTAAAGCTCATTTTCTTTTCAAAGGGGAATAATCGCTTGGATTCACCTCACAATCTGGATCCTTTGCTTAATAATGATGATAACTTGGTTCCAGTGGAAAACCTTCAAGATGATTTGGTAAGTACATTTGAGAGTGATATTTATTCACTCCAATATTGATTATTTCTCCTTTGACCAGCAAAGTAAATCCATAATGCATGCAACAAAAAAGTGTAATCAATCCATGACACCCAACTTGAATGACAAGAGTGGTTCTAGGAAAAGGTTGCTGGATATGTTTGCGCCTACTTATGCAAATTTACTTGAATCACGGAATAAAGGTATGACTGAAAATTATGGTTACTATGATGAATCCTACTGACAAAATTCATGCTTATTAGCCCGTGAAATAAGTGATAATGCACGTTTGGAGTGGGACAGGGAGAGGTGGAATGAAGAGAAAGTGTGCAACATGGAAAAACAACGGTTTGAAGAAGTCAAGTTACAAAAAAAAATGGAGTTTGACAAGAAGAAACATGAAAAGAAACATGAATTTGAAAAAGAAGAGTGGAATTGGGAATGTGAACTTAAGGAAAAGCAATTCCAGATGGATCTCACTATTGTGGCATTGTCATCAAGCAGGCCAATTGCGGAGCTGGAACGAATTCTGACATTGATCAATAAAAAATAACATATTACATATATGTCATGTGATCATTTGATACATGGTGATTTGTCATACACAATTTATGTTTATTGGGAAATTATCTTATGTTTTTGAATTGGATTGCAATTTATTACACAATTGAAAATTTGGGCAATTTTGGCATCATGATGTTATGTGCCAAAGATCAAGGTCTGTGTTTGAACCAATTGAATTTGATGGTGCCGTCAAAATTTTCATTCTGTGGTGAATTTTTGCCACTTAAGAGTGGATTGTGCCTTTTCTTTTTTTCCCCTTTCTTTGTCTCATTTTCTTTTAATTTAATTTAATTCAATTTCTGTTTAGCATCCTCTTTCTTGATTTTTGGATTTTTGGTATGTTGTATTTGATTTTTTTGTAATTTTCCTTATTTTGATTTTGTTTAAATATATTAGTATTTTTTTCTTTGTGTTTATCTCTTTTATTTTGATTTTTCTTTTGTTTCATGTGTGTTCAATTTTTTGATTTTGTTTTGTTTGGGTTTTAATTTTGGTTTGAATGGCCCCATTTTATTATGTTTTATTTTTATTTTTGGGGTTGGTTGAAGTTTCTTTCAATTTTTGATATTTTATTTTATTTTTAGTTGATGAACCATCCTTTGCATATTTTTTGTCTTAGGATGGATGTTTGCATTGTAAATTCATTTTTTTCCCCTACAGTGTTCATCACAATTGATATTCTAACTGCTTTCCTTTTAGCTTGTTTGAAAGCCTCTTTCATTGCTTTCTGTTTTGATCGCTTGCTATTTCATTACTCCTCCATCTAGACGCCATTGTGTTTAAGGCCAATCCAAATTGTTTTTAGGCAATTCATTTTTTTTTTGCTTTGGAATTGTTTGCATTGTTTTCTGCAGGTTACCATACCTTCGAGGTTGGTTGATTTTGGATTGAAGTGGGTCATTTCTCTTAGATTTGTTTGTTACACTGTGTGCAATAAAACTAAACTTTTGATTAATTATCTTTGTAGTTCTTTCATCATACTTTTTAAATAGTTCTCATACAATCGAGGTCAGTCTTTATCTTGTTTGTTACACTGTGTGCGATTGAACTAATGTTTTGATTGATGATCTTGGTAGTTCTTTTGTCACAGTTCTTGAATATTTCTCATATATTAGAGGTGAGTCTGTATCTTTGTTTCTATTGTTTCAACAGGCAACTCTTAGGCTTCAACACCAACCATGTCAGCGCCAAATTTTGTGGAGAACTTCTTTTGATTCGGAAGAGGCCAAGAATTATCAAGGGACTCACGACTTGGCTAAAACTACAATGATGGGTCAGTGATAGTCTCTTGAGACTATTTGAGATGCCAGATTGCTTATATGATCAAGACAGTCACAATCTCCACCTTGCATGGCAAGTTCCTTTCTTCTCTTACACAGGTTGGACAAAGTCCAAGTCTGGAGGCCAACTATGTGGTTAATGGGCTTTTTAATCACATTCCACGCCCCTCATCATGTTCATCTTTGGTTCATAACAATGCTGTGAAACATGGGTGGATGGCACAGTGATGAAGAGGATCGTGCTGCTAAAAGACAGCATTGGGAAGAAATCAAACGGCTTGAGCAATAGTTTCTTGATGAACAGTACCTTCATGAAGCCGGTTACTCTAAGGATGGCGGCAAGATTGGCTGGACCCAACACCGACGTGTTGCAGCGATGTCAGTGGCAGCCAGAGTGGATGACGAAAAGGGCGTAAGAGTAGGGGATGCCTTTGGTTAGCCGACTGCGTTTGAAGGTTACACTTCACAAAAGACAGTGATCAAATATATGACCAGCAGAATGCTGTGAAGGGAGATCATGACCAAACCGGATCTTGCTGGTTACGCCAGTATGATAATTGATGAATCTCACGCCCACACCTTCAGTACTGAGATCTTGCTGGGATTAGTTTAGGTAGGTCAAGACTGCTTCATCGTGGCAATTGTCTTTTTTTTGAACATTTATTTCTTGGTGATCATATAATGTAGGATTGCTCATTTTTGCCGATCTTTATCAGTTCCCCATAGAATGTATCCAGTTCAAATCCTATATACTCCAAACCCGGAAGCAAACTAGCTTGGTGCTGCAGCAGCGACTGTGTTTCAAATCGAGACGACACCGCCAAAGGGTGATATACTGGACCAGATCTTATAACACTTTAAAATCTAATCAATCCGTTTTTATTCATCCTTCATCTTCATGATTTAAACTTCAACCTCCACCCAAAAGTGAGTTTGTTTGATTTTTTCATTCATCTTTTTTTTTAAAACAAAACTCTTCTAAATTTAAATCTGATATTTTATTAATTTAATCATTTTTGAATTATTACTTGCATTTTTTTCAAGTGGTTTTATTTTATGAACTTGTAAGTGTATTTATACATATCATTTGGTTTTATTAAGGAAGTATTAAAACATTTTTGGGTTCTGATTTTTTTTTCTGTAGTGGCAAGAAAAAACTTCCCAAACAAATTGCTGTTTGCAAAGCAGAGGGAGCACCGTGAACTTCAAAGCTTGTATCTTTAGTTTATCATATAATGAAGACTTGAGTTTTCACAAATCAAAAATTAAAACTGAATTCCATTTCCAACTAACAAAATTACAAGAATGCAACAGCTCTTATCAAGTTGCCCAAGAGGCCAGTCAAAGCAATCAATTTTGATTGCTTGTAGAAGACTACGAGTTAAACCCAATCATATAGGGATTGGGATCTCGTCACCAACTAAACAGAAGAGACAACTGCTACAATTGCTTTTGAGATTTGAGGGACCGGGTTCAAGACAATACCAATCAGGAAAACCCTTTCTTGTAATGAAGTGCTTGATTAGCATTTGTGCAGCCTGGTGGTGATAACCTTACACTTCTGAACATATTGGCCATTCCTGGTTAAGTCTTTAGGATCTTAGTACAATTACCATTGTACTAAGATCATAATTAATCATCTTTGAATTTTCTCAAATTCAAAGATGATTAATGCTTATCATATCTTTTCTTTATTTATCAATTTATTCTCAAATCATCATGCTGACTCACATATGTGCTTTCTTTTTTTAATTCATCTTCAAATAATTACCCAAAATGATAATACTGATCCTTTTTTTTGATATTTTTTTGTACTTCTTTACAATTTCTGAATACTATAAGCTTTTTTTTGCAATGTCATTCCCATTCCGCCCCCTTCCATCATCATTAGAATTTTAAAAAACATGCCCCCCCTCTGTCTCACTCTTCAAATTCTTCTGATGATGTCATGGTTAGGAATAAACCAATGTCAGTACATTATCAGAATGAATTGAATGATGATGCAAATATTGTTACTCCTAGTGATGTCATGGTTAGGACTAAACCAAACATAGAACATCATGAAGATAATAATAACCAACCCAATCATAAAAGAAAACTCACCCAATGCCAAAGACAACATATTCATGATTCAAAACAAATCATGCCTCAGCTTGGACATCCAAACACAGCATATAAGAAGTTTTCCACCATTTCCATTGACAAGAAAGCAGCCAATGCCTAATGGTTAAAACTACCATCAATCAGTAATTTACCCCACCCTTATGTAGTCATTGATAAAACACAAAAGCCATATCTACCTTTCTGCATTTATGAAATCACCCCATTTGATGTTTCCTCAGGCCACTCTCAAATACTAAAAGACCTTATCATTACATTGATGTCCTTATCTCAAAATCTCCAAGAAATTAAGACAAATAAACACCTCCTAGGTGGCCTTATGAAAGGTTTTGGATTTTTTCCTGGATCTGATGCTGGCAAATCTGCAGGTGTGTGAATTTTTCAACTTATAACTTGACTCATTACTAATTATTATCAAGCTTTTTAGGTGTTTACTCCAGAAAAGCTGGATTATCTCCTCATCAAATTGAATTGGATAATATGCAATGGACCAAACTTCAAAAGTATGACAAATTCATTTACTCCAGAATCTCTCATTTTTCACAATTAGCCTCACAAGAAAATCAGTCATTAATGGAGGCAGCCAAATTACCAAACTTCAGTCAACTCAAATGGACTTCTGCCAATCCAAAGGAGGAATTCAAATCTTTTTCTAATGTCATCGTCACACAAGATGGATTTTTCAATAAACCCCACCAAGATTTGAATGATCTCAATGCCTGGACTTATGGTATTTTCTCTTTTGTATCCAAAAAAGATTTTCATCCCCTTCCAACTGTCTTTACTGCCTCTGGACATGGCTTGCACTTCCCCGAATTGAAAATGGAGATTGATTTTTCCAAAAAACCGGGCATCATGGAAATTCTTTGGAAGACATCAACAATGGTTCATCATACAACAAAAACACCTCCAGAAATTATCAATCATGACAAAATAACTCATTTTGGATGTTCTTTTCAAATAAACCATAAATTATTTGATGTAGGTGAGAAATTCTTGAAAATGCCACCCACCGCAATTAATTCAAGAGTCAATGGGTACTGTGAAAGAAATATGCAGGACCAAAAAAGAACTAAAAAATATTAATTGCAAATAGTTTTATTTTATGAATAACATCCCCACTCCATTGTATGCCATTAAATTACGTACATAAATCAATGGTCCTGATGAAATTTACAATTGACTATTTTTCCATGCCAAAGTGATTGGTTTAATTTTCTCACACATATTTACCACATCTTCCCCAATGTTGTTGTTGGCCATATTTTCTGCATGTGGTGGATCATCATCTTCATATAGATCAAACCATTCATCGCCAATTTGTGCTAACATATTATGTAAAGTTGTGCAAGAAACGACCCAACTAACAAAATATTCAATTTCATGAGCATCCCTCATTTGATTTCGCATTTCCCTTAGAGAAAACCACTGCCCCTTCAAAATTCCAATTGCATGCTCAATTATGACCCTTGATTTTGCTAGACAGTAATTGAAAGAACGGTTGTCTTCATTCTGTGCTACAACTCCCTTATATGCTGGAACAACCCAAGGAGAGCTTGCTTATGCTGAATCTGAAATTAAGTACTGATCCTTTTCATAAAACTCTTGAGGTGTTTGTGCTATTTTCATATGTTGATAGACATTCGAATCATGAAGTGACCCAGTACAACCAACATGTAGAGCAGTGAACTGTTTGTTTATATTGCAAACCAGTTGTATTGACATAGAATACCTTATATGTAAACCATCAGTAAGATTGAAATAAAGAATAAAGATTCAACAGCTTACCTTTTTTTGCAATCAAAATAGGCTTCACCATCATTGAGAGGACGTTGTGATAATGGTATGAGACTCCCATCAATAAATCCAATGCACCCAGGGAAGCCTTCTGCTTGCATTACTTGAGACATCTCTCTTTGTTGTTCTATTGTTGGCCACACAATCACTTTGCACTTCAACTTCATTAATATCTGGATGACTGTGTTGAGTGTACAACACAATAGCCCCATGGCTAATTCCAAACAACATTCCAATCTTTCCCAAAGCGGCCCCATTGCCATTTGATCCAAGCCTTGATAATGCCACAGCCAATTGGATGGCAGGATTGTGTTGTTTGTTTTGTGATGAGTTTTGAAAGGTTTTATCACCTTGAATTTGTGCAACCAATTTTTCAAATGATTCATGTGTGGTCCTACATAGCTGTCGAAACTTTTCAGATGATAATGTTTGTAAATCATTCATTGTATACATGTAATGTGATGGATATCTTCTATGAGGATTGATGTATCTTTGTGAGGTTATCATGTCTGATAAGATTATATCTTCCTGGATATCAGAATCACTATCAGAGTTGAGTGCATCAATGAGCTGCTGTGAGTTTAACGTCTGAATTAAAGGTAGCCTTTTTGATGCTTTGGGCATGGTAAATGACGAAAAGGCCTGTATTAAATGTAATTTAGAATCAAATACTTCATTAAATGATGAGTGTATTCAGACTTTATGCAATTTAACATGCCCTTACTGAGTTGTGTGTTTTAGACATGTGCCTTTATGGGAAGCTAAAGGTGGGATTTGGTACCAAAAAACCTGGGTTTCTGTACCTTAAAATCCCACACCTCTTGAGGTGTGGGATTTCTGAAATCCCAAAAAAATAATGCGGGATTTTTCCAAAAAAAAACTCGGGATTTTGAGTGTGGGATTTGGTAACTTTGACATCCCCTATTAAAACACTATCTTTTTCAAAAAGCATGGATTTAATTTTTCTTCTTTTTCAAAACAATGCCTTATAAGGTGTACTATTTTAAATCACTATAAACCCACCTTTCAGGAAATTTATTTTAAGCAATGAAGCTAAATGTTTCCTTGGATAGGCTCTTAGAGCCTGTCTGCTACTTTGAAGAATTATAATTTGGGGTACCCTGCATCTTCTCACTGGCCTTTGTCCCCCTGGATTGCTTCCTGAAGCTGTAAATTCAGTATGGTTATGTAAAAACTGTATGTACTCATACTTCAATTTTAAAACCCAAACATATATGTCAAAATTATACCAGTGGGTATTTGATATTATTATTATACAATATCTTTATTCTTACATGAAAAACTCAAATAAAAAAACTCTTAACAGCTTTCTTTCGCTTTGTTAATGATGAGATCCTGAAGTATTTTAAATGTTGATGGCCTGTAGAGCTATCTTTATCTTATAGATCCTATGGAGCTACTGTGAAAACTCCTCTTTTGTGGGATTAAAATGAGGCAGTATCTGGAGGGGGAAATCACATGTAACTAGTTTTGAATTCCTAATAACTCCTGTAGCCAAGGGTGGCAAGGGTGTATTGCCTTCCCCTCCTAAAATACTGAACAAAATCTTCCTTGGAGCTCAAAAACCAAAATAAAATTAGTAAGTGGCTTTACAAATTCAGAAGAAAAAATTCAGAAGTCTCAGATCAGACCTAATCAATATATAATACAAAAAATAATGACAGTAATTTTGGTTAATTTTTAGATTTTAATGAAATAGTTGTCTATATAATTTCTATTTTTTTGGTGAAATTGGGGTGAGTGGCTCCTTCTTGGTGATAAAATTTTGTTAATATGAGTTATTCAAGGTGTTTAGAGATAATTTGATGAGTGTTGATAAAAGTAATCTTGCTAAGGTATAGTTATAATAGAGTAAAAAAAAATTTAAAGGTTTGTTAATTTTTTAAGATTTGTTGATAATAAGATAAAATTGTATTTGTTAAGCTTAAGAGGTAAGATTCTTTGATTTTGGATTTTCAAAGGGGTTAGTTATTTTTAAGTCTTGATAAATGGTGTTAATTTTACTGGATAAAATATTGTCATATGAGTGATGAAATTGGTGAATACTGTTAGTTTAGGATTAAAACTTATAAAATCCACAAATTTTGGGGTTCTTCCAAGCCTTGACGTCATCAAATTTAGAGTTATAGTGATAACTATAAATAATGGCGTAATAATGAGATAATATGGTTTGATCATGATGTAAACATCACCAAACCTTAAAATATTGATCAGTTCCACTGGATATGATCAGTGCACGTCTACTACAAGCCTGTTGGACTCTAGGAGGAAGGAATTTAATACAAATAGAGCTCTTTTTACTCTATTTCCCCCTCAGATGCTTACAAAACATTAAATCATTAAATAAAAAGGTAATTTCTTTCTTCTTTATATATAAAACTTTTATATTATTAAAGAACAAAGATAATCTTATAATAATCTTCATCTTTGATGTGATTATTGCAATTATTTAATTTTTTTGTTTAAATTTCTCTTAAAAAACCTCAATTCCACGTAAAACCAAGAAAATTTGTAGTTTCTCTTAAATTTTATTGTAACCACAATTTAAATAAGTTGTATTTACATTTCTAGGCGTGAAATTATTCAAAATTATTATATTAAGCATTAAAAGTAGGTTATTTCTCCTATCATAATAATTTCTCTCTATTATTACTTTTAATAATTATATAATTGATATAAATAGTATTTATATTAATTTATAACTTTGATATTTGTAATATTATTGTTATTAATTGTATTTTATTAATAAAACCAATCTTTTACACCTTTATTATCTGTTGGTAACAATAATAAAGAGCTTTTAAAAATACTAATTATCTTATATTAATATATTTATTTTATATATA
Source organism: Austropuccinia psidii (assembly GCA_023105745.1). Lineage (NCBI taxonomy): Eukaryota > Fungi > Basidiomycota > Pucciniomycetes > Pucciniales > Sphaerophragmiaceae > Austropuccinia > Austropuccinia psidii. The sequence goes on along the minus strand of JALGQZ010000016.1, from coordinate 5,780,096 downwards.
TTATATTTTATAATATAAATTATATTATTATATTTATTTAATAATATAATTATAATAATTCTTCATTATTATAATTACTTTTATCTTATTTATTTCATTTATAAGGAAATTCATAATACAATAAGTAAAGATATATTCATTTTACCATAAAATTAAGTAAATCCTCAATTTCCCATAATGTTAGATTATACACCTTTTTGGAACCTCATTTATATACACTAAGCAAAAAATAAATTAAGCTTCTCAAACTGAAAAAGGAAACAATAGCCCCCCTCAAAGCTGAAAAACAACACTTCCAAAAACCATTGGTTTTTTACAGAACAAATACCACATTTACTTTTGGGTGTTTTGCACATATAACATATTAAAAGCTGCGGTATTTTCAGCTAAATTAACACATTTCTTTGCCCCCAAATACCATATTTCTTCAAGAACTTTGATCAAAAAATCATTCTTATTTTCAATACATCATGCACCAAGCTCTCAACACAAACAGCTTTTTTTATATTTACAGACAGGTTAATATGCTTATTAACTTGAATATGATACTGATGAAGAGCTGGAGGAATAAATTCAATTTATAAATAATTTCCATGAAAAAGAATATATAACCAACCTCCAGTTTCATCAACTACCTTATATTTAACAAAGAAGTGATTTGGAAGGCTTACCATCCTGGAAATTTTGGCAGCTATGTCTAATATAATATACAAGATCTCAAGGCTTGATAAAACTTATTAGTGTGGAAAAAATCTTCCAGAACAACCCAAATTCAAAGCAATGTGATATTGGTATAAAATTAGCTTTAGAACGTTTCTGATTTGGTATCAATGGTACAGGCTCTTCAGCTGGAAGAATTGGGGCACTGCTTAGAGTTGGTCAGGTAGCCATCATCCTTTATAATAAAAGAATGATTGCAGAATTATTTAAATACCAGTAATTCACGGCCTAATAATGATTAAAGGAGGGAGCTATCTCAGGAAATGCAATCAGAAAGATTTCCTGGTCAAATTGGGTTTATTGAAGGAAGCTTGATTCCATTATTTCAAAGACCAACCAATGATTCAGAAGTTTATTTTTATAGAAAGCACAAGTATTTACTTCAACAATTTTTGAAAATTGATTTATAAAAATGATAAATTGGTTTTTTGGGATAGCTAGTTCATTCATTTTTCTCTTTCACACTCTCGGTACCTCTGGAAGGTATTTCTATTGACTTATTACCTTTTTTAGGTTTTTGTCATTTTCTTCAAAAAGAAAACTAAAAAAAAGTGAGTTTTTTATTTTTATTTTCCTTTCTCTCATTTTGAGTACCTCCATGAGGTATATTTCTTAGCATTTTTTCAATTTCTTGTTTAATATTTTCTTGAGAAAAAAAGATAGAAAAAGTAATTTTTGCTATATATGTTATCTTTTTCAATATAGCTTTCTTACTAATTTTCTTTGGTTTATTTATATATGTTTTTTCTTTTTTGTCATTCAGAAAAACCATCATTTTGAAAATGGGTTTTCCAAGGAAGAAACACAAAAAACTAGTTTCTGAGGCTATTTAAAGAAAAGCAAAAGCTCAAGGCAAGTAAGCCAATTATATAATTAATACTCAATATAATCAGAATTAAATATTAGTAATGTTATAAAACTATCAGTGGCCTTTTAATATCTGTGACTGTATTATATACTGAATAGGTGCAGCTTATAGGTGTTTCCCACAATAGAATAAAATATTTCCAACATTTAATTCAAATTTTATTAAATTTTATGAAGCTGATTTTTTTTATAAAATACCTTTCTTAGAAAATAATCAGAAACTCATACCATCCACCTCAAAAGGCCTCCATAAATCAGATAAAAATTCTGGTAATTCTTCTGAATTATCTGATTTTACCCTTACAAAAGTTTCAAGAAAAAAATTTCAAAACAGAAATCCATTAATCAAAAAAATGTAAGAATATTGGAATTACAAGGGGTTTTTATTTATAAAGAATGATGATCACTTTGACTTTATTTATTCTAAGTAAACCATTTTCTTTTCCCAAAATAAGATTTTAATTTCCATAATAGATCTATCACCATTTTATCAAATTACTTAATAAGATAAAATTGAATGGACTCAAATTTCACGGACCTTATTTTAGGAGAAAAAATACTTCAAGCCAGTAACAATAAATCATAAAATACTTCCAGGTTAAATGGTACCTCTTGGATGGTGGAAATTAATTAAAAAGAAAAAAATAATTGTATTTTGTGAATCAAAAAGCAAATTGAAAAAATATGATTGAAGATTTGCATGATCAGGAACCAATTCTAGCCAGGAAAGGATTTCAACTTTAAGAACAATTTCAAAATAAACCCTCTGGATTCCTTAATTAAGTAGAAAAAAATCTACAAAAAAAATTGACTTCTGTCTTTTTCCAATACTTTTTATGATGATGTAACTCCTCAAGACTTTGAATCATATTTTACATTTACCAAAAATGAACTGGCCAATAAGCCACATAAGCACCTGTATTCTTCAGCTGTGGCAGTTGGATGGGTGATGAAAGTTAATAAAATAAATGAATACCTAATAAAAATACAACCAAGAAAGTATCAAATTGATTGTCAGCCTGTGACTCAAAACCAGAGCACAAGCATGACAGCCAAAATACCATAAACCAATGGTATAGCCAAGATACCACCAAAACATGGAGCTGAGCCAAATCAGCTAAAAAGGTACCAAAAGAAATAGGAAAATAACCTCTTCCTGAAAATATAAGTCTCATCACCATAGGACTAGAAATAACAAAGTTATTCCTGCTCAAAGTTATTGCTGAGCATAAACCTTAATTTTCACCTCTCATCTAAAATCTATGAGGAGAGGCTTAACCCCATCAAATGGGTACTCAAAATGAAGCTCTAAGCCAGGGCTATCCAATGGTACCAGCCAAACTGAGCTAGCACCAATATTACTGGAGTTATGGTCAATTTCAGGCCAAATAAGGGTGAACAAAACATTCACCTCTCATCTAACTTCTACAGTTTTAGTGTGGGATACCTGAAGTGGGGTCTTTTTGGAAAGAGCACAATCAGGGCTATCTGATGGTGTCATCCACTTCCCCATATCTTAACTACTGCAGAAGCTATGGGGCAAACAAGCTCAATACAGCTTTTTGCCTAAAAACATGCAAATGTACAAAAATCTTGTACATGGGATAACTTTGCCATATTTAATGATACCCATATCAAATGAGGTACCATTGTGTAGAGCACACACAGGGCTACACACTGAACCAATTTTGAGGTTGATATCTCAAGAATTGACAAAGTTATGGCTGTTTTAAGGTCAAAATCCCACCTGCTGTCATATACAGCCTTACCATGGGATAATATCCCATAATCATGAATATGAGGTGTCAAAAAGACAAAGAAGCATGTTTTAACTTCAATATCTCATATGTCAGTCAATACTGGGGTCTCATACAGTTTCTGTACAGCATTCTACACGTCATACACGTCAGAATCAGGCTGTGAGGTCCCCAGATGAAAATTTTCACCCTGTATTGGTGAAAATTGCCCAGATGTGGTTTCAAAACCACATCTGAGCTCAATAAAGGTTATACAGGCTGTTTGCAAACCACAAGCCAGTACTAGAAAGTGAAAAAATCTTCACTTCCTCTACATGGAAATGACTAGCACCCTTTCCACCCCATTTCAGGATAAAAAGGAGGCTTTTCACAGCCAGAATTGTCTCCTCATCCTGCTCTTGAATTCCTACGTAGTACAGCTGTTAAAAAACAGTTATACTCTTGGAAAATTATCAGGTATACTTTAAATTTAAGTATTGTAGCTTTTATTATTGTAACCCAACAGGTAAAAGTTGCACCCAGGGCTTTCAACAGCGCTCACCACCACTATATCTCTATAGTAAAGCCCTTAATATCTTAATTTAAATCATTTATTATCAACTTCATCATCTTTTAAAATCATTTTTACCGTGTCACAGTCATAGTTAAAGCTTGTAAATACTTATATACACCTTTATCATAGACTCACCCTGACATTGATTGTTTCCCTTTCCTGAAAATAATTTTTCAGTTGATCTTTCTCAAACTAACAGAATATTTCTGATTGTTTGGAGGGCCAAGGATTTTATTAATTATACTGAAAGATCTATTGATATTAGTACTGATACATTCTTGGGACTTTCTGTGCAGGTTTCCAAATTATAAGCAAGTTTTTTTACTTCAAATGATATAAAAAATGATAATTTTTGTTATATTAGCCGGTTTTCTATTTTAGTATTGAAAATATTAATCTCCACTCATAGCTATTGAATTTTTTATATAGTAAATAGACCACCACTGATGACCACTGAAATTTCTATAAAATATGAAATTGAAAAAACATATGGATTCCAAAAAGCATCTCTGCTGTTCATTCACATTCAATCCTGAAACATCAATTAAGGGCTTTTAATATATTTCATTTGACAGTTATCAAAGTTAAAACATGTTGCACAACTGTATCAATCACATCACTGCTTGTTGAATAAATTAATAATGTAATCCAGTTCTCTTTCTGACTGATTTTATTTGAAGATTGCAATTTTAAGCTAATTGTTTTTGATCATTTTGTGAATTAAATTGAAGATCAAGCTTGAGATCTTCAATATTGCTCTGGGTTTTCAATTTCTTTTCCTCAAAATTCAGTTAATTCTCAGTTTTCCCTTTCAAATGATATTTCTATTTGTTTTTGGATTTCAGTCTTCTCAAGATGGTTAATTTCAACCTCCTCCTCCTCTCTAAACTTCATTTTATCACAATCCAATCTTGCAATATCACTTTAATTCAATTCTATTCAAAAAAATATCAGATAAGCTCCATTTCCAGATTTCAAAAGCATCACTACTTACCCTCATTATGCAAATTCAATACAGATGCATATTATGGAATGGAATTATTTTAATTATTTTTTGATGAACCACTCTTAGGATTAAAATTCTTTAATAATTCAGGATTTATATTACTTCTAGAGGGAGCTTAAAAGACAGGCTTCAAATATGATTTCCCTTTCCCTTCCTCATTTCAACCACCATCAATAATATCCAAAATAAAAGTTGGCTCAATTTGTGAAGCTACTGACTGGGTAGAATTTTTGGCTCTATTTTTCTGAATTCCAAAAATCTTAGAGCAATTTGAGAAATAATAAAAAAGGGGAATAAAATACATAATTTTATTCCTCTCAATCTTCTTCTACTGAACCATAATCATATATTTAGCTGTTTTCATTATCATTTGGGTTTTATTGGGAGATATGTGAATCCTTTAGCTAGCAATCTACCAATCAATTCGAATTTTTCTCGAAAATATAAAGGGAATATTAAATACTTAATAGCTATCTAAAGACTTAACTATCCCAATTTAATCATCAAAATTTGTATCTTGAAGATTGCAACTGGAAATTGGAGTTATATTTGGTCTGTTACCAAAACGCTAATAGATTTCATGATAGCATGGAAAAAGGTTTTCTAGTTTTTGAGCCATTTTATGAATCCCCTTTTTTTTGTAATCATCAGTAACTTCTGCTCAAGTGGAGATCTCAAAATTCTTTTCTGAAATGCTTTTTTTAACTATGCCACTGGTCTTTAATATTGTTTGGTTCAAGTTTTTATCAATATTTAGATCTCTTGTTCACTTCATTTTCCATCAATTGAAATCCAATTTGCATTGATAATGGTGGTTGTCTAACTGAGGTCTTTCCAGAAGTGCCAAAGCAGGCCTCAAACTTCTTCTTCACTTTGAGAAATCTTCTTATCGCAAAATAATTGGAATTTCTAAGATTTATAGAGGATTTTGAATCAGACTTAAATAAATTTTCATATGGGGGTTGTTTGGGTGGAATTATATTGAACTTTGAAAGGATAATATCAATATAGAAGATAGCGGAGAGGTGGTGTATTTTTTACTTCAATTGTGATTAATTCCAAGGATGAGAATTGCTGCTAATGAGGTTAGATTTTGAAACCTAAACTCACTTTTCTACAAGATACAAATATGCAATTTATATAAAAATTCATGTGTTAAAATTTACAATTTCTCAGGTGATTCAACTTCAAAAAACTGATACATATAAATGTGTTTTTTGATCAATATTCCACGTTTAATTAAATAAATATTTTTTAACCCTCAGGGGGGCTAATTCCACATATCTCATTAATATCTCTCCTCAAACATGATATCATAGCAGCAAAATTAACACATACCACTTAAATCGAATCGCAAAAAGAGCTTGAAGATTATGTATGCCTTTTGCATGGAATTTATCAAAAGAAAAAACCTCAGACCACGGGGGTCTTTTTTCTCAATATATCTTGAAAGAAGATTATCTGTAAAGTCTCCGACATACAATCTTCAATTTTTAAGAAGCTATGCTGTACAAATTACCCCTCATTTTTTTTATTTAAAATCTCTCATTGGAAATAATCAAGTCTTTGAAGGATTTTTAAATTATCATTAATGTGAGCCATAAATTCAAGTAGCAGCAGAAATTTCAATAATCTGATGCAATGGGAATTCTGGGGCTGTTTTTTGGTCTCAGAAATGGTTTGGTTGTTCTATATAAACAGAGAGTAACTACATGCTCAATGAAGCTGAAGGACACAGACATCTCATTGCCGAACCAAAAACAAAGGATTGAGATATTTAACGTGATGCAAGATGAAGGCTTCCCTAGTATTATTGGCTTTATTGATGATAGTCTCATTTAATTATCCCAAATTCCACCCAATGATGGTCAAATTTATGATTACCAGAAAAAGAAGAAAGTTTGAATTTTTGTTGACTGATTGTGATAATAGCAATAATTTATTTTGATAAAGTGTACAAGAAAAACTTATTAATACTTATTTTGGATACTACATGTCATTGCAACTAGTATGTGATATAAATTGAGGTTTCACTTCACTTAACATAGAATTTCCAGTATCAGAATGTTAATCAAGAATATACCAAAATATGAGTATTAATACAAGTCCTGAGATAGATTAATTGTAAAAGAAGTATAATTTGGCTTCTTCATCTTATGGAAGATTAATGAAAATTTCTCCAGTATATGAATTAAATGAAGAAAAAAATACAGATAATACTAAATTAAACTTCTGTCATGGAAAATCAAATGTAAGAATTGAAAGTAAAATTGGAATACTTAAAAGAAAATATTCATCCCTGAGAAAATTGAGAAATTGAATTAAAAATGAAAAGAAATTTCAATTATTTACTTATTGTTTCGTTAGATGTGTAATCATTTACAATATCTTGGCCAATATTTGTGCTTAATGGGATTATATTTATGAAGAGAATAATCCACCATCCATTCAAAATGTACTCAATTTTGTGAGTAATAGTCAAGAATTCAAAATGTGTGATCATATTAAACCTTAAATATTATAATGAAGCTAAATGATAAATTGGAATACTAAATTCATTCAATATTTTATCTTATTATGTGATATTGAATTTCTGAATAATTTAAAAAAATCCAAATTAATGTCTTTTAATATGAAAAGGTTCTTGATCAGATATATTTAAAAGAATAGTTTCTAATTACATGCATAGTAAATTTCGCTTTAATTGTTTAGCTAGGTACTTTTAAAGAGCTTATGAAAATTTTATAAATTAGGAAGAATTGTATTAACAAGGCAATTTTAATTATTAAAGCTAAATTGAATTGTCATTTGTGTTTCAAATTTTGTTGAATGCAATCTCAGATAACCAATGAACATTGCTTGGAGTTAGAATTTTTTTTTAAAAAAATTGAACTTTGATTATAAAATTTTATTGTAGAAAGTTTTCCTTCAGTAAGTTGTTTAAGAATATTTGAATTTCTTTTGGTATATTTTTATTGACATTTAGAGCCTGAAAAAGTTTCTACAGTACTACCATGGAGATATATAGGGAAATGTGTAATATTCCAAGCACAAAATACCATTTTAAAAGTTCCAGAACTCCAAAAAGCTAAATTTATATTCAAATGATAATTTGGAAAAGGAAAAAATTCATCAAAGAGTTAATACCCTTTATAGAATTTTAACCAGTTTGTTTACTGATAGTAATGGAAAGTAAATATGAAAATTCTGGTGCATAATTATCAATGGGAGGAAAATTATAAAGTCCATCAAGAGCTTAATTCAGGAACTTAGAAAAATATCTATAATACAAAGAGTCAGATAAGTTAAGGTCTTGAAATACCAGGAGTTGATATTTTGTGAGCCTCAGAGTTATTTTCACATACCCAAAAGGCCACAAAAAAATCAATTAATTCATAATTCAAAGTAATACTTTCATTTTCATATATGAAAAAAAATTGGATATAAATATAAAGATTTTAATGAAAATTTAGCAATAAATTTACATTAAATTCCAAAAATTTAAAAAAATATTTTTACTTGAAATAATCAAGTAAAAATAAAAATTTTATGAAGAATATTGAAAAAAAAAATATTTTTGGAAAAAAGTAAATAAAAATCATCATAAATTTTTTTACAATGAATAAACATATGAAATTTATTTCACCACTGGATTCCTCATGAAAAATAGTCTGGGGTCACCTCTGAGTGGATATTTCCTGTAACTCAATTATAAATAAGCTTTGATTAAGTTTTTAGTTTTTTTTTGGTATGAAAATCTGAAAATACTCAAAAAATTAATTAAATTCACACCACATGAGGTGTTTACCATCAATTTTTGTGTTAAAATTGAGGTGTGGTGTGTAGTTCAGAAGCTATTGGGAATTGGAGTATCTTTAATCCAAATTTAAAAATGTGTACATGTATTTTATAAGTGAGCTAAAATCTTAATATTTGGAGTTAATAATTACAGTTGTGTACTGTAATTTGTTTTATTTAATTACATGTGTAAATTATAAGTATAGCACCTGATGAGGAAATAAAAAAACAAATAAATTGGAAAGATTAATTTTTTTGGGGAAAGGAGTCTTGTCTTCAAGGGCTTCAGACTCCCCAAATTCCTTTCTAAAAGGCCTGGATGTTGAAATTCATGCAAAATTTTATCAATTTTGGGCTGTAATTGAGTAAAAGGGTCTGTGACTCAATTTATGATGAGGTTTTGATACAAACCAGGGCAGTTTCAAATGCTTCCAAGAGGGTGAAGCTACCCTTAAGTTAAAAATATTTAATAAAAACAATTTTAATTGGCTTTAAAGTCTCTTAAACACATTATGGAATGTTTTGAAGGCTATAAACCAATTATTACTATAGAAATGGCTGCTTTAAGAGACTAAAAATGGCTAAAGCCAACCCCTTTTTGGTCCTAACCAGGGTTCAATGATTCAATAATTTTCTTTTATGTTTTCAGTGTGTTTCAGACTACTGATTAGAGTAAGTTTTACTTTTGATGTAAGAAAATTTGTTTCTATAAAAGAATTACTTCTTTGCCCCACTTTTCTCTTGTTATTAAAATCTTTTCCTTTTTTTAATTAGTTTAAACACTGTTTAACCAATAAATGAAAGATTAGCACCACCCCTTTTGAGCAATTTTTAACCTTTAAAACATGTGAAACGAAATTATAATAATTTATTGTAAATATTTATAATCATTTTACCCTTGAGCCATCCCAAAAGTAAATTAAAGCATCTGTAATCACTGTTAGATCTTTTATTTTGTTTTCAAGTTCACTCTTGTCATTTCAGGGAATTTTTCCTCTTTAAAAACTTTAATAGAGACTTATCTTTCATATTAATTTGTTTCAGTCCTTTTCTTAATTAATTCCAATTAAAATTGCTCTTGAAGAAATTTATTTTGTAGCCATAAATATCTCTTGTAGAGTATTTTTTGATAAATTTTCTTGTTTCCAAAATGATAAACATTTATAATATTACTTTACTATACTGAAAAGCTAAGAACATTAATTTTGAAGAGTTCACTATTGAAAATCCCAAAATTTACTATTTTTAATCAAATTTTACATTATAAAAATTTTGAGGACAGCAAAAGTACTTGATTTTCTATCAAGGTTTTATATCCATGACATACATATTTTGACCTTTTTTATTTATTTTTTCTGCATAATGAGAGTAAAAATTTTCTGAAGTAAGTATTTAAGATTAAAAAGCCTTTTTGGTGAGACAAGTGACTTATTGATGATTAATTTTATTTGAAAAGAATTTTGGGCACACAAATATCAACCAATATTGACTTGAAGATTGTGGATTGGGTGAAATCCTATTTCATAAATACAACTATTATTTTTTTGCCACATTATTTCTGTTTACCAAGAAACTATTCCTTCTTTTAGAGGAATCTTTAATATAATTAAATTTATCTTATCTGATTTCATTTCACTAAAAGCTTAAAATTCAACTTCTGAAAAGACATTCTCAGAAGAAATATTGGCTTATTTATCATATAGAAAAGTGATTTTATGACTGATTTTATGGGAGCTTCTTTTGATATAAGCTGGGATCTAAGATTATTTAGTAATCTAAATCGAGTGAGATTGCATTCTAGTTTTTGCATTGGTGAGAATTGGGTTAAAGTAATACTTTTAGGTGAATTTATTTTTATATTATGTGCACATTTTTCTTGGTATAATCTTGATTGGTTTGAGTGCTTAAGCTGATTCAAATGCTATCAGGCCAATTTGCTTGATTCATAATTGCATCTATCAATAAATTTGAAATGAAATCAAAGTTAGCCACAATATTTAAATTACTAATAAAGGAAAATAAAAATAGAAGATGAAAATTGGAAGGTTCTATTTTCTATTTGGAGTCCTCAAAGAATACTTATCATAAAATTCTCTTTTACAGTTTCAATATTCCAAGGTATTTGATTATAAAAGGCATTAGCTTACACATTCAATCGTGAGGAACACCAGTAATATTTAAATGAAAAAAATATGAATAAATAATATATATCAATGAGAATAGTGATTTTTAATATTCAAGAAAATTAGAACCAAAACTGATGTTATTTTTCAATAACACAGAACACATAGAATAAGTAGAGATAAAATAAAGTTAGTTTGTTCAGGAATACATCTCTTGATCTTGGCAACAAACAATATCAAGATCAAAATCCAAACCTAAAAGTGAGAACAGGTCTCAAAAGAGGTTTGGAAAAAAGGTTAATTTTTCCTAAAAATTAGGGGTTATTATTAAGTGGAAGGTATTGGTTATCATTAGTGAATTAAATTTTTGCAAAAAGGGTATGATGGTATAGTTCATTTAATTAGAAGGATCTGATGTGTGGAGAATAATTTTCAAATTTTTGAATCCGATAGGTTGAAATTAATTTAAAAATTTCAAAAAAAATAAGAGTTAATGAGATTGAATCTGATAACCTATTTCTGTTTGACCCAAAATTAGTTTCAGTGATAAAATTTTATATTAATAAAAAATTAATCGGAAACATCACCAAAAAAGATTATAGTTAATATTCAATCATTTTATAAATTTTTCTGTTTTGAGAAAAAAAACCACAAACTAAGAATTATTCATAAACCCCATAGCTCCTTACATCTCTGAAGCAGACCATCCTGAGCTCACCATGGCCACTGCTAATTGATAATTTATTTTTTTCCTTTAAAATCAAGCTCCTGATCCAATTTATACTTCCAAAATATTCCATGAATTTGAAACTATTATTCTTCAAATGCTTTTTGTGAAATCATTTGATTCTCCTGAAATGTTCATTCCTTTGTAATATTCTCTATTTTGAATGAGATTTCTAATATTTTGGCATTTTCATCTTTATTCAGTTTCTCTCTCCTCCTTCAATTAAAATTCCTCCCATTGCAGGAATTAATTAAAGCTTTTATCACATTATTAAACAATAATTCAATCATATTCTCTATATATATCTATAAAATTAATTCAAAAAAACCAACCTAGTTGATGGGCATCCATCAAATGAGTATATTTTTGTGATAATGGATTATGTTATTTTTTGTGTGAACCACTGATAACATTGAAATTATTAGGATCTTTACCTGAATTTTTGGTCATTAGAAACCTTTTATTTTTGGTACTTCTCTCAACATCATTATTAGCAAAAGTATCTTGGATAAAGTACTTACATATACCATACTGATTATTCTAAATAACCTTTGAAACTTTGATTGGATTTATCTCTTCAATCTTTCATGACATCAAGTAAGTATCATTATTATCAACGTTTTCAAATGAAGCCATTTTTATCAATTGTCTCCAGTTTTGTATCATTGTAACTATAAGAAAAATGATTCTTTGGTGCCTTGGTAATTCTCCTTTCAATAAAATCAACCCAATAAACAAATTATTGATTAACATGAGTATAATATCCAGTGAAAACTGATTGGGCTTACCTTTTGAACATTGGTTTATTGATTTTTTGGAACCTAATCAGTGAAGAATTCATATTTTTCATTGGATGAGGCCATAGGAGTTACGTTTGGAATTTCCCAAAACAGAAGCTCCATTTCTTTTAAGCAAGAGAAAACAAACTCAATATTTTGGGATATTGTTTTGAGTAACTTTCCATGATAATAAGGAGTAATTGCATATCCAGTGGCCTTTGAATATTGTTTTTAAAGAATATATTTTTGCTTTTATGTTCTCCATTATTAATTTAGGTTGTTTTCACAAAGATTATATTGAGTGAAAGACTTTTTATGCACCTTGTTCACTAGCCGTGTAAATCCATTTTATTTTGAGGAAAGCTTCTGACATATGGAGGATGTTCCTGAGGTTCCAAAAAACTGATAAAGGTTTGTATTTTCTGAAACCCAGTTAATGATACACAAGTAATTGACATTTGTTAAATGGCCTGATGATATTAAATCAGATTATTTTTCTGAGGAGTTGAATTAAATTTAGGTTTTTTTGCATTGGATTTTGATGTGTAATGTTGAATTATTGATTTCTGAGGGCTTTTAAATTAAATTCATGGAAAAATGGCCAAAAAGTCAAATAAATAGGTTTCACCTGTTTTATTTTTCAGGCAGGACTTGGGTGAGCTCCCAGGGGAGCTCAGATGAAACAATTAAGCATTTTGATAATAAAAAACAAAGTTTTAAAACTCTAAATTTCTGTATAGAAATTTAATAAAGTGAACAGGGTGTTTTTCATATTTGAAATTCCCTATCGAAAAAATACATTAAATTGACTATATTATATCAAAGGTGTGTTGAATTATGAGGAGTTTGAAGTATATGGAGGGTCTTTTCATAGTGAAGTAGGTCTTCTGAAGTGAATAAGAGTACAAAAATTGATCAAAATTTCCAAAATAAATACATTAGATTTAATTCGGAGTTTTGAACTGAAAAAAACACTAAACTTAATCCTACTTGAAGGTTTCATTAATATTTTTCAGGATTATCAAGTCAAAAAGCTTCATTATACTTAGATGGGTTGGATAACAATTTTAATTAAGGACTTCAATAGCTTACTTAAAATAAATTATTCACTGAAAAAAACTTCAACTCTATTTATAGCCCAATACTTAAAGTTCTGGTTCTATTTCAAAAAATTCTCTATTTTCAAAATGGGAAAATATTTTAGATTTTAATCTCAAATTACCTTGAACTTCATTCAATAATAGTTATTTTCTATAGAGATAATTTTTTAAATTTCAGAAATTCAGGTAAGTTAATAGGAAATATTTACTTATGAGAAAATTTCAATCTTAACTTCACTACAGCAGGAAAAGAGGAAATTTTCCCTACATATAGGAATTTTTTGAATATTCTGTGTTTAGAGTAAAGAATGAGAGAGAGTAGGTTTTAGAGGGTAAATATCAATATTATGAAGTTTTATAAAGGTAAATTAGTGAACAAAAAGACTTTAATTATGGAAAAATTTCAGTTCTTACTGAAACCTGCCACTTTGGTAGGGTTGGGAAGCTTGAATCTCAATTTAAACTTAAATAATCTTAAATAAAATTTAACTTTAGCTTGTGTATAATATCTTCAAGAGACTTAATTAAATATTACAAAATTAAAAAATGTGGGCTTCCTGTAAGCTTTTCCCAGAATCCCTTTATTACACCATTTTGTGTGCATTTTCCAATGTGTATTTATTTGAGGCCACATCAACCATGAGAAAATTGGCTACACCCGAAAGTAGGTGTTTCATTTGGAAATTAGATTTTACTCACCCTGGACTGAGCTTGGAGCTTTCCTGTGAACTAGGTTGGACACAGGACTTGAATTTTTGTTGGTATTCCAAGTTATTACAAGCCACTGGGAATATCAAAGATTTTCAAATATTGTAATCCTTTTTCAACTTTATATAATGAATATATAATATATTACATGAAGGTTTTTTTATTTATATTCTTATCTTACTAAAAAAAACATTTATGATTAAAGCCTGACTGCACAACTATTTCTTGAGTTTAAACACTTCTCTTTTTCTTTTTAATGAAAAATTTATTCAAATCAAGTTTTCGAAATGAGTAAAGGATACATGTTTTTTTTATAGCAAGTTTGCACTTCTTACTGATTCAAACAATTCCCTAAAAATACGCTAATAAGATATTTTCAACTAGATATTTTTATGAATAAATGAAATTTTTGGCGCTTTTTTATTTCTTATATGATTCGATTTCAACAATTTCAGAGGTCAAAAAAATAAAATGTTGGGATTTTTTTAATAAAAATACTTCCAGGTTAAGTCATAATAAATATTTAGTTTTGTCTTCTTTATTTCTCATATGCTTTTAATTCAACTATCATTCTTAATTTTATCATTTATGATTAATTCCTATCATCACTAGAATTAAACAATTTTAGCTAACAGTAATAATCACATTTCTTATTTTTTAAAGGCAATTAAAGCCTTAATTTTCCTTTTTCGAAGTTATATCCCTTAGCTTAAGATATCAGTAACAGGATCTATGCAGAAGCACCCCTGCTACCGGACAAATCAATTTTTTTTTGAATAAAATAGATTTATATGAATTGAAAGGGGTTACTCCTGTACTTTTTTGGCAATTGTCAACAAATTTACAGTAGCAGCCAATCCAGAAACCAATTTTCAATAATTCTTACAGGGCCTTCTACTGTAATTTGGAATGAAAAAATATAAAATCAAATCAAAACTTATTGAAAAAATAAAACTACAAATTCAGAAAAATCGAAAAAAATCAAGATCAAAAAGTATTAAGGTATTGATACAAAGAACATATGAAGAGAAAAAATTTGATAGTGAAAGTCAAAATATCAAAAATGAGATCAATAAAAAATTGTTTTACAGTAGAAGAAAGAGAGTTTCTTCTACTAATTTTTCTTAGAGAATCCCAAAAAATAATTGATTTTAGTAATAAATAGTAATGAATATTACATTCAATAGCTGATTTTATGATTAATTCTTCTAAATACATTTTATCCTTTCATTTAAGCTATTGAATAAAGAAAGAATTTGTTAGAATATGCTTTGTGGGATTAATGTTTCTGTTTTCTCTTTCAAAATTTAAGGAAAAGGATATTTAAGTTAGAAATAATACATGTGGGAAGGACAAGTAGAAATATATGAACTCAGTATAATACTCATAACATTAATCTGAAATATAAATATTTTGTCTCATTTCAAGAAATGAGGACAAATTTTCTCCATACCTGGGGGCTATCTGAAAATATTATGAATAGGATTACGTCATAAAGATTAAATATTACAGAAAAAATATTTACCTTTAATTCTGTTTAAATGTGGTCAAGATTAAAATTAATCCTAGCTATTCATTTTCAAAAGGCTTTAAATAAATACTTCATATCTTCAAAGATATATATTTAAAATTATATATCATATTTTCTTTGAGCAAATCATATTATTAATGATTCAAGTGCATAGTAAATCCGGTTTTGAAAAGAAATTCAATTTGTGAGATTAAGGATTTGTGGAAAGAAACTTTTAATAAATTCAAATAGGCAAAGAGATATTATCTGGTTCAAATCATTAGAAAATTTTCAATAATCAAAAGTTAATTTTCTATAAGGGGATGGGACCATCTTTCTAATATAATTTGACATGGCTCTGAAGTGATAGCTGTGTTATTTCCAAGCTTAATTCCCCAAATATTACACATTATTTTTTTGGCTTGTATTTTGTAAATATTTACTCTTCTATTCAGAATGAATGTATAAAGAAACAAGAAAGCTTCTCATATCATATTCTAAAAACACTCAAAAGAGAGACATATGTAATCTGATCAACTGCACTTTATAAACAGCCAGATCTTCTTAAATTATTATTTCTCTAGTCTTTGTAGCTGGTCCAACATATCAGAAGCTTTTTAAGTCAATTTTGGAAAATAAATTTGATAAAACCTATTTACTCCCGTTACTATTCCTTGGTATTAAATAGGATACCAATTATATTAAAGGAATTAGATTAAGTGTTTTATTTACTCATCAAGGAATATATTTTCCTCTTTTTCAATAGGCATTTAATTATTTTATAAGTTTCAATTGCACTATTAATAAGAATAATTTCGAGGGAAGTTAAATTCAGATAAATTCAAAAAAAATTCCTCCATTAGATTCAATATTTGTATTTTCTGCATTGTTTGTCATTAATAAGGCTAAATAAGCTAGTTTTAAATATTCAAATTTATAAAAAGATCAAGTTCACCTAGAATTTCAAATTTTTGAGTGCATGGAGATACCTCCATATATCTCAAGAATTTGAAAATTTATTGAAGTCTAAGAAGATCAAATTTAAAGTGGAAAATTTCAATAAATTACAACAAGCATGATATTAAAATGAATGACATAGCAAAGATATCCTAATGAAATTTATTTGAATAAGAAAATAATTGTGGAAAACGAAGTTCAAACATATGAATATATGAAAATTACCTTTCCTTGAACTATATATATATACCTGCATTGAATCTATAGAAGTAATAGCTATAAGGGATTTATCTTACTTCTTGATACAGATCCCACTCTAATTTCCTCGATAGAAGAACTGACATGATATAAGCTTTTTACATATTCAAGTAATCCACTAAATTAAGATGGTTAAGTCAAAATTCAGAATTTTTGAGAGTAATATGAAAATTGAATCTAAATTGTAACCAATAAAGTAAAAAATTTAATTCTCCAAAAAATAAAGAACCTGAAATTTTTTATTTTTTGAAGAGTAAATATTCTATTCTTAATCTATGGACTTTACATGATTATCAGAATTATTTATATTTTACACCATGGGATTGTATAATAAAAAAGTCTCCATTTCTATATTTGAAGCCAAATATTCTGATTTTGATACTTATATTTTTAGCTAAAAGTCTCAAAGCCTCCTCTACTGAAATTTATTGGCTTAAATACTTGTGAAATTAATTCAATATATGGTATATTTTGACAATCCATTCCTTAAAATGACTTTATATCATAAAGTTTTACATATTTTTCCAAATTTTGATAATAAAAAACTCTAAGTGGAAGAATTCAAAAGTGGGATATAATGTCTCACATAGTCAATATTTCATTAAGAAAAAACACTTTGATAGTGGGGTATGTTTTTGAAAACATCTATCTCTTTGGAAGCTCCTCAAGTACCTAAGCCATCTTCTGATGAGTAAAAGGTTGATTTTGAAATACAATGGTTGAAAGCTTCATAATATTAAGCTCTTTATTACCATAAGTGATCTTGAGAGAGAGTTCATATTGCAACTGTAATATATATAGAGATCTATAAGAAAGACTTAAAAGGTTTTTCTTGTTCATGAAATTATAAGTGATAATAAAGAATAAAAAAAAAGACTAATGAGAATAATTACTCTTATAGCTTTGAAAATCCTGACAAATAATAGAGATTAAGAGAACTGAATTGAGATCTTGTGGCTTGCATATGGGGTTTGAATTTCTTGAAAAACTTCTATTTCCAAATTGAATTTCTGCCCTATCTCCAACCTGAATCCAATGTATCTGCAAGCTGAATCCAATATATCTCTAATGTAAAATTCCAAATGACATTCCTTCTGCTAGGTTTTTCCACTTTTTTCATGGTGACTAGGTCCATTTTTAGCATAGTGTGGACAAAGGGCCCGCAATATTTACCACCTGTATGGCATATCCAAGGATAGCTGTAAAACCAAAAACCAAACCTCAATTTTACCACTTTTTTGTAGGTATACTTATAAATGGTCTCAATTTTCTTTTATTTAACCTTAATAAAGCTCAATAGAAATGGAAATTTTTACTTTTACACTATATTAGTGGATTTGTGGCAATATACCCTATGGCATGAACTGAGGTAAAATTGGCTTGAGAGTATGGTGGGGAAGTAAGATTAATATATATATTTCTCATATAAGAAGCCATTCAAATCTTCTTGCATTTAAGTAAATATCCACCTCGTTATCTTAGAATTTAAGTGAGATAACTTCCACTGAAGAATTCTGTGAGTTATTTGGGAATGTGAAATATTCTTCAGGCATAAAATTTTCCTACTGGAATTGTTTATTATTGACATAATATTAGAGGCTGAATTCTTGCAAGGGGGGTTTAAAAAGTGGTAATTTGTCTTTTAATATTATTCATATTTCTCTAAGAATATCTCACAAGATATTTCCAAATAAATAACATGATCTTCTCAAATACTTCAATGTGTGGTGGTACACAAAAATCCTTAATATTTAATTTCTGAAGCTAATGTAGTTAGTGGACAGTGATGAGATTTCAATTTGATTTGGCTGAAAAGAATGTTGAGGTTGTGTAGCTTGAGTTGAATGTTTAATTAAGTCCATCTCTTTATATCTCTCTGATTAATTAATTTTGATTTCTTTTGACATGGATGATGAGTCATAACTGGTATTCTGTAAGTCTATCTGTAAGAGTTCTTGAGTAAAAACCCTTTGCTCTTAGCAAAAGTAAATTTAATTTTCTCTTTAAGAAATGTGATCTCTCAATAAATTGAGTTTTAATATGATAGCTATTCTGCAAGTCCAAAATACAATTATTTCAAAATTTTATGGGTGATTTTGATAGTTTCTTTTAATTTGGGTATTTATTTTCAGAAAAGTGTCTAATATGTGTTGTGGGAACTCCTCTTGTGTGGGACTAAAATGAGTCAGTAACTGAAGGGGAAAATCACAGGTAACTAGTTCTTAATTGCTAATAACTTCTGTAACCAAGGGTGGCAAGGGTGTATTTCCTTCCCCTCCTAAAATACTGAAAAAAATATTCCTTGGAGCTCACAAACCAAGAGAAAATTAGTAAGTGACTTTGCAACTGCAGAAGACAGAATTCAGAAGTCTTATATCAGACCTATTCAATATATGATATGAAATTTAATTTCAGTAATTTTGGTTAAATTTGAGATTTTAATGAAATACTTGTCAGTATATTTTTTTATTTTTAGTGAAATTGGGGTGAGTATTTTGTTCTTGGTGATAAGAGTTTGGTCAGATGGGTTATTTAAGGTTTTCTGGAAAATTTGACAAGTGTTGATAAAGGTAATTTTTTTGGAGTAAAGGTATAATAAAGTGAAATGATTTTTAAAGGTTTGTTTTTTGAGAGTGGTTGATAATAAGATAAAATTGTGTTTGTTGAATTTAAAAGGTAAGATTATTTGACGTTGGACTTTTGAAAGGGTAAGTTAATTTTGAATCTTGGTTAAAGGTCTCAATTTTACTGGGTAAAATATTTTAATAGAGTAGTAACTCTAATATTGGGTACTGGATGATTTTTTTAATAGTAATATTCCACTGAGATTAGCTACTGGGTAATCTTCAACACTATACTTCCACTGAGCTTAGCTAATGGAAAGGAAATTTACTATATTTTACTGGAATACCTCCCATATGAGGGATGAATTATTCCTGTGCTTATAATGTGCATGGGGGGATTTTGAAATTTTGCGGGAGAGATTCCCTCTATTTATACCTTTTGGGAACCCAGGGGGCCCTCCATGGGATTTTTATTTTCCACTTTAATTCCTCTTTATTTTATCATGTGACTTTGTTTTTGGTGAGGACCTTTCTTGCATGGGTTAGGTGATTTAAGGTTTGGTGATATTTTTTCCTCTGAACAGCCTCAATTTATCACATGATGATCTTTTGATGAGCTGATTATGACATGATATTCTTGGATTTTCATTGCATGAATGAGGTGATTTCATTTTGGATGGGGATTTTTATTGTGAACATCCTTTTTTCTGTCACATGATATGCTGTTGGTGGGTGCAGTATCACATGATGACTTTGTATTTCATTTTAATATGTCATATTTTTTGGCTTAGTAGAAGTGGCTTTTTAATTTATGCAGGTGTCATGGTTGTCTTTCTTCTTTTTCAGCTTTAAAATGAGGTCAGGTGATAAGTTCTTGTACTAATCAATTCACTGCTTTGTATGATATGATGTAATTTTTTAGCTTGAAACAAGCTGTGCATAGTCATGTGGTTGATATTTATATAAGGGTGTGTTCTGCATGCAGACTGTTGTAACTAGTTTTGACTTTCATGAGGTGATAAGTGGTGTAAAGAATTTTGATGCTTTTTTGAGGTTTCAAGTGGGGCTTCTGTGAATATATGTAAGGTGTGGATATCAAACTTTGATTAAAAATCAAGTACTTTCCCTGTCCTCAAAATTTGTGGTACTCCTGTGGCTGTGTTGGGAATGAAATTCAGGAAATCCATGGAGTTGAGCTTTGCATAATGTGACTTTTCTAGGCTGAATTCAAGGTGGCTGTGTAGCTCATGCAGGTGTCATTCACTTTATGCATGAGTTCTGTGGCTATAGAGGGGGTGTAAATCTGGGTGGGGTGGGTAATTTAAAGGGTGGTGCCTTATTTGTTGTAGCTAGTTTGCTATATGGAACTTAATTTTTTACATATTCATAATGAAATTTAATAACTTATTTAAACACATAAACTTACCTTTTGTGGCTGTGCCATGGTATTATGAATTAACTCCAGCTTCTTGCTGTAAAACTGACCTTTTGGTGTAAAGTTTGACTTTAAGTCTGCCTGTGGGTTGGATTTACTGCTTTTATGGGGTACTATGAGCTTGAGCCTTGGAAAAAAACGGTGTGAAATACCACAGTGTTTATGGAGAAATAAGGCCTTTTCAAAGGTGGTTTTATATATTGAGGCATAGTATCATCAGCTGGCTTGACCTTCTTAAATATCAGCATTTAGTTTCCTGATAGTATCTGGATCTCTATTTTTTGAGTAGTTTAGTCATTTACAATTTTTTCTTTTATTGGTAAATTTTCTCTATTAATATTTTTCTATTGGGTTCTTGAAGTATTGAGAAATATTTTTTCTTCTCTTTTACATTAAAAATCTGAGTTTTAAGTCATATGGGACATACATTTAGGTGGGTAACCCCTGTATATTAGTTATACAAGACCTGAAGCTTAAGTCATGAAAGGACCTCCTGGTTTATTCAATGGGCTTGTCTTGTTTTTGTTAATTTCCATTGGGTTATATTTGGATTCTACTTAGCTATTTTTTACTCTTTCATTAATAATTACGCAGCACTTCAGAGATGTTTCTGGTTACTTAAGTACTGATAAGTAATCCCTTTGTCCCAATTTGATGTCTTAAGTATTCACATTTTCCAACCCCTGTTATTAAGCTCCCAACCCATTTTTTCATTTTTCATTTTTGTGTTTTTGATAAGGATCCCCTTTCATATTCTACAGGGGAGAGGTTCAATCTCATTCTAAGAGCCTCCTGGTTCTTCAATCATTCTGAGCTCACAAGGAAAACTTTTAAATAAAAAAGATATTCTATAATTTGGGTCCAATTTGTTGAAGTAAGGCCAAATTATAGAACTAGTCTGATTTACTCTTCATTAATTTATTGGATGGTACCCATTGAGTCTTCAAATACATATATGTATCTTTCCAAATAGTCAAATATATGAATAGTATCTTGTGGATTTCAAATATTTATCCAAACAGTGTCTATTGGATTTCATATATATCTCTATATACTCATTTTTCAAAATTTATTCAGTTGATAATATATTTCCAATAAGCTTATTAATTTAGTGTGTTTTTCATGTAGTCCGATGTTTTCATGCTTAAGAGGCTCTAATTTTTTCCTACAACAATATTTTTTGAAAAATATCAGAATATTATTATACATATATATGCCTTTTTTGGGATAACCCTCTCCAATTAAATTTCACTAGTTGATTTCAGAAGCATTCTCATCATCTATTCCTTTGTATTTAATCTGATAATACTTATAGAGAAATTAAACTCAGAAATTTCCTGTCATTAGTTCAAAAAATTAAAATTTCTTTTTCCTTTTAAGAGTGAGTTCAGCTTTAGCTGCTAAGATTCAATGTATTGTAATACAAAAAGTCTTCCAGTCCAACTGTTACTTAAAGAAGGGAGGCCAATGAATCCCCTGCTTTCTGAATTTGATCCAAAGTAAAATAGAAATATATTGAGCTAATGTTTTTTGCTTTCTATTAAGCAGAGGAAATCTCCTCATTCTATCAAAGCTTGAATTATAAGAGATCTTATAAGAAATATGTATACCCACCTATCATTTTTGAGAAAAAAAATTGGAAAAGAAAAAACACAGAAAAAAGAAGAAATAATTCAAATTTTTAAAAAATACTGAGATAAAATAAATACAGTATGGTAAATATTTACTGTGGACATGTCAGAAAAAATCTTGTGGGTCAAACCAAGATTCCTTAAAAAATGATTAAGTTCATGGTACTGTTTGATTTGAAGCAATATTCATGCCAAGAAGTCAGAGATTGGTATTCTTTGGTGTATTCCAGATTAAAAGAATAGATGAATTCACATAATTTGAGTGATTTATTTATATAGTGAAACTTTTTATACCAAAAATATTCCTTTCAAGCATCATTTTTGTTACTCAGACTTCATTCTAAAGCTAATTTATTTTGGGTTATGGCTTCCTGTTACCCATATCTGCAATTGAGCCATTAGATAAAAACTATGTACATGGAAATAAAAAAAATAAAAGCTTGAAAAACTCTTCTCTTCAGTGGGGGGGCTTTTTATCTCCTTTTTGAAATAATAAGCACTGTGAGGGGTTATGTATTTGAAAAAAATCAATTAATGACATTTCTTTCTTTAATTTGGTATAAACATCTCCTTCATAGATCAATTTGTTTCCTTCATGGCTAAAATAAATTTTTATTTCCAAAAATTCCCAATTGCTTGCTTTCTTTTAAGACAAATTTAATAAAGAAAATCTCTTTTTACAAAAGTTTACAGAGAAAATAGTCTTAAAGATTTCTGTTACAATGGAATATTTTATCTTTGAACAAGCATTAATAAGAAGGTATAAAAAATTCAAAATTGCATGAAAATGAAATCAAAATCAAATGAATAGAAACAAATATGACTACATTTAGTCAGAATATAGGATTTTATTTCAGCACAAAAACAAAGGAAAATAAAGAAAAGAAAATTCAATCAGATTTTAAGCTACTTATAAGGGCCTTTAGCTGTATTGATAATTGGTTTCTTGTCTTTCTTGGTTTTTACATGTTTTTTGTCTTAAATTGGGCCAATACACCTTTACTGTGGGATACTTTCCCATAAATTTGATTATGAGGTGTTGAATAGACAAAGAAGCTTGTTTATACTTCGAATACTCATAGTTCATTCAATACTGGAGTCCCATACAGGTTCTGTACAGTATTTTATGCGTCATACATGTCCAAAGAGGGCTTTGTGGTCCCCAGATGGAAATTTTCACCTAGTATTGGGGAAAACTGCCCAGTTTTAGTTTCAAAACCACATCTGAGCCCAATACAGATCATACAGACCTTGTGCAGCCCACAATCCAGCACTCAGAAGTGAGAGATCTTTACTTCCTCTATGTGGATGGTCTATAGGACCTTTTCACCCCATTTCAGGATAAAAGGAGGCCTTTTCTCTTCCAGAAAAGGAATCCCCATCCTGATATTGAATTCCTATGTAGTACAACTATAAAAACCAGCTATACTCTTGGAAAATATTCAGGTATACTTTAAAACTCAAGTATTGTAGAATTATAGTAATCCAACTGGTAATACTGCACCCAGGGCTTTCAGAAGCGCTCACCACCACTATTTTGCAATAGTAAAGCCCTTTATAATATTATTTGAAGCCATTTTCATTATAATAATACATTTTACAGTCATAGTTAAAGCTATAAATACCATTATTACTGCTTTATCATAGACTCATCCTGAAAATATCTTTCACCCTAGTGGGTTTTGTGCTGTAAACGCTTCAAACCCATCTTTCAATACCAATAACTCATCCACCAACAACCTCATAAAATTTGAGATTGTAATGAAATTGGGTGAATTTGGACATGGTATAATTGCATACAGAAAAGAAAATGCTGCCTTGTTATGAAGATGGGGGGTAAATTTAAGCAATTAAGAATAATTACCCCCAATCTCTGTTTATTTCCTGAAATTTTGTTTCCCCAAGGATTGAACTAGTCCAGAAAGATTGAAACAATGAGCTTCAAAGGCTTGACATCATTCATATTAAGGGGTTCCCAGGTAAGTGCCTTCCATGATAAACATTGATGAATTTCAGTTTCACCTCTTGTGTGGACCAGCTTCTCTTTCCATTTATCCATTTCATCTTCTAAATTTTCAAGTCACAAAATCCATTCAGTCTATTTTTGAATTCCCTGTGTGTAGTAAGTACATATTAGATTGTTGATGACCCCCAATTCATTAATCTTTATTGTTGAAGAGTGGCATGGTGCTACACCTTTATTGTGAATTGCACTGAAGTTTGTTCTTTCATTGAAATGATTTGAATCACAGGACTTGCCACTTAGGGACTGGTATGTGCAGGTAATTGGCACATATAGCACTTTGTACATGGTGAAACATGTAGAGAAGCAAACAAATGCATCAAGTTTGGGGTGAAGAAGTAGGTATTTCTTCATGGTACAAAAGTATTTTGTTTGTTGGTGCCTTGAAAGCTGTTCAATTTCAGATGCAGATATTATTTCTTCAATCAATTTATACACAAGTTGGAAATTTTGCAAACTGAGTGCACAAAACAAATTAAGCCTAGAAATAAAAAGTGCGATAAGAACTTACACAACAAGAAAGTGGTTATAATCATTTCTTAAAGGTATTTAAACAATGTTTTTTCTCACCTGGAAGACTTGCCTTAGTGAAATTTGCTTTAAGTTTTGGTAGTGCTATCAGTGGAGGTGTCATTTGTTGAATTTTCTGAGCTGAGGGTGGATAGATACAAGCTCATTTGGTGAGGCAAGAATGACAAAGTATCTTGTGTATTGATCAAGTCATTGCACTTGTGTTTCTGCTTGTTGTGAGATGAAATAAATTGACCAGGTACTGGCCCATCAGGTGGCTGGCATTTGCATAATGAACACAATTTACAAGTGCAGAGTTTCATCAAAGTACTTGGAAATTGGATCAGTGGTAAAAGTATAGAAAAATACAAAGAGCTCTAAAAAAATAAAAGATCAAATTAGTTATACAAAAATCTTTCTAAAGGTAAGAAGCAGAATTCACCATTTGGGTGGTGGTTGTTGAGGTGGAAAGTAATGACAATGGTGGAAGAGCCACATTGGCAATGTCTTACAAGAAGGTTGGCTGCTTGATTGTTTTGGTAGGAGTGGATGAGGTAACTGACATTACTGCCTTACAACTCCCATGTTCACTAATTCTTCTGACAATCTTCCAAACTACTGTTCCTGTAGAGTTGGTTGAAAATGTGACCTAGGGTTATTTTTGATGTAGGTTCCATTTCTGAAACAAAAATTGCTGGTTTAATTGATATTTTTGCTGATAATATGATCTTTTCTTCTAAAAACCTTCTTTTTATTTCCTTTGCTGAATGGGATTTGTGGTTATGCCATTACATCATTTGGGCTAAATTGAGATGTAAGTTTTCTTTTTTATTATTGATTTTTTTGATTATAGCCTTTTCCCCCTTTTTTTGTAATCAGAGGTAAAGGATGAGCTTGAGTTTGGCCAAAAACGGTATGGAATACCACAATACCACAAGAAAAAAGGGATTGGGGCTCATTATATAACAAAGATTGATGTTCAAAACTACTTTTGTGACAGTTTTCAGTAGACTATTAGAAAGAACTTGTGCCTATCTTTTGTGCATTAGTATTGTTTCAAAAAACTATTTCATGGACAATAAAAAGTGGTTCCTCAATGTGGCCTAAGTTTTAAATGAAACTTTCATTAAAACATACCAGAAACTATCCCAAGATATTGAAGTTCTGTTGCACATATTCCATCCTTTTCCAGCATTTGAAGTCAGAAATAAATAGATAAAAATAACATTTTCATCAGTTGAATTAACTACAGCCTAATTTTAGCTGGCTACTATGATAAGTCGGAGCTTCTTCTCAACTGAATTTGATCTTTCCAAGATTTTGAAAGGAGTCTTGTGACGATATGAGAGTTTATGTGCCTACAGTGCCTGCACCGGTTATGGCAGTATGCCTTCGCTGAATATTTTGAAATTTGAGAAAGTGATTGCCTTTGAGATTTGTTACCTGTCACAGGATTTCGATTTCATTCTGGGGATCCACCTTCAGCCTTCCTCTGACTTCTCGACAGCAATCATCTTCGATAAGAACCGTTCATCTTCATCATCTCAGATCGTCGAAGCCTTGCAAGATCCCCATCACCATTCAATCAAGATCCCATCAAGGTCACAGTCATCAGAAAATCAGCAGAAATTTTTACCAGGCTGAATCAGCCAAATCCATTTTAATCATCGAATAATGTCCATGTTAAGCTCCTTTCAATTTTCGCCTTGGTTCATGGTTCTTAAAATAGATCCCTTTCGTTGATAAATTATTGATTTGAGCTCTTGTTTAATTTAGATTAACTATTGGCACGAGCGAAAAACAAGATGCTTGTACAAGTCGAAGACCTTACTTTGAAAGAATAAGGAGTACACATTCTTGCAGGTCAAATTCGATATTTCCTTTCAATGTTCACAAGTCAAACTTTTTTTATTAACATGTTTTTCTGCTGGGGGTTCACGTTCTATAGGAGTTCAATCTCTCATCCGTTAGTTTTGATTTATTTCCTGGTCTGTCTATCAAACAATGCTTGAAGTTTTGATTTAATGGTTTAGTCAATTGCGCGATTTATTGATTTGTCCAACTCAAGCTCATCACGTTCAAACTGTTTCTGGTAGCTTCATCTCTCAGTTTCTTTTGTTTACTTTCCCTTAACTTAATCAATGATCCATTCTTTTATTTGATTGCTTCAAATCTTTGGCTTCATATAAGGGCACGGAATCGATGCACATGTTTTTGGCCGATACACAGTTCAGCCTTTTTTTCTAAATTTCTATAATGTTGTTTGACCCCACTTTAGCTTAATTCTACTTGCTTTTTACAGATGCCGCTTATGGAAAATCCCACGACTTTCTTTCCCAATTGCTTGGTTTCTGGGTATAATAACTCTTCATGACATTTTTTTTGACGATATATCACTTCCTTTTTACTGATCATAAAGGCCATCTACTTCTACCACCTCAGTTGTGGATACGTGGCCATGGGTGGCGAAACAGCCGATCTATTGATCAGATCAGTTGATATCAAGTCTCGTTGGGAATTGAAAATCTTCACCGGCCAATCTATCGTCAAGTAAATCTCCTTTTTCTTATATTATTTCCTCCTTCTGTTTGGTCTGTCTTAGTTTCAAACAAACGTCTTGTTTAGGCTCTAACAACCGACCCCATTCTTTTAGCTCGGTTTGTTTCTATCAAGTCTCAAAGAGCAGTAATCCACAATTGTTAGTTTGCAACAATGATCAAACTGTAGGTTTGGCTTTTTTGCTTTCACTTCAACTCATCATCATCAAAAGCATTGAATCTTCTAATCAGGTTTTGTTTAACCCAACCCTCCTTTGATCGAATTTACAGATTACACAATATGACCTATCAGTTGTCTCTAGCATTCAAGATGCTGCCATGGATTCACTTTCAGCTGATCCAGCGCATCGTCCAACAAACTCCAATCCTGCTATAACATCACGTCGACATGCATACACTGATGAAAGTTCTTGCGATGAGAGTGATTCAATTTCCACAGCTAATGAAAAGCCAATCATGACTCACAAATCTAGTATCGTCCTACCCGTTCCGGTGAATCATTGTAGCGTCAGCCCTGATAAAAAATCCATGGTCGCAGTTGGCGATAGCAATGAAGTGTTCATATATGATTGTGATAACACCTTTGGGTCGAATGAGCCACTGATTAACGACTGGCGTTTAAGATCGCGAAAAGTGACCTTACCTGGCGTTTCGGCTAGTGTTGGTAGTTTCAGTACAAGCTGGAACCAGTATGGCGATAAATTTGCCGTTGCCAGCGAAGGCGAGGTAGTAGTGGTGTATGATATGAGGATGCTCCCTAAGCCTTTGTTAGTGAAACATACCACTCAAAAAGGTAGATCTGGAGCAGCTAGGGTGGTCAAGTTTAGCCCTGAGGGGCCGAATGAACTGTTGGCCTTTATTGAGGTATGAATTTTGACTAAGGCGCATGTTTATTTGCCACCAATTTGTTTACATCGGATATCCCTTTTACGCTTTTTTCTTACCCATTCCGCCATTGGTTTGAAAATAGCATCAATCTCTAGTTCATGTTTTGGACGCTCGCACTTTTGACCCTGACCATGAAGAAACGTTGACGGTACCGACACCTCTGCCAGGCATGAGTCCATTTCCTCCGCGTCTCGCATCTGGATCAATATTGAATGATTCATCTCTCCCAAGCTCATCTAGCTCTCGCCGCTCTAGCCATTCAAGCCTTGGCTTTGGTCATCAAAATTTCCCCGGTTCATCCCGTTTTCGACTCCGCAGATTGAGAGGCAACCATAGCGCGAGAAATAATCCATCCGTCGCACTTAACAATCCAGACGAAGAAAGAACAGAAGAGCATGTAGAGCAAGAGCATGTTGATGAACATGATGAAGAAGTGGAAGACCCAGACGAAGAAGAAGAAGAAGCAGAAGAGCAAGAAGGCAGACAAGAAGATAGAGAGTCTACACGTGTTAGGTTGCTCGAAAACATGGGGCCAGCTTCGTCGTCTGGCATGAGTATAGAGTCCCCTGCAGACAGTCGCATAATTGAACGCCTTTGGGGAGAAATGCAAGGCGATGATGATCGAAGCGGTCAAGAAGCATTCACCTCATTAATTTCATCAAGATCTCGTGAAAACCGTCCGCGACCGAGGTACAGATGGGCCTTTCGTTCGGGATTATTAAATTCAGAGGATGACGAGGCATGTTTGGACTTTGATGGGACCTCAACCAATGGATTTCATCCCTTAGTTGCTCGACAGCTGCCGCCATTGTTTACCATATCAAATCCTACAATATTTGCGGAAATACAAAGCAATTCGATGAGAATTTTAAATAATAACTTGGAACGCCGATCAAATCGATCTCCTTTGCGCGTCCAGCACCGAGCCGGATCTAGCGCGACGATTTCAGGTATTCATTCCCACTTAATCAACAATGGCCTCGGTCGCCGATCCAACCTACAAAATGAATCATGGTTTGATGGTGGAAATACAACTAATAACAATCAAGCTCATTATCACACCCATCAGCAGCATCTATATTCTTCAGTTAGAAGTGGCATGTGGGATGACTTGATTGGATTAAGCTGGAGTCCAGATGGAGAGTGGCTAGTCAGTGGAACGGAAGCGGGACTTGTGGAATGGAAAGTTAAGCGGTTAAATCGAACGGGGTTTGGTGATGCTAGATTATGTTAAAAAAAGCCATTGTTTTGGATTGCTTTAAATTTATATACCTTGAACTCTCAACAGAAAAACAGGTATCTTGGCGCAAGGTTTTTTACAAGAAACACTTTCGCAATTTTGTTTTTGGATTTGCGTTTACTCAAAATGATGGTTACAGCAAGGCTTTTTATGTTTTATTGTAATTTAGAATCATGATGAAATAGTCAGACTTCAGGTTTTGTTTGTAATGTTTATTATATAGGTTATTTTGAAAACATTTATTAATAATATACAACCGAAAACATAGGGGCTCAGTCTTTGGCGAAAATGCCCCTGAGAGACCATGAAATCCGAGTGTCTGATTTGGACATCAGGCAGGCCTTATTTGCTGTGAGGCTTTGAGTTTGCCCCCGAAGACCAATCTTTTGACCTTGTTTATTTTTATTATCTGGTCCTTTTTGATTTTTTATCTTTTTTTGGGGGGCATGTCTGTTTTTTTTTGCCTGGTATTGCCTTTTCTCATGGTTTTTTTGACCCAAATCAGGTGGCTGGAAATTTGCATTTTTGGCAAGGACTGAGCCACCTATTAGGGGGATCCAATCCCTGCCTGGAAGGCTTCTCCTCAGGAAACCTGATTTTATAAGACCTCATGCCTATACAGGCCATCAAAGCACCCACTGAAACTGCTAGCCCTTTTTTGTGAGGCACTGGTTTTGTTAATTTTTTCAGTTGGTTGCTTATTTATTACATTTCATCAACTGATTAACATGTTATGTCCAAATTTCATGAATCTTTGGATGTTTCAAAACCCTTTCATCATTTGTTATTGGTTTTTAGTGCCTTTCATCAATTTTTACTGATTTGTGTGTGACTTAGTAATTTTGATCAGCTTTTGATATCAATTTTTATGAATTTTTATAAATTTTTATAAATTTTTATGGATTTTGTATTAATTTTGATAAGGGGACTCAAACCCTGCATGGTATCATCAAGCCATGCAGCCTATTTGTCAAATCAGGCATGCTGCATTTGACAATAGCTCACTTATTCAACAAATTTTATCTCCAAACAAATTGTTTTCTCCACATTTACTGTCAAGATGACTCTATGTAGGAGCTATTTACAACTAGTACTATGAGTGTGACACATAGAAAAGATTTCATAATAAGGTTTAAAGGGCTTTTACTATACTAGAATATTGGTGGTGAGCACTTCTGAAAACCTTGAGCGCAGTAATTATCAATTGCCTAACTATAATAATCACTAAGATTATCAAGAATATGATGATACCTGATTGTTTTCCAAGGTTACAATTGTTGGAAACAATTATACTATGTAGGAATTCAAGAGAAGGATGGAGATTCCTCTTTTTGGAAGAGGAAGGTCCCTTTTTATCCTGAAAATGGGTGGAAGGGCCTCTGGTCCTCAACATGTAGAAGGCATGATGAACTTTTTACTCCCAAGGCTGGGATTGTGGTTTACACAGCCCTGTATAGGCTGTGCTGGGCTCAGATGTGGTTTTGAAACCACATCTGGTCACTTTTACCAAATACAGGGTGAAGAATTTCATCCAGGGACCTCACAGATGTGTTCTGACAGGCCAGATGCATAGAATGCTGTACAGCATGTGCCAATGGACCACATATTGGTCATACTATGAGGTATTTAAGAATAAAAAAGCCTTGAAGTGGCTTTAACACATCATATTCAAGGGTATGGGAAGGGATCCCTCAGTATTGGTTTTTTTCCAATAAGGTGGTATTTTAACCTTGAAACTGCCATAGCTTTGCCAGTTTTTAAGATAGAGAGATCCAAAGAAGCTCATTTTGTAACCATTTATGAGTTTTACACCATGGGTACTAACCTGCTATGCCTAGCATAAATTATGGAAAATTCATACAGGTTTCAAATACCATTATTGGAATTTGGGTTTTTGATGAAACCTGTATTAAATTATTATCATTGATAACTTTTTTTCTGGAGGGCACCATTAGAAAGCTCAGATTTTTCTCTTTCTTGAAAGAACCCATGCTGGGTATCTCACACTAAAGCTGTAGAAGCTATATGAGAGGTGAATACTTTGTTCACCCTTATTTGGCTTATATTTTGCCATAACTTCTGTAGTTTTGATGCTATCTTGATTTCACTAGTACCAATGAATAGCCCTTACTGAAAGGTTTAATTTGAAAAAATGTCT
Source organism: Austropuccinia psidii (assembly GCA_023105745.1). Taxonomy (NCBI): domain Eukaryota; kingdom Fungi; phylum Basidiomycota; class Pucciniomycetes; order Pucciniales; family Sphaerophragmiaceae; genus Austropuccinia; species Austropuccinia psidii. The sequence goes on along the minus strand of JALGQZ010000016.1, from coordinate 5,748,226 downwards.
CATGGGGTTCTGCCTCTTTCTCTAGATTTTATATTAAGGGTTGAAATTGAGTTTTTTCTCACTTCTTGTTTTGAGCTCAAATAGCTTTTTCATTCCTTGTCCTATGGTTATGGGAGTTTTATACTTGAAAAATGGTGAAATTCCTCTTCCTTTTGAACTTCATTGTGAGATATTTTGGCTCAGGTAATTGTTCAGTGGCATTTTTCTCTACTATTGGTTCATGGTATTCTGCTGTCATGCTTGTGCTCTGGTTTTGCATCACAGGCTGACATACCCTCCCTCTAAAAATGGCTCATCATTGTTCAGCATGTTAAGTCCTCCTAAAGACCCTGAATCCTCCCATCTAGTATGGAATCCTCTGTAGAATATTTATCCTTATCAGCTGTCTAGCCCTTGAACCTAACAAGGTATGGTATATTATCCTTGCCATTGAGTCTAATATTCCTAGCCTTAAAAATCTTTTTTGCTTGTCCAGTTCAGTCCTCAGCCTCTACTTGAAGTAAGGTTCCCTATGGTTCTTTTAATATCTCTTCTTGTTGTATTCCTTTGCTTCAGCTATGCATCTTGCTTATCTGCCACATGAATTTTTCCACATCTCATAAGTCTTTGGCTGTGGGGTGGATTATTAGAGAATTCTTATTCAAGTGATCAACTGGTAACAAGGTGTTCCACCCTTTCTCTATTAGAGATGGTTATTTCCCTGTGGTGAAGTGTTGGCTGGTATTGTAAATCCAGTTGTATAGCTGTCAGGAGTATAAAACAGTCATGGGTATACCCTTCATAGTCTTTATACTCCATTCCATATGCACAAAACCTCCTTATGATTTCTTTCATTTCTCAGATCCTCCTTTAAGCTAGGCCATCTATCTGTGGATGGTAATATGTGTAGAATGAAACCTTGGTCCCAAGAATATCATAGAAACTGTTCCTGAATTATGATGTGAATTGAGGGCCTCTGTCACTTATTATTATCTTGGGAACTCCACAGGTTGCTATTATGTTGTTCCAAAAGAATAATTCTGTTTCCATAGCTGTTTCCTCCTTGTGACATGGTAGGAATCTAAGAATATAGTTAAATATTTCTACAATGACTAAGAAGTAATTGTAGCTTCCTTTTAAGCCTGGGATAATTACTGTTACCCAGTCCATTTTGATTATCTCCTATGGGTGTTTGGGCTCCTCTATGTGTTAAAATAGTCCATATTTCTTCCTATGCTTCCTACTTTCCTTCTGGCATCTGTCACAAGTCTTGATGTACTTACTTAACTCTTGTTCCCACTGAGACCACCAAGCTGTGCTTGCTACCCTTTCTTTTTTTCTTCACTCATGTGTCCCATATATGCAAAATCATGGAATTCTTGGAGAACCAGTGTGATATGATCTCTGCCAATCATTATCAAGGAACTGGTGTGCTTCTCTCTGTGGTGTAGGAGACCATCTATAAGAAAAAACATAACATACTTATAGTCCCTCAGCCAAGGTTCCTATAGCTGGGAGTATAGCTCTGGGATTCTGTATTTATGTTTCAGGAGTAGAATTAATATGCTACACTGGTTTTTTGGAATATGACTTGTGCACTGTGTTGAAGAATTCAGTGTGGAGTTTTGAGGATCCTATCCCTAGTATGGGTGTCTCCTTCTCCTATTGGGTAATCTTGTTAGAGTCTGAAGTGTCACCTTCTGGTTCCCACTCTGAGAATCTGAATTTCCTCCTCCTATTCACTTCCATGAAGTGTATAGATATTTTTGATGAAACTTCTGGGTCATAAGGTGAGTTGCTTTTGACATTATCCAGTGGACATCTGAATTTATATGTATTTTTACTTCTTTGTATATTATTTTAAATTACCTCTGTATTATTGAATGCCTATTTTCCATCTCAACATGTACCTATTGGCTGTTTCCATGTTGAGTAAGGATTTAAGGGCTGTGAAGTCTGTGTAGACTTCAAAGACTGAGCCCTCCAGGTAGTAGTGGAGTTTCTCCAAGGCCCATACTAGACATAGAAACTGTGTTTGGATTGTGCCATATCTGGTTTCTGAATTTTTCAGCTGCCTAGATATATAATGGATGACACCTTCTCTTGGTTCAACATATATAATTTGTTGCTGGTGCAGGGATTCTCATAGTCATTTACTTCAGGATGAATCTATGTATAGCTTGAATAGCATTTCAAAGTCAGGTAAAATCAGGACAGGTGCATTGATGATCTAATATTTGATCTCCTCATATTAAGACTTTCTTTCCTTAGTTATTCCAAAATATAAATCCTTTGAGAATAGTTTTTAGGGACTACTATTTATGTGTGCAAAGGTTTTTATGCTATCCCTGTAGTAGCTGAAAAATACTAAGAAGGATTTAATTTATTTCATGTTTTTTTGATAATGACTACTGCAGTACTTTTGCTACTTTATTTTGGTCCATGGCTAAGATTAGCCCTTAGAATTTGTGTCCAAGTGCTTATAATTCTTGTTGGCCAATGTTGCACTTCTTCAGTGAGATATTCAGGTTTATAGGTGTGCATATACTAAGGACTCTGTCTATGTATTGCGTATTTTTTCCCCATGTCTCTGAGTATATGATAATATTAACTTTGAATACTACCATCCAGCCTTCCAATTTTTTTTTTGAAACATTATGTCTATCATCATCTGAAAATGGGGTTGTGTCACAACCCTGCAAAAAGACCCTTATCAATTTATGCTCATGGCAATTAAAGCCTCCACCAATATATGGCCAATTTGACCATATTCTCATTGCTATGCAATCTGGACCTTTATGGCAGGAAATGGCCTGTTGGCCATTCATGACCCCCAGGGCATATCCTGCACCATTGGCCTCCTTGGCAAATACCTTAGTTCTGGGCCTGGGGGGTCATTTATCCTTCCAGGGGCCTCTGGTCCCTCTAACCCTATCCAGGTCCTTTAGCCCACCCCCTTTGATTAGGGGGTTTGGGGCCTAAATGGAATATTTGGGCCATTTAGGCCCCCTACAGTCTCTATGGTCTGCAGTCCATAAGCTGCAGCCCATGGGCCATAAGACCAATTAGGCCCCTTTTGGCCCAATTCCAATAGTGCCAAAAGGGACCAAGGGGGAATCTCAGTGGCCCCCAAGCCAAAAATGTGCCTACTGGAGCCTGTTTTTGGTCATATTCCCCAAAGACCCAAAATGGCCAAAAACCCCAAGGACTGAAGACACTCAAATTGGCCATAATGGCCATATTCCCTCAAGACTATAACCATTGCCTCTGGCAGTCATCAGAGGCCCCCAGCCACCTTCATAAGGGGTTTCCCCTCAAGATAAGGGAAAACCCCTGGCCCAACTCAATGGATCCAGGTCTGCAGGAACCAAAGGTGGTGTATATATGGTATTATATACCATTATACACCATTTTTCCTCAAAAATCCAATAGTGATGGCTTCAGGACTCAATTCTTCCATTTCAAGTCAGCTACCCAAATCCATCACCTATTTAAAAGGAAGGCTCCAGATCCTCAGTCTTACATTCTATGGCAGTGACCAAAAGACCATTTGAAGAACCCAGCTCCCTGGCCCTCCATGTGTTGGTATTTCATCTCAGAAATCTTCAAGAGGGTTATTACAAGATGGTTGATGAATTTAAAGACAGTTTTCAAGGCATAAAGCACTCCTTAGACAATTCAACTATTCCATACAGGATGTATTAAGGCAATCTGTATGGCATTGACCCTTTTGGGCCAATTCATATTCCACTGTGGGAATTCAAGGCACACAGTCAAGATTTCAAGATGGCCAGATCTGTATTGACCCAATTCAGTCAATACAGCTGGGTGAATCCCCTTCAAGAATAAGTCTTTCAGCTTTTCACATATACTGGCCCCCTTTTCACCCCTGGGGACTTTGTTCCCCAGTTAATTAATATAATGGATTTATTTTTATTATTATTTTCTTTTCATTATTAAATTAAATACCAATAATCTTAAGTAAATCATTTGCACCTTTTTCTTCACCTGTCAGTGGATATTGGTGGTCATATCTTTTACTGATTCCATTGTTCTTTCTGGCAGGTTGAAACAGTGAATTGAGGATTCATTTGGTTGGCTCTTTGGCCTTTGGCTTTCTTCTTATCTTTGGCATATTTTTTATTTCTCTCTTTTTCTCTCAAAGAAATATATTCTTCTTTTATTTCTTTATACTTTTGGAGCTTCCAAGTGAGTTCTTGATTCCTGAGTGCCAGGCCACTCTTGCTTTCCCCAAGAGCCCCTGTGACAGCTGGTACATTTCTTATGCCAAATGGAATTCTTTTATACTCATATATAACCATGTGGAATATTATTTTAGTATCTTAATGGAGCTTGGTCTAACTTCATTTTGGTGAAAACCTTTCACAAAATACATTTTGTTAATGTATTTGGATGTTTCCAGTTTATGCAAAGCATAAGGTATCCTGGATATGAGGTACCCATATTCATTAGTGTAGTTGTTCAGTGCTTTCAAGTATCCACACAGCCTAGATTTGCAATTATGAAAGGTGTGGTAATGTCCACAATCTCATTGTGTCCAATATTTCTGATCACATCCATTTTCATAATTTCATTTATATTCTCTTCAATATCTTTCCTAGTTTCCAGAATAACTGGATATAGAGGTCTTAGAATGGGTGATTATTGTTTTCACAAATCTAGATGATACTCCATATCATGACCTCTGTTTCTCCCTAAGGGCTCTTCACCTATTGAAAAGGCTGCTCTCAGATTTCTCAACCTTCTCAGTAAACTTAGTTTTTGCTCACTTGTGAGGTTAAGGACATATTTTCCCTCTTTGAATTCACTAAGTTATTATTCTAGAGGCTCTTGGGTGGATATCTGGTATATGTCAAGGGAAAATTCTTTCCCCTTGTTTGTACCTATGGTAATGTGGGTGTTTTCACTATTGTAAAGCTCTGTGTCATACATCCTGTGGTGATCTGTTCCAAGTAGGAATTCCTGGATGTGGGCATCTTCAAGTGCTAAAAAATCTGGATTGATTCTTATGTTTTCTTTCTTGTGGAGTATTATCATCTTTTTGACAATGGTTCCTATGGAGGTCATATTTCCTGATTCACTTTTAAGATTATTTGCCTTGGTTGGGAAAATCTGGTTTTACAAATTTGGGAAGTGTTTCTCCAAGTAATCCTTGGATAAAATTGAACAGTTTATTGCACTTTCAATGATTAATGGGCATTGGGAATTTTCAGAAAATAATGTCATCTTGGTGGCTTTACCATTGATGTATGCCATTCCCTTGGTGGGTGTTATGAAGAATGTTTTTGCATTCTTTGTATGTTTGTACAGGCTATTGTTAGTGGGGTTCTGTGATAGACCTTCTTGCAACTGGAGTTTCTATTGGTACTCCACTAGATGTACCTCTATTTGGTAACATTAATCCTCAGAGTTCTATATGTTTGCATTTACCATTCTGTCAGAGGTTCCTTCCCCTTGACTTCTTCAATGGAATAGATATTTTACCTTGCCTTTGGGAAGTTTTTTGCATGGTGATCTGTGGATCCAAAATCATGACAGGAGTTTTTCTTCTTGGGTAATTCTGCAACTCTTTCTTCTTTCTGTTCATAGGTTATTTACCTCTGAATGTGCTTTGAGAAAACCTGTGCTCTACTGATTTTGGAAATTTGCCTTTAGAAGTTATAAAATGGTTTGTAATTGTTATCTTCCCCTCACAGGTTTTCAAAGTTGGTTAACCTAGGATTTATTAAGAGCTTTTTTGTTATTGGTTTCCACCTTGTGGATTTGACTGTTCCTTTTTCCTTTAGCCTTCTGCACATGATCTGTATCTGAGGTTTTCACTAGTGGATTGCCTTGTGACTGCATTTCTAGTGGTATGAAGTTTTTTTCCACTCGAATTAAGAGTATGAGGTCATCAATTTTAGTTAATAATCTGTAAAATGCTTCTGCACATCAAAGAATAGACTCTGATACAACATATGGCTGTATTGTGACACTGAATTAATAATATAAACTTTAATATCAAAAATACTATTTGGAAGATGTGTGCAATACTACTGTATGCCAGAATCGTTGCTGATTTTTTCAATTAACATTGAAAATGTAGTAAAAGTGGTTTTGTATGAAAAATTGAAACTATCAATTAATTTAACCACACCTCTGGAGGTTTTATTTACAGAAAAGGGGTGTTATTTTTAAATAAACAAAATTTACATGTGGGTTGTTGTATCTTATATCAAAATACACCCATTTTATTTGTGGTAAATTTATTTCAGTCAAGCCACATCAAAATTTTAAAAAAGGGGAAAAACAGTGGTGTACTGTTAAACACCATTGAAAAACAATTATATATGATATTTTATATATTGTTGTTTTTTATTAAGTTTTTTACACTAAAAAATGATAATAATGATGAAAATATAGTAATGAAATATAGGAATACCCACTTTTATGTTTACAAAGTCACAAAACCAGGCCAGTCCCCCAAAATGTAAGGATGAATCTACACATAATCTATTCAAAGCTAGCATTATTAGTGTAACACATAAGAAAAGGTTTTATGATCAGGTTAATATGGCTTTAATATACTAGAATAGTGGTAGTGAGCACTTCTGAAAGACTTGAGTGCAGTAATTATCAATTGGCTAGCTATAATAAGTATTACAGCTATCAAGAATATGATGATAACTGATTAGTTCCCAAGAGTACAATTTTTGGAAACAATTATACTATGTATGAGCACAAGAGAAGGATGTAGATTCCTCTTTTGGGCAGAGGAATGTCCCTTTTTATCCTGAAAATTGTGGAAGGGCCTCTGGTCCTCACCACATAGAAGGAATAAATAATATTTTACTCCCAAGGGTGGATTGTTGTTTATACAGCCCTGTATAGCCTGTATTGGGCTTAGATGGAGTTTTGTAACCACATCTGATCACTTTTCCCAAATAAAGGGTGAATACTTTCATCAAGGGACCTCACAGATGTGTTCTGACAGACCAGATGCATAGAATTCTGTACAGAATGTTCCAGTGGACTTCATATTTGTCATCCTATGAGGTATTGAAGAATAAAAAAGCCTTGATGTGGCTTTAACACCTCATAATCAAGGCTATGGGAAAGTATCCCACAGTATTGATTCATTTCTAATAAGCTGGGATTTTAACCTTTAAACTGCCATAGCTTTGTCAATTTTATATATAGAGAGCTCCAAAGTGGCTAATTGTGTATCCCTTGATAATTTCTTCAAAATAGAAACTCATTTGATATTTGTAAAATTAAGTACGGCAAAGTTATAAAGGCTTCAAATTCCATCATTGGAATTTTGGTTTTTTTGAAACCCATATCAAGATATTATCCTTAATAGCTTTTTCTTTGGACATATTAAGGTGCTATGGAGGGTAGTATTAGAAGTCTCAAATTAAAAACATTTAAAAAGTAATCACTTTGGGTTCCTCACACTAAAACTTTAGAAGTTAGATGATAGTTAAATATTTCGTGCAGCCTTATTTGGCTTATATTCTGCCATAAATTCTTTAGTTTTGGTGCTAGCTCAATTTTACTAGTACCATTAGAAAGCCCCAGTTGAGAGCTTCAATATGAGCACAGCTCCAATGAGGCTCTTCCTTTTTCTCTAGATTTCATATGAGAGGGGAAAATTGAGGTTTATGCTCAGTTTTTGTTTTGAGCTGGAATAACTTTGTCAATTCTTGTACTATGACTATGGGAGTTGTATATTTGGGAAGAAGTAAATTTCCTCTTCCTTTCAGATCCAATTGTGAGCTATTTTTGCTCAAGTTGTTTTTCAGTGGCATTTTGCTCTACCATTGGTTTGTGGTATTTTGTGGTCATTCTTGTGCTCTAGGTCTGAGTCACAGGTGAAATTCAAAACCTCATCAAAGATAGCCCAGTGTTTCAAAATGGAAGGACCTAAAATAAGATGTAAAATTACAGCCACTTGGAAATGGCATAGGAACAATTTGGATAAAATGAAAATGGTGAATTGCTTCTGTTTTTTCAAAATAACATATAATTTTGGTCAAAGAGCCAATGTCTTGGAATAAATATGGGTGATAAAGCCTCTATTTGGGTCAGGAGGGAAATTTGCAACATGGATTAATGAGTTATGGTACTAGGGAGCTTCCTATATTCCATTAGAGGGCTATGAAGGCTTTGTAGCCTTTTTGAATGATATGAAAATTTTATTATCTCTATTACCAGAAATGGATGGAGATGTTTCTTGCAATTGTAAAAAGGATACTCCATGGTGGTTCAAGTAGCACAAACCATGAGAAAAACTGCGACACCTGAAAGCAGGTGTGGTGTTTGGAAAGTAGATTAAGCCCAGGACAGAATGATATTGAACTCATACTTTGAATCAGGTTGAATGCATAATATCAATATTTGTTTCTATTCCAACATCTTCCAAGCCGTGGGAAGATTAAAGAATACTCATTTTGTTTCATTTGGATAAATAAAGTATAATATACTATATTTAAATTGTATTGAAGCCTTGACATTGAAAAAAACTCCCATTCAATTTATCATTTTATTAAAGTTTCCTCTTCTATTAAGTATTTGTCCTACAGCTATATTTGGGGTTGAAAAGTTATTTTCCTGTTTTCTGGGTCCTTGAAAGAAACAACAATATTTCCAAATTAATTAAATTTACAATTGATTTAATTGTTCTTTACTTTTATAATATATATAAGCTGCAGATCATCTCACTTAGAACATGGGTAATAAGAGTATTTCTGGGAAAATACCATATCTTTAGTATAATAATATTTGGCTTTGTCTTCTTCAAAGAATTTATTGGTTATAAAAATTCAAAAGAAAATCCAATTTTCTTTAATAGCTTCACTTAAAGAATAATTTATGAGCAGAAGATATCCCATTGTTTTTTTATGAAATTAATTGATTTCATTTTTCTTATTTTTAATCATTATTTATTAAAAGAACAGTAGGAATAAATTGAAGTCTGATATTTTACAAAAATAAGCTTATTTACTTTATCATTATCATCAATTGCTTATTTTTCTGTCTTTCTGTCTTTCTGTCTTTCTGTTCGTATTTTCTTATATTTTATAGTTTGAAAGTATTTTTTTTCTTTTGATTAAATGATTTTGTGAATAATTTCAATGAAAGGCTCTGTACAGATTTTTACTTTAAAAAGATCTGTGAAGTACACCCCTTTACTGTAAAAATATCTTCACAGTAAAACATTTTACTGCACAAAGATCTGTACAGTGCATCCCTTTACTGTAGACATATATTTACAGTACATACTTGTACTGTCAATAGATTTGGAAATTCTGGTTATGTAAGAAAGCTGAAAAACATTTAAATCCTTACAGTACAAGGATGTACAGACCATTGTATTGTGAATTTTCTTAAAAAAATAAGAAAAATAAAAAGATGAAGATGATAAAAATAATTGACAATAATAAAACTATAAAAAATGATCATTTCCCTGTAGGAGAGTTTTATTCACTCCTACTTACTTTCAGAAAAAAAATTACAAAAAAATAAAACCAAACCAGAAAAAGGATGATGATGATTATAAATCAATAATAAATAAGATAAAAAAGAATAATTAAATCTCTTAATTATTTAGATTTTTGAATCAATAATAATTTTTCTGATTAGATTTTTCTATTCTTTTCATTGAATTTTTGAAAAGAAAACATTTTTCAGAGAGTTTCTTACCATTTTAAATGAATTGTTTCAGAGAAAAACTCACTGGAATATATAAGTCATTAGAGGAGGAATTTTGCAACCATTGATAGCAAAATAGCTCAATATTTTAATTATACCTCAAAATCGAAATGTTAATATAATATTTTATTCAAAGAAAGAAGGAAACTTGAATAAAAGTATGAAGATTTTCTTCTAATTACTCTTCAAATGGAGCTCCAGATAAGAAAGAAGGTATAATTTGATTTTATTCCAGTCAAACCAAGGTAAGTTGGAGCTGAAAATCTGGTTTTTTAAGATACAAACATTTCCATTAGTATCATTATCTTCAGAAAAAATATCCCCCAGATTGAGATATTTAATAATAAACTGAATAACAGAATTCTTCATTAAAATTAATCAAAAATAAATATTTGCGGGGGTGTAAAAAAATCCTTAGAAGGAAGAAATCAATGAATAATAATATGATTTTTGCAAAAAGATGCATTAATCTTCAGGGTTACGTTTGATAAGTGGAGTTACAGGCTCGCAAAATTATTTGAATGATGAAGGGAAACTAATTTGATCTTTATATGAAATGATATGTGTATCATGTAAAATTTACTTCGCAAATCTTTCAAGAAAATCCAATGTCATATTTTTAAATTATATATCCTCAATCAATACATTAACCTGTTTTTTCACATTGATAAAAAATATATGCAAATTCTCTTCAATTATATTTCATATTAAAAAGGTCTCATGAATATGCCAAGTATCATTATATATAACAATTGATTATATAAAATATGATTTCCATTTAGTTAAGTTTCAGATCTTATGTTTAGCTGATAGTACATCTCAGCCTCAGGAATCTGAATAATAGATTTATAGATCATCTAAAAGCATTAGAAATTGATAAAATTACAAATTCTTTCCATTTTTCTGTTTGAAGATTACTCAGAAAGGAACTTGTTTGAATCATATTATCTATTAAATTATCTTCCAGCTGGTAGCCTTCTATTATAGATATTTAATATGTTCATTAGCTTAAGTTATTTATTCATATCCATAATGGTGATCCAAATAGGCTCAAAGCTTCTTCTAATAAATATTTATTCTTAAAACAACTTCAAACTATTTTCTCATTCATTCAAATTATTTCTATTTGTAATAATGAAATATTTTGTAACTGATCAAATAATTTTTGATTGATTAAAGCTCACAGATCATAGAGGGTATAAAATGTTGGGAATTTCAACATAAAAAGAGCTATAAATTAATCTTATCAATTACAAAGAATACTTTAGAATGAGTAACCTTCCATAAATGTAGAAAAGAGGCTATAGGACCAAAAAATCTAATCCAAAAACAAGTCACATAAGAAGGTATTGTGATGAATAATATTGAACTATGAAAATACTTGATTCAAAGTAAGCTTCAAAATATGCATTAAACTAAAGAATTTCTCTCAAAAATGACAATGATATACCTTTATTGGCTTAAAATATGATATGGAATATTTAATGAGGGGATATGAGATATTTGTGACAAAATATTCTTCCTTAAAGTTCTTGAAGTGAGCAATAAAGCTATTGAGTTAACCTTCTGTTTTGCCTTTTGACTGAATAATTGAAGTGATATACAGATATTACTTATTAATAAATGACTTGAATGTGTAAATCTAGAAAGAGATAAGTAATTTTTATTTTCACAACAAGTGCAGTTTCTATTATAAGGGAGTTTGTGTTCTCTTTTGATATAAGAATTATTTCCAAAATATGGATGGGTATTTTGAGAGAATCCCCATAACTATGAAATAAAGGCAATATATTTCTCTAGACATTATTATTACTGATTTATTTAAGTAACCAAAGCTCCTCTTGAAATTTGGAAATATAGAAATACTAGTGATATTTACTCAAAGAAACCTCCATTCTTGTCTGTATTTGTCTACAAGAAATATTGTTCAATTTGACTTGAAGGAAGATGTTCTGACTTCTTGAATCTCTTTCCTCTAATTAGAAAAAAAAGGGGAGAAATTTGCTTTCTATCCTGATAAAAATATTTTAAAAACAAAACTTATTTAAAATGTATCTTTTGAAGAAGATCTTGATTAAAATTTAATCCAATTAATTGCTTCATAAAATCATTTTTCTCATTAAATTTTGCTTATAAAGAAGGTTTTGGATTATCAGCATATTCATTCATGTTTTGAACATATGTGAAATGAAGAGAACAGAGATGTTCAGATATTTTCATGTGTGTAAAGAGCTATCAACATGACATTAAAGGTTTAATGTTTTAATTTTAATGAAAAGTAGAATATATTGTTTTTAATACAAATATTTATTCATCATATATCTTTGAGCTCTTGAGATTTGATAGTTCTTGAGTTTCTTTCAAAAGATCTATTTTCAAGCTCCAATTCCATCCTATTTTATAGTATTTATATATCTTACCCCCCATATCAATTTCCGAACAAAGCACAAAAGGAGAATCACAGGACTTCTTAGTGAATGGAAAGGCTCTGGTGGAGATAGTAAAATGTAAAAGAAGATGAGAATGTTGAGCTTTCAAACGGATTCTTCATTGAAAGAAACTCCCCCAGTTTTTGTAAAGGGCTTTTTATATGTAATTGATGAATTACTTTTGGGTAACTTGTCATTGGGAGGCAGTGTCTCATTTAGAAAAATGTATAATTAATAATTATTAATATAATTATGGGATGAATATCATTCCTTGTGACAAAGAAGTGGAATTTTATAAAAGCAAAAATCCCTTTTTCAACTATATAATATCCTAATATCAGGTATGAAAAATAATTAGAGCATTATATTGGAATATTAAATGGGTAATGTGAATTTATTTTCAATTTGAAATTGGGATTGATAAGGCTTATAAAAATGATACACATTAATACTAAGATATATTTATGTACAGTTTGAGAGATCCTTTTGGTGTGGAATAGCATAAGGGAGTGAATTGATGTCAGGCTGAGTCTGTGATAAAGGTGTATAATGGGATTTAAAAACCTTAACTATGACTGTGACAAGGTGAAAATGATATATAAAGTTTTTTAATAATGATAATATGTGGTTTAAAATAAGATATTGAGGGATTTACTATAATAATATAGTGGTGGTGAGTGCTTCTGAAAGCCCAGGGTGCAGTATTACCAGCTGGGTTACTATAATAAGAACTACAATAATTAAGTTTAAAGTATAACCTGTTTATTTTCCAAGAGTAGAACTGTTTTTGACAGTTTTACTGCATAGGAATTAAAGAGCAGGATGAGGAAACCTTTTCTGGCTGTGAAAAGGCCCCTATTTATCCTAAAATGGGGTGAAAAGGCTTCTAGACCTTTACACATAGAGGAAGTGAAGATTTTTCACTCCCAAGTACTGGCTTGTGATTTTCACAAAGTCTCTATAGCCTTTATTGGGATCAGATGTGGTTTTGAAACCACATCTGGGCAGTTTTCACCAATACAGGGTGAAAATTTTAATCTGGGCACTGCATAGCCTGATTCTGATGTGTATTACGCATAGAATGCTGTACAGAACCTGTATGGGACCCCTGTATTGAATGAAATATAAGGTATTGAAGTATAAACATGCTTCTTTGTCTGTTTGACACCTCATAATCATGGTTATGGGATATTGGCCAAACTGTGGGATTTTGACCTTTAAACAGCCATAGCTTTGTCAGTTTTTGAGATATCAACCTCAAGATTGGTTCAGTGTGTAGCACTAGATGCGTTCTACACAATGGTACCTCTTTTGATATGGCTATCATTAAATATGGCAAAGGTATGCTATGTACAAGTTTTTTTGTACATATGTATGTTTTGGCCAAAAGCTGTATGGAGCTTGTTTGCTCCATGACTTTTGTTCTAGATGAGGTATGGAGAAATTTATGGCACCATCAAATAGCCCTGATTTTTCTTTTTCCAAAAAGACCCCACTTTAGGTATCTCAAACTAAAACTGTAAAAGTTAGATGAGAGGTGCATATTTTGTTCACCCTTATTTGGCATGATTTTGGCCATAGCTTCTGTACTACTGGTGCTAGCTCAGTCTGGATAGTACCATTGGGTAGCCCTGACTTAGAGCTTCATTTTGAATACCCATTTGATGGGGTTAAGCCTCTTCCTCTGTATTTCAGTTGAGAGGTGAAAATTAAGGTTTATGCTCAGCAACAACTTTGAGCAGTATTAGCTTTGTTATTCTTTGTCCTATGATGATGAGACTTGTATATTTGGAAAGGGGTTAGTTTCCTATTTCTTTTGATACCTTTTTGAGCTGATTTGGCTCAGCTTCATGTTTTGGTGGTATCTTGGCTATACCATTGATTTATGGTATTTGGCTGTCACGCTTGTGCTCTGGGTTTGAGTCACAGGCTGACAATTGAGAGGGAAATTATTGGTAAGTGTAATTATATTCCATAACAATTTTTCCATAAGGCTCAAGCTTGTAATACCCCAAATCAGAAACACAGGCCACTAATAAGAAGACTTCAATTCAACTTTTACACCAAAATGTCAAATTTACATCAAGAAGTAGTTTTCATATGATCTCATGGCCAATGCACCAAAGGGAAGTGGATGTGTTAAAGAAATTATTGAATTTAACTATGAGTATTTAGAAATAAGGTTGCATATAGAAAAATAGTTACAGAAAGAAAGGCACCAGCCTATAAATTACACATCCCAGCCAGCTTTACATTTCTCTTATAGCCACTGGACTCACAAAACAAGAAAATTACACCTGCATATATTACAAACATATCTTGCATTAAGACAAAAGGAGAGTCAAATGATTCAAAGTTCAACCCACTGGAATTTCTGAAAGTAATTGCCAGAATAGCAACAGTAATACTCCATTTTATACCCACAGTAGCCCCCCCTTCAGCTTTAAAACAGCCCCAAATTTGGTAGGAAACAGAAATCAAAGCTTATGAAAGGAAATCCATAATCTTCCTTGGAAAATAATAAATTAAACTAAGAATTATTCAAAATTTCATCACCTCATGCATTTCAGAACAAACAAGCTTCAGGGGGTACACACCCTTATTTAAATTTCAACCACATGTACATGTTTCAAACTCAAAAAATCACACCAACCAATTTACAAAAGGAAATCCATAATTGCAAGAAATTATCACCTGATCTCAATTTAAAGCTTTAAAAAGGAGAAACACACCCAGCTCTACCAAGCGTAAGCTCTGAAATATGCAAGGTAAATCTGAAGTAATAATGTGATATTGACCCCAAAAAATAATATCATGTGACAGAAAAGAAGCTTTTCAAAAGTAAAAATTCTCACAAAAATCAAATTACCTCATTCATGCAAGGATAATTTTAATAATATCATCTCATTACCAGCTTATCAAAAGAGAATCCTGTGACAAACTGGAGGATTTTCATAAGAAGAATCATCACTAAGTGTTAAATAACCTCACACATGAAAGAAAGGTCCTTACAAAAAAGAGTGATATAACCAAATAAAGAGGAATTGAAGTGGGAAAAATAAGCTACCATAGAGGGCCTCCTAAGCTCTAAAAAAGTATAAGTAGAAGGGCCCGCTACCCCCAAATTTGTGAATTATCCCATTCAAATCATATCCTAGGCACAGGAATAAGTAATCTCTTGCCTAGAGGTTAGTCCAGTATATCATAGTGATATTACTTTCCCAGTAGCTAAGCTCAGAGGAACTATAGGGTTGAAAAAATCCCAGTAGCTAAGCTCAGAAGGATCTTATTGTTGAAAATTGACCCAGTAGCCAAAATCAGGGTTACTAATTTATTAAGATGTTTTATTCAGTTAAAATAGGAAGCTTTACAAAGATTGTAAATTCAATTAGCCATTTAAACATCCAACATTGTATAATATTACCTTTTAAATCTAACAAGCACTACTTTTATCTTATTATCACAAACTTTCAGCAAAATATCAAGACCTTAAGGAATATTTCACTCTATTATTACTTTACCTAAAAGGTTTACCTTATCAACACTCATCAGATTTGCAAGAAAATAGAAAATAATCCATATTACATATATTCTATCACCAAGAGGAAATCACTTTCCCCAATCTCACTAAAAATAAAAATTTACAGACAAGTCTTTCACTAAAATCTCAAAATCAACTATATTACTGATAATGAATTGGTCTTGTATGAGACTTCCACATTTTGTTTCCTTCAGTTTTAAAGCCACTTGATTATTGTATTTTGATTCATGAACTCCAAAGAAGAAGAGTTTCAGTATCTCTAAGTATGATCAAGCCTTACATCTCAAGTGATAAGGAGTTAATTCCCCTGATAAATAAACCACCTCTTAAAATTACACCTCTAGAGGAAGGAGAAGAAAAGGATATTGTGAAAGTCCTTAAAGAAAGGGGGACAAGAAACAGAATACCTTGTAAGGTATAGTAACCCAGCTCAAAAAGATGAATGGCTACTTGAGAAAGATATAACTAATTATGATAAGTTATTAAGAAGGTTGAGACATGAAAAAAGACCTAAAGAATAGAAAAGCTTAGCATTATTGAGGTTCAAGACTAAAAAGGTCTATTGAAGAGATGGAACAATGGATGATACCCTAATTAGCTATATCAGATTGTTGTAAAATCTTTTTTGGTGGTAGGTAATTTGAGCCTTTGAGATATGACCACATATTGAAAAAGGTCACAAAACAACCTTAAAATACTTATCTTAATAATAAGAATTGAAATTATTATCTTAAAATAAGTAGAAATGCCATAAAAAGGCATAAATCCTTAATTATCTCAGAAGCTAATGAATTAATTTGTGACATAAATTACACAATTTGATTTCCCATGAGAAACAACACATGTAACATTGTGATGTCATATCTTAAAAACAAATACTTACTGAGATAACCCGAATATATGCACTTTTATGATCAGCACATAAATGCATGGTTTCTAGCTCATATGGTTTGAAAAATGCATGATAAAGAGTTGAACCAAAAATGAATTTACCACGTAATTACTGTACAAATACAGTTATAAACTTTATTTGGAAAGCTATAAACAAGGTATAACTTACAAAGTTTATTGAGCAAAATAAGAAAAGCTGTTGACCACTTTGTTGTTAAAGTGGTCCAAGCTTAAAAGAAGGAGATATTTATACTCTACTAGCTAATTACTCAAGAATGATGTAATTTTTATCATTATATTCAAGGTATAACCCTTTGAAATTATAGTTTGAAGTTTAAAATAGTAAATCTCAACAGAAAAGATGGGTCACAAGAGAAATCATCAAAAATAGAGTTTTGTTGATTTAATTAAATGCTCTGGGTAATTTTATGATAAAATTCCAAGCTATCATAATTCACTCTGTGAATATATCTAGCATTTATAACTCAAACGTTGTCAATGATCAAAGTTTAAGCTTAAAATTGATTATTCATGATCACTCACTGTAACCTTATTTTCAGCTTCTCAGTTATATAAGCGATAAAACTTGGGAATACTATTATATTATGATTAATACAAATAAAATCCAAAAATCATGTTCTTCTTTCAAGCCTATGATGTCAGAAAACTTATAGTCATAGTGATACCTCTAAATAATGGTGTAATAATGAGATAAGATGGTTTAATCATGATGTAATAATCACTAAACCTTGAAATACTGATCAATTACTGTGGATAACATACATAAACGTCTACTAGGAGCCTTCTGGACTCTAGGAGGGAGGACTTTACTATATATAGAGCTCTTTTTACCTTTATTTCCCCCTCAGACACATCAAAAAAAACATTAAAAATATTAAATCCAAAGGTGATAAATTTATTCTTTCATATAGTTATATTATATCATCAAAGAATCAAGTTAATCTTTCCATTAATAATTAATTTTGATGTGATTACACCAATATTTCATTGTCTTTGTTAAATTCTCCCTAAAATCCCAAATTCCATGTAAAATCAAGAATATTTGGAACTTCTTCTATTTTCATTTTCAAATACAATTTAAATAAGTTTTAGTTACATTATTTGGAATAAATCTATTCAAGATTACTATATTAAGTGTTAAAAGTAGGTTATTTCCTCTCTTTATTATTATTTTTAATAATTCTTTTATTAATATAAATAGTATTTATATTAATATATGACTTCAATATTGATAATATTATTGTTATGAATTGTTTTTCATTATTAAATAAGGTTTTTTCATGCATTTATTATTTGTTTTTAAGAATAATAAATTCCCATAAATATAATAATTATCAAATATTGATATATTTATTCTTATTATATTATTTCATTTATTTAGATAATATAAATATGTTTAAACCATAATTGAAATATCTCTTCATTAGTATAATTATTAGTTTAATAAGGACATTTAGAGAACAATAAGTAAAATATTGGTAATATTTACTTATTTTTTCATATGCAAACCTTACACTTAGAGCCGCCCAGTTCTGATGTGAAGCATTAATTGTAAAATGTGCCAATAGATTCACTTAGTACATTATATCTGGTGTTGTTTCTTGAGCCAGATATAGGATAATTCCTATGGCTGCCAAATATTCTTGGTCCATCTCCACTTCCTCTGGAGATTGCAGTACGACCTCTGGTAGGGTTGCATGTTCTGTGAAAACACCCTTTTTGAGCTCACCAGTTTCCAAATTTATTCTTATTTTTTTGAATGAAGTAAATTTCTGTTCTTTTCTATTTCAAATCCTACAATACTGGTTAGATTTTTTTCTCAATTGAGCTTCAGCCTTTCTGTCAACTTTCTTTTTCAAAACCTTGATAACTTGTCACTACTTGTTGTAAGCACTCTGTCATCAACATGTATCCTCAACATTTCCATATCTCTGTCTTTCATTATAATGTATGTGCTTTAATCATTTTCATTTTCAAAAAACCCTATATCCATTAGAATTCTGTTCAAATGTAACCACCAACGTCTTCCAAATTGCTTTAAACCGTATAGAGCCTTGTCCAGTTCCAAAAATTTCCCTTTGCGCTGCGATAAGCCAGGTGGCGGCCTCACATAAATCACCTCATCAATTTTACTGTTCAAGTATGCCATCATCACCTCAAGAGCAGTTATGTACCATTTATATTCATTCACTATTGCTAGCAGAATTCTCAGTGTTGCAAAACTTGAATTAACAAAAATTGTTTCTTTGAGATCAATACCCTTTATTTTTTTGGTTACCATTAACTACTAAATGGGCCTTATGTGGCAAAACATGTCCCGTTGAGTCCGTTTCTGTTGCAAACACCCACCAAGTACCTAGTACTTAGTGTCCCCCTGAGCTTTCACAAGCTTCCCATACTTGCATGTCCTTCAGATTTTGCAGCTCCTTTTAACACCCATCCATACATTCTTTGTTGTCAGGAGTCGCTTGAGATTGTTTATAGTTCATTGGAGTGCTGCTGCATTAAGGACTTGATACTTTAATTAGATCAAGTATTTTGTCCTTCTTTTTCATCTTGCTAATGATTGAATTATCAAAAAGGTTGGTTATTTTGATGTGATGGATATTTAATTTTCTTCTTTTTTTATTTAAAAACAAAATATTCCTCCAAAAATATCTCTGGAACCCCTCTTAGAAGATGTTTAGACTCAAGGTCATAGAAGACCCAGCCTTGCAAATCTTGTACTACACCAAGGTGAATTACTTTTTTCCTTTTGGCTATAGTTCTTTTTTTCTGAACCATTCTATGAAATATTTCCGTACATCTAAAAGCTTGCAATAGCTCAATGCTGTGTTTTTGACTGCATACTAGCTCATAGGGTGTCTTTTTGTTGACCTTTTAAAGTACCCTATTGTACACCCAGGCTGTGTGTTGGAAACCATAACTCCAAAAGGCTTCTGGTAAATTTTCCCATATGAGCATTTATCTAGTTGCCTTAGCTATTATTTGATTTGTCCACTACAAATTTCCATTTTGGTGGTGTTCATATTCCATTGTCTTTTTGTGTACAATTCCCATTGTTGAAAAGAATTGTTGGAGTTGAGTGGAGTTGAATTTGCCACTGTTATCCATTTGAACCCTCTTTACATTCATACCAGTAATTTTTACTAATTGTTTTAAACAATTATTAATATGCTGAGCTGCATCAGACCTAATTTTCAGTGGTATAAAAGCTACAAGTGAGGAATCGTAGTCTTCAATGATAAGTGCATACTGAAAATGATAAATGGATATTGGCAATGGACCCATTTAATCCATGGTAATAATGTCACTGGGCTGTTCTATCATTTTCCTTGACTGCAGCTGCATGAGCAGATGTTTGCTTTTTGCTAAGGCACATGGATATCATGTATCAATGATGTCAAATTTGAAGTTTTTTGAGAGTCCATGTACACAATCCAATTCCCGCATCCTTCTCACTTTTCTCATTGAAATATGTGTCAGCCTATAAGTATACAAGGCACAAGCTTTTCTTTTTGTCTGGTAATTTCATTTCATTGCATTAATCTTTTGACAACTTTGTAAGAAGCTATTGATAATTTACATTTCAAGTAGGAAGTAAATTAGCATTTTGATATAAATAAAATATTCCATTTATATATTCAAACATTCCATCATTAGCCCTAAAATTTCCTAAAGATATAATCCCACCTGAAATATTCACACAATATAGGACATGTTGTAGGACTAAATTACCAATGGCAGTAGACAAAAAAAAATTTCTTGACTCCTTTCACTTTGAAATTTTTGGCCATTTCCATGGATAAATTTAAGTCAACTTTATTGTACTCAATGAAATTTGATCATTCCCCCAAGACCTGATGAGCTTCCCCAAAGTCAATTAGGACTAAATTGTGACTTGCAGGAATTTCTTCAATGGAAGCTAATTTAACTTCTCCCTAATCATCCACTTCCAATGCCACTAGAGCAATATGTGAGACATATTTAGACTTTGTTCAATTTTATTCCTGGGTTAGCTATCCTTGGGTCATGTAGTGCTGGTTTTCTGGCTGCTCTTCTTGGAAAATTGCTTTCCCAATGACCCCATTCCCAGAAGTTGTTTCAGGGATGATCTTAACTGAGAAATTGAAGATCCCAACTAGCTGGGAGCGTACTTGGATGAGGATACCTTGATGACTTGACATTGGTACCCGGAAGAACAAATATAGAGTTGTGCATAGGTTTTTGCCAATGAAAGGGTTTTTTCTGGGGTTGTGAATTTAAAATAACCACTATCTGAAATGATGTACCTGGCATGTAATTACACTGAAAACACTGGGAAATTCGCATAATTCTTTGGGCTGTTATTTGACAAGATGGATCAATTGCTTTTTTAGCATCAAGCGCATTTGCAATGGCATGGTAATTCTTTTTGCTGAAATTATGAAAAAATAAGGCTATCAGGAATTCATTGGTCCAGGAACCTCCAATTGAAGCCTTCCATTTTCAGAGGTAATTTTCACTTGTGAAAAAACCCTTGTTAAAAGGGGTAAAATTTTTTCTGAAGGTATTCATAGCCTGCGAGCAAGATGTGTGCTGAAAACATCGTTGTAGAGTGATGAAAATGTTTAGTGCATGTAACTTTTATTCTACATTAGGAAGCAAATCCTCATAAATATATATTTGAAAATAAAAGTGCAAATAATTTGATTCCTTGATTTATTGAGGTCATTTCTAGCAGTCAAGAATTATTTTGAGCTGTAAAAAATGTCTTATACAAGATCTTTTATATCCCAAGACCACTGAGTAAAGCTTAGACCATCTTTTTCAAGGTGAGGGTTATTCTATGTCCTAAATTCTAAATTTCTATTTTATTTAATACCCAAGAATTTGCATGATCTAAGCCACCAATTGTGGCCTTTAGATGGTCTAAATCAAACTTAATTTATGAAGGAATTTATGCTCTGAATCTTTTTCCTGAAAAAGTTGCCATGTTGAGAAGTTCAGAAACAAAGCAATGATAATTTAGCCCAGGTCCATAACCCATAAGGGAGTTTACAACATAAATAAGTTAAACAATAAGATGAAAAGAACCCCCTTTAGTTTTTGTATTAATAAGTAATACCTGTAGATGTTTTTACAATTTAAATCAGTAAAATAATAAGATGAAAAATATCCCCAAGGATTTAGCTCTCTCCTTGGGTGGATGCTATTTATTTCTATCTACAGAAATCATGACTTGTGTAATTAATATTCCTTATGCTTCTACTCACTCGATTCAATAATGTTATAAAAATTTCTCCTCAAAAGTATTAAATATGATATATTATATATCAAGGGGTCTGGCTCCTGGGTAAATACTCAGTTTTGAGTAAGCTGGTAATTGTAAGACTCTCAGTTATTCAATACTCAAATAATCAATTTGAAATCCCAAACTAAATAAGTTTGGTACTAGAAAAATCTTTATTAGGTATTTTTACTACCCTCATTCAAGTCTAAAAAACATTTTTAAAATAAAGATTATTATTTATAGTTTGGTTTGTTTTAAATAGTTTCTTGAAACCATCAAAATGCACAAAAGACAGTTTCAATCTCAAGTATCACCATACTTTTGAGGTTAAGTAATGGTGGAGCACTAATGAGTACAGACTAAATAGACTTTCATTTAGTACTAGTACATACCCACTTAAATAATATTCAGTCTGTACTAGAAAATGTTGAGAATTGGTTAGTAAAGACCAACAGGACTAATCAAAAAGCAAGCCTGCTATATATGTATTGTGGTAAGCTCTCTTGTGTGGGATTAAATCAGGAAGTACCTGGAGGGGGAAATCACAGGGAACTAGTTTTGAGTTTCTAATAACTCCAGTAACCAAGGGTGGCAAGGGTGTATTGCCTCCCCCTCCTAAAATACTGAAAAAATCTTCCTTTGAGGTCACAAACCAAAATCAAATAAGTATATGGCCTTAAAACTGAAGAAGAAATAATTCAGTAGTCTCAGATCAGACCAATTAAGTATATAATAAGAGATATAATGTCAGTAATGTGGTTAATTTTCAGATTTTTAATAAAATACTTGTCTGTATAATTTTTATTTTTTGTTAAATTTGGCTGAGTTGTTTCTTCTTGGTGATAAAATTTTGGTAATATGGGTTATTTAAGGTTTTCTTGAAAGTTTGATGAGTTTTCATAGAGGTAATTTTGTTAAGTTGAATGTACAATAGAAGTAAATAATTCTTTGAAGGTTTGTTTTTTTAAGAGTGATTAATAAGAAGATAAAATTGTATTTGTTTCATCTAAAAGGTAATATTCTTTGATATTGGCTTTTGAAAGGGGTAATTTGGTTTGAAATCTTGATAAATGAGATTATTTTTTACTGGATAAAATATTTTAATATAGTAGTAACCCTAATTTGGGATACTGAATAATTTTCTTTTTTTGATACTAAGATTCCACTGAGCTTAGCTACTGGGTAATTTTCAAAATTCTATTTCCACTGAGCTTAGCTACTGGAAAAGTAAACTCACTATAATATACTGGACTACCTCTCAGGTGAGAGGTGACTTATTCCTGTGCTTATAATGTGTATTGGGGTATTTTGCAATTCGGGGGTAGAGAGGCCCTCTATTTGTAATTTTGGGAGCCCAGGGAGCCCTCCATTGGTGCTGTCTTTTTACACTTTACTTACTCTTGATTCCATCATGTGACTTTGTTTTTGGTGGGGACCTTTTTTGCATGAGTCAGGTGATTTAAGTTTTGGTGATAATTTTCCTTCTGAACAGCTTCCATTTAGCAGATGACTATCTTTTGGTGAGCTGGTTATGACATGATCTTCTTGGAGTTTTCTTGCATGTATGAGTTTATTTCATTTTTTCTGAGGATTCTTCTTTTGCACAGCATTTTTTCTGTAACATGATATTATGTTGGTGGGGGAAGTATCCCAGATGACTTTGAATTTTCCTTGCATATGTCATTTGTTTTAGGCTTGGTAGAAATGAATGTGTAATTTATGCATGTGTCATGGCTGTGTTCTCTCTTTTTGCACTTTAAAGTGAGTTCAGGTGATTATTTATTGCACTGATAAATTTACTGTTGTGCATGAGCTTATTTGATTTGTTTTTTAGCTTGACACATACTGTGCATAGCCATGTGGTTGAGATTTAAATAAGGGTGTGTACTGCATGCAGCCTATTGTAACTAGTTTTGACTTTCATGAGGTGATAAGCGGTGTAAAGAACTTTGATGCTGTTTTAAGGTTTGAAGTGGGGTTACTGTGGATATAAAAGGGGCTATGCCTATGGCTATGCTGGCTATTAATATCAGAAATTAAAGTGGGTTAAAAATTTCATCAGCTGGTTTTCTTGTGTCTGAGTGTAAGGTGGCTATGTAATTCATGAAGGTGTCATTTTCTTGCTGCATGAGTCCATTGGTAATAGGAGTGTTGTAAAGATGGGTGAGGTGTTTAATTTACAGGGTGGTACCTTTCTTGTTGTAACCAGTTTGATATATGTAACTTGATTTTTACATATGCATAATGAAATTGAATAATTTATTTTAACACATACACTGCCTTTTGGGTGTTTGTGCCATGGGTTGATGAATAAGCTCAAACTTCTTGATGTAAAGTTGAAACTCTTTCTGTGGGAGGAATTTATTGCTTTTGTGGGGTACTATGAGCTTGAGCCTGGTGAAAAAAATGGTATGGAATACCACAATATCTTATCCAATTGAAAAGAGAGAATGTTCAACTTGTAAATTCTGACATTCCAGTGACTAAGAATAACTTGGAATATTAACAAACATCTAAATTCTAGCTCCAACTGAATTCCAAGAAGGGTCTAAGCTCAATCCACAGTGGGTCCACAATACATTCCAGGTGCAGCACCTGCCTTCAGGTGTAGCCACTTTGCTTATGGTGTATGACAAGTTATTTGAAAGCAAAGTAGAAGAGGGACTTAAAACCCACTTACAAGATATGCCATGTTCCATTGTCTTGATAATTACCCATCATAATTTAGTAAAGCTGTTTCTATGTGAACATAAAGCTCTTGAAGAAGCCAAGCGAGGTTCTCCTTTTCCCAGACTTTGTAGTGCCTTAGAATTTCTCATTACTAATTTAAACTGGAAAATGCCATAAATACTAATTTCCATAGCTATCTATGGTTATCTCATCTTCTAAACACAATTCTAGACTCATGGTTCCATCTCTGCACCTTCTTGTAGCTAAGTGAGTTATAAACAGTCATGTCATCCAGAACTTGATGATGATTATCCAACCCTCGAGTGCGGCTGTTTTCAAATCCATAATGTGTTGCCTCAACAGGTGTTTTGATAGCCATAGCTGGCTAAATCTTAGAGACAACTCCTTCTGCTGGTCTCCATCAAAAGCCAGCTTTCAAGCTCTTGGACCAGATTCTACCCAGCAATTACACCTTTTGCCCCTCAAGAGTGCGCAAAGCTGGGCTCAACGGATAAATCGACCCGTCTTGCCGCTGTTCGACGTACAGTTGGCGGACGTTGGTTAATGCATATCGACCTTGAAGATGCATATGACCATTTTTTGGTAGTGATAGATTTCAGCCGCCGGCAGCCCTGGGCCGGAGACAAGAGCCCCAACACGAACTCCGACCAGAACCGAAATCAACCATCAAGAATCCATCCACATTGCGAAAGAGTAGCATCCGAGCAGATAAAAGAGATAAATGGCTGTGCGATGCCGATTTGAATCATCTTCCGATGTTGGAGTCTTTGCAACCTTGACCAACTCTTATTGTCTTGCCTCTCTCTCAACTGGTTCCACGAATTTTTACTCCACATTTGAATCGGAATTGAGCGAAGTAATTCCAGTGATCCACACCACAATAGCTGGAACCAGGATTATTGGAAGGCTAACATGTGGTATGTGCTTGTTGCCTATTTGATTTCAATATTTTTTCGCCAATCGGGCTTTTTAGAAAACATTCCAAACTTTACTTTTTTGTAAAGTAGGCAAAATGGAAATCATGAGGTTGTCTACTAACTATTTTCGGAATCTTAGGCAACAGGCATGGTTTGCTGGTCCCCGCAACAACTACAGATCAGGAACTTCAGCATTTGCGTAATTCATTGCCAGAGAATGTAGCCATGCAGCGGGTAGAAGAAAGGCTTTCAGCTTTGGGAAATGTGATTGCTTGTAACGATTACGTAGCGCTCGTTCAGTTAGTCAGCAGACGTTTTTCACTTTGTACAGCTAAACGTTGCAAGCTTGACTCATTGGTCCTTATTATTACTGTTTTAAAAAAAATACTGCAGTCCTGATATAGACAGAGAAACCGAAGAGATAATTGCTGATGTTCTCAAGGTCGAGGTTTTTCGGCAAACAATAGCTAATAATGTTTTGGTGGGCTCCTACTGCGCTTTGTCGAACCAGGGTGCGATGGTACATCCCAAAACAACTATCCAGGCCCAGGATGAACTCAGTAGCTTGCTTCAAGTTCCTTTGGTTGTAAGAAGATTGCGTTCTAGCCTTGTTGTCACATGAAGTGTCTAAAATGACAACATGCCGTCTTTTCAGGCCGGCACCGTAAACCGTGGCTCGGATGTCATTGGAGCCGGGTTAGTTGTGAATGATTGGTGTGCATTTACTGGGTTAGTTGTTTTTGCAACAATTTTATGTAAATCTAAGATATTTATCATGAACCCATTTATTTTTCTGTCGCTTTATTAAGGCTGGATACATCGGCAACGGAAGTCTCAGTGATTGAAGCTGCTTTCAAGCTACATGGTCAAGACACGTCTGCCATAGCCGGAATGCGAGATACCCTGATTGACCAGTTCGCATAGTTTCGCAAAGCTTCGCAAGCATGGTTTGTAATTAGAACTTCCAAGTTGTTCTCCATGATAATTTGTTGGATTTTTGCTCAGCTATGCATATCGCATGCGAAAACGTGTACAATTTGAAATGAAAACTTGATAGAGGATAAAGATCAAAATAGTTTTTGGCTTTGATCAGTTTTTTGGGCGGATTTCGTTCAGTTATTGTTGTCTTTTAATCCATTACAATATTTTTCATTCTTACAATTGTCATGCTTTGGAACCTTTGTAGAAATTTGAGACAAAGCCAGGCCTAATTAATACGGATCAACCTCTTTACTGATCATCATTTTCTTGTATCTAGCAAGATACACCTAAGAATCTAATCAAACAAATGTTTATTTTAGGAGCTTGAAAGTTCCAAGTATTGGCGTCTGCACCAGCGAAAAATTGCTGGCGGTTAACTTGTTTAAAATACGCTCATGTTAACGAGTTGGAACTGAATCAATAGGTTGTTTGGTATTGAAATGAGAGAAGAAATAAGCACCTAATTAGTTTTAAGGGCTTTCTGTGAATGGTTTTCCAAATGATGTGCGTTTTATGCTTTCTGGCAGCTTTCCTAAGGAAAAAAGTCTTTTGCGCTGTGTAAAAACTATTACACATGGATAACCAACTTTTACCATTTAAGGCATCAAGATTGATTCAATAACCATATCACCTGGGAGCATCGTAATACTATATTATGGATTGTTATTGTTGTTTTCTTTAGGTTCAACCCTGAAGGAAACTCTTCTCAAACTCATTTTTTTCTTAGATTCTGTTTTGAATAAACCTTTTTTAAAAATAAATATGATAGATGGTATTATTCATCAACAAAAATCTTCTTTTCTTAATTAACCTTTCAATTTTTCAAAAATCAAAACAATAAATGAATTTTTATCTTCATTTTAACTTTTATAAATTAAGAATCTAAGAATTGTTTAATTCCAATTAATTTTTCATTTAAATAATAATGAGTTTGGAAAGTTTTCTTGACCCATTTTTTATCTAGCAATACAGTGTACTGCAGCATCTTTTCTATATGTACTGCAACCACTTTTTTGCAAAAAAAAGTTACTGCATCAAGCCAAGTATGGGCTTATAGGCACCCGAGCTGCAGGTCCAAGGCATTATGATGCCTTTCTGAGAAGTTATGCATCTGGGCTGCAGGTCCAAGTGTTTTTTTTGGCCCTAGTATTGGTTCTATTTTGGAAGTTTTGTCTATAAAGCTCTTAGTAATATATTTAATAATTAAGGGTACTATGACTGTCCTCAAAGAAGATATATAGTAACCAAAAATAATAAAGATAATCATGATTAATATTAATAAGAAACCTGCTAAATACCTCATTAAAAACCTTGAATTTTTAATTCAAATTCTCCAATTAATTTCTGTGAATTTTGAAAAATCCCAAACCTCAATAGCTGTATAATCTTAGGCACCAAAAACCCATCAGTGTTATTACACTGATTCTAATTTATCTACAGTCATCATACTAAAAAAAAAACAATAAAATTGAAAAAAAAAACTCAAAATGAAAATTGAAAAGTTAAAAATTAAAAGAAAAAATTAAAAAGTGAAAATTGAGACAAAAAAACTCAAAAATTAAAAATTGAAAAAGAGTTAAAAAAATTATCAAAAAATAAATAAATAAATTAAAATGAGAAAAAACTTGAAACAAATTGAAAATAACAAAACTAAAAAAAATCAATTTGCGGAATTGGAAACAAATTAATAAAGTAAAGAAAAAAATTACAAATCAAAAAAATAAAAAAATGTCAAAAAAAGAAAAAAAAGAATCAAAAAATCAAATACAAATAAAATCAAAAAGTTAAAAATGAAGAAAAAGGTTCCCTTGAAAACATAAAAGATATCCCCAAAATACACTATTGTTGGAAATAATACTTAAAAAATAGGAAATTTATGTTGTGAAAAAGCAAAACAAATCAAATACAGATTAAATTGCGACAAAATACCAAAAAAGTGTAGCAATTGGTAAATATATAAACAGAAATACATTCAACTGTCATAAATTCCTGTTAATTGAATGATATTTAACCACAAACTGATTACAACTTTAATTCCGATTTTGTAGCATCATTGAAATAAATTGCACAAATTTTGAAGCCCAAATATTACATCATTTTTGCAATGAGTTATAAGTGGATAGAGCCCATTTCTGTTGAAGATTTTCATCCATTTTATCTGTAAGTGATTTCAATTAATGATCCCAAGATACTACAAGATTTCTCACAATTAAAGAGTGTCCAATTTGTATCCAACATTTGTTTAACAAGGGTCCAACCTACTCAGTGGAGGGCAGTTGGACAAGAATTTGGGAATAATTCCAATGAGGTGAAACATGAGTTTCAATCAAAGCTCAAAAAATACCTCACAATCTTGCAAAAAATTATTTCCAAGCTGTTCTTCAAGTAATTAACTATGAATGGACCATTATCTTTTAAATTGAAGACCAATTTGTGCCATATTTGAAATATGCTGATAAAATTCTGAAGTAAACGATGATTCTCATTCACTCAGAGAAGTGAATATTTTACACTAACTTTTTTCAAAAATTTGAATAATCTGTATAATATTTCCAATTATCAGATATAAAAAGTGATGAAAATATTTCTATTTACAAACTTTAAAACTTATCCACTTTGATGGTGCTTTCCATAAGCTATAATCAAAGCTTTAACTCTAAGTATTATAGTGGTTATATCTTAACAATGCCACTTTCAGAATGTGGATAATAAAATTTTTTTTCTAATTGACTTACATAAATTGTACAATAATTCCTCCAAATAAAGAGGTATTAAATAGGGAGATCAATTCTTACCATGGAGTGTTACTTCATTTTTTGCTCTTTAACAGAAAAAATGGTTGAAAACAAAATTGCTTCCAAGAAATAATGATCCTTTTGACGTTATTCAAATATAACTTATTGTGACAGAATTTTAGAAATTAGAAATGAACAATCTCAGATTCAAGCCTTGTATTTTTGGAAAAGTTTATTGCAGTAATTTTTGAACAAAAGAAGAGAGTAATTTTTAAGTTTAAGATAATTATGTCCTTAACTGAGATCTACTTAACTCACGGTTTATGAAAAGAAAATTGAATAAAGATTCAGTACCAAATTATACTCTAAAAATACAGCTAACGTTATACATAAATATATTTTAAAAATCTGAATTAAATTTCCTTCGTTGAGAGAATAATTCATAAAATCCATAATAAGAGATACCAAATTCTAATATTCCCTTGTATTTCCCTTTTTTTGGGCTTAAGATTTTTGGTAATACTTTTTCCTAGAGATCACTTATTCTATTCAATTATACAAGTATCTATATTAGTTTTCTCTTAATATACTGTTAGTGTTGAGAAGGAAGAGGAAAAATTATTGAGTATTTTCAACTTATAAAAAACACTTAAGAATAATTCTTTCTCTAAGATATAAGGGAGGTGACTTAGGAAAAGTAGTTTATTTCAGAGTCTGCAAGCTTAAGGGATATTTTTGAAAAAAACATTATTTGTAACACCTTTTAAATTTATCATAAATATGAAAATATAATCCATGAATCTTTCTGGAAATGAGAACCATGTATGAATCTTTTTTTATGAATTTAGAGATTAAAAGCGGAATTTTAAATTAAGTATATTGTTCTTCCATCAAAAATGGGAGTTTTGTGTTAAATAGTAATATCAAGCTATTCATCAGGCTATTAGTTTTAAAAAAACTGTGTACATCGAAAATAATTATATTGAAATTGATGACGGTTTCAATTTATCAGGATGTTAGTTTTGGTTTTTTTGGATTGAATCCAAATACATTCTCATATAAAACTGAACCTATGCTAGCCAAAGAATAGATAAGCTGAGAAAATATTCCTTGTAAATCAAAAATGATAATTAGAAAACATGATATATTACATTGGTAATCAATTTATAATCCGTTGAAATATGGGTAGAACCAATTTTCAAAGTTAATTTTTGAATTTTTTTTAATCCGAAGGATTTTCTTTGAAAACGGTGATTTTGAGATTAATTTATATTTATAATCTAAAAGAAAATTTTCATTGAGATATTTACTCCTCTCAATGGATATTTCAGGAATTAAGCATCTTGAGAATTAATTCTTCTTCCTTTTACCATGTGAAGTTGAGAAAATGCTTCTAATCCAAAAAGATATTTTTTTATATAAATAACCGGAATATATAAAAGTAAAATAAATTTGAAAATTATATTTTTGATAAGGCAATAGAAAATACCTCTTGTTTTTAAATTAGGGAAGCTATCATAAGATTTCTTATTTTTCTGTTTAAAATAGGAAGAAATGAATGGACTATTTTTTTCCTCAAAATGGTATTATTGAAATAATTCGATTTTTTCAATAATATCCTTACTTTTGAGGAAGTCAGATTTCCGACTATAATCTTAGAAAGTATTTTTCATTAATAATTTTTCATAGAATCTTTGTTAGATGATAAGGTAAGAGATTATTATTGTGCAGTAAAAGGGATCACATTATGTTGAGAATGGGAAAGATTTGTGACAGTAATTGCATATTAGACTTTGGAAAAGGTAGAATAATATTGCTTCTCATTATTCAATCAAATAATCAAATTTCTTGAACCAAGAGAATAAAAAACTATACTTAGCTCATTTTTTTGTTTGAAGCTCAAAGAAAAGTCAAAAAATATCTCCCAAGTAATAGAAAAAAGAAGAAACATATTCTCATTTGTGCTAAATCTACATAAATATAGATGAATTGATATTGCAGGAAAAAGCTATAATGATGGGTACATATTTTGTGTATATTTGTGAGTAATAGACACTGGTGATTAGAGGATCATTTAAGAAAAGAACTTTAATCCAAAGAAGTTTAGGTTTGGAAATATTAAAGCTTGTTAGAAAAATTTGAGTGAAAAAATCCATCAAAAGGAAAGATGTGATATGATTTTAGTCAAGATGTACTTTGATTTTGAGAAATATAACAAGAGCTTTTCTGTTATTATTGGCTTCAGCTCCATTTGAAGGTTACTGGTCTGGATTTTGAGGAATTTTGTAGAAGAAGGTCATTCTCAATAATTCCAGAAGCTACATGATCTAATGCAGCTTGTATGAGGTATTTCCCAAGATTTAACATATGGCTTGGAATATTACCAAATAGTAATAGCAATTTTTAAGCCTGATAGGGCCTGCTACCCCACATGTGAGGGAAGGGTTTTTTCATGGTGAGGCCTTTCAGATCATATTTTCAATGATAAGCTGTTTCTTGTCAACCTCAGAAGAGGAGATTACTCAATTATATTGAAAAGCTCCAATTCCTTGTCATTGATGCCCAAGGGAAGAGGGGAAGTGAGACTTCTGGACCAGAATAAAAACCAATGGACACTAAAACGTTTCTTAAACATACCTGACCTAAACACTAACCTAATTATTCTTTTTTTACTAGCAGTAAAAGTGTGAAGCTTTGAGATATGACCACATATCCAAAAAGGTCACAAGAAATATTTAAAATAATTGTACCTTTGAAATAATTATCTTAAAATTACAAAACTGCTATAAATAGGCATAAAAATTGGATTAACTTAGAAACCAATGAGTAAACATGCAAAATAAGTTACACCATTGGATTTCTCATGGTAAAATACACATATACTATTTTTATGGCATATCTGTAAAGTCAATATTTAATGAGTTATAAGTAATAATACCTTATAAAAGACACAAATCATTAATTATTACAGAAATTAATAAAGAAACATGTAAAATAAATCTTACCATTGAATTCCCCACAACATTTCACACATAAAACAATTATAAAGCTAATACTTAAGGAAGTAAGCTAAATATATGCACTTGTTGGTCCATGCATATATTCATGGTTTTTAGGTAATATCTCTTGAAATATACAAGATAGAGAGATAAACAGAAAATAAAGTCACCATGTAATTACTGTAAGAATACAGATGTAAACAAGGTTAAAACTTGTAATGGATTATTGATTGAAATCAATAGAGCTGTTGACCACTTTGTTGTGAAAGTGGTCCAGACTTAAACCATAGTAGACATTCAGATTCTACTGGCTCATACATGAAGAATGATGTATTTTGCATCATAATATTCAAGGTATAACCCTCTGAAATCATAGTTTGAAGTTTAAAATCATGAGTTTTGACAGAAACAATGAGTTACAAGAAAAATCATCAAAAATAGAGGTTTGATGATGTAATGAAATGTTCTTGAAATTTCAATGAGGACATGCCAAGCTATCAGAATTCACTCTCTGAATTGCTGTAGCGTGTAAAAATTAAAAGTTATTAAGGATCAAATTTTGAGCTTAATTTTGATCATTGATGATCACTCACTGTAATCTTAAATTAAGTTTAACAGTCATATGAGTAATAAAATTGATTAATACTATTAGTTTATGGTTCAAACTAATAAAATACACAAAATTTGGGGTTCTGCCAAGTCTTTGACATCATCAAACTTAGAGTTATAGTGATAACTCTAAATAATGGCATAATAATGAGATAAGATGGTTTGACAATGATGTAATCATTATTAAACCTTGAAATACTGATCATTTCTAGTATATACCATCAGTACACGTCTGCTAGAAGCCTACTGGACTCTAGGAGGGAGGTATTTACTATAAATAGAGCTCTTATTTCTCTATTTTCCCCTCACACACATCAAAAACATTAAAATAATTAAATCAAAAGGTAATTCTCTTTATTCTCTATATATAAAACTCTTATATTATCAAAGACCAAAGATCATCTTTATTATAATCATCAATCTTGACATGATTACATCAATTATTTAATTGTTTTTTGTTTTAAAATCTCTCTAACTCTATTTCCACGTAAAAATCAAAGAATATTTGTAATTTCTATATCTTTATTTGTAAATACATTTAGTATAAATTGTATTTATATTATTTTGGCGTAAAACCTTTCAAAATTATTATATTAAGTGTTAAAAGTAGTTTATTTTCTCTTTTATAATATTTTTCTCTTTATTATTACTTTAATAATTCCTATATTAATATAAATAGTATTGATATGAATAAATAACTTTAATATTAGTAATATTATTGTTATTAATGTTTTTTTATCAATAAAAAACAATTTTTTAAGGCTTTGTTATTTGTTTGTAACAATAATAAAGTGCTTTTAAATACATTAATTATTTTATATTAAACATTTATTTATTATATTATTTTTTATAATATAAATTATATCATTATATTTATCTAATAATATAATTATTTTTTTATGCCATTATTATAATAATTTTTATCTTATTTATTTTATTTATAAGGAAATTCAGAGTACAATAAGTAAAGAATTACTAATTTTTACTTATTGTTTCATAGTCAAACCTTACATTTGGGGGCCTGGCTGTGATATTTACTTCAAAAGACCTTAAAAAAGGATTCTAATTGGGTTTATCCAATAAATTATAATTATAATTATAAAATTATATAATAATTTTAGAAATAATTGATTTTAAAAGCTATTGAGGCATTTGGAAAGCAATTGTACTGTCTTACACATGGTTTTTCACATCCTTAGACTTGCAAAGACTTTCTTTGAGTGACTCTAGCAATTAAAAGAGATATTTTTATAAATTAAAAATAATTTTATATTATAAATTAAGTTAATAATAGAATCATATTCATTTTTTATTTCATTCTTTAAAAAAAAATAATAATAAAAATATTAAAAACCAATAAAAAAGGTTTTTTTATTCACTTTTCATTTATTTATTTATTCATTTTATTCATCTTAGATATACAAGCAATTTCTACATGAAAAATTGCCATATCTTAATAAAAATAACACTTATCACAAAAATACTTATATTCATTTATCTTTTTTAGTGTTTACAGACAACCCAGCAGAGGATAACCAGACCACTGTTGAAAGATTAGTGGAAGAAGCTTGTGAAAGATCCCCAACACCAGTTTTCACTAAGAAAAAGAAAGCTAAGAAATTAGTCTTTCCAGGACCCACTATTCAGGACTCTGAAGGTGAGTACCTCATTTTGAAATTGCCATAAAGAGATATTATTGCTCTAAAGTGTTTTATTATTATTATGAATACTAGAAGAGGTTCCCAATAATCCATTCAATCAGATGGAGTTGGACTCAGAAGTAGACTTGATCCCTCCAAAGGGAAAAGGAAGAACAAAATCCCCAGTGGAACAGAATCCACAAAAGGAAGTGCCATATCCCAAAGGCAAGTCCCAGATATGCCCATGATTTCTGAACAAGAATTGGAACTGAGTATGAGTAGCTCCAACAGGGACAAAGTATAGTCAGAGGGCTCAAATAGACATCTACATGAGCCAATACAAACAGTATTACATGGTGTACAAGGACAAAGATTGGGAAATTTTGCCCCAAATACACTAAGGAGTGATGAACTCCTGGCACATCCTCAAAAATTTCCTCACAGAGGAGGAGATAGTGGTATACTCCAATGGATGGAATTCACTGTCATCCAAGCCTCAAATCAAAAAGATCAAGGAGTACTACTCCAAAAAGAGGGAGGCAAGCAAGGAAGAAGCCCCAGTAGCTTCTACCAGCAAGCCTCAAGTCAACCAACCTCCCCAAGAAGGGAAGAAGAACAAAAAAAAGAAATGGAGGAAACCATATTCCCCAAGCTACAGGATTCCAAAAATCCAAAAAGATGCCATGGACAATGTCTTCAACATGGGCAGAGCTTTTATGGAATTCAAAGACAAAGAGGAGCAAAGAATGGGACAACCCCATTTTCCAAACAAATAGCCTTATCTCCTGATGTTGTAAATACTTCAACAGAGCTTAAAAACAGTATTTCACCTCTTAAAGACATTAAAAATAGTTTATTATCTTTTCAAGAAATAAATAATAGCTTATCATCTTTGACAAAAATTGCTGTACAAAATAAAAAACAAATTGATAACATTAAATTTATAGTTGAAAACAATAAACAAAAAGTGTTAGTTGATAACACTCAAAAATTAATACAAGGACAACAAGAGTTGTATAAGTACATAAGTGATATAAAAGAAAAAACTTTGAAAATAAATTATGATGTGGATATTGATAATCTTACAGAAAAATTGAAAAAATTAAGTATTTCTGTAGAGAAATTTGAAGAAAAGACTTCATCACACCAAAAATTACTCTTAGACCATGTAGAAAAGAGTGATGAAGCAAGAATGAGTCTGAAAGATGACATTCAAAGTGAAATAAGACTTATTACAGAAAAAATGGATAAGATGAATGAGGCTAACTCAAATATTCCAAAGTTATCAACCCCATTTTCTCATATAAGAAGTCCTGTTAAGCCAAAAAAGGAGATAACAAATCCTTTTATTACAGACTTGAGTCAACAAGAGAATAATCAAGTCTTAATAAAAGAAGCACCTCAATTGAAAGAATGGCTAATATTCACAGGAGAAGGTGAATAGGACCACATGTCATTTATTAAAACAATTGAAATGTTACAAGGAGATTATGCCATACAACATGAATTAATTACTGCCAGATTACACTCATTATTTGAGAAATCTGCAAAAAGATGGTATTATGGTATAAGACAAACAAATGGCAAAAATACCTGGTCTTGGTGGAAACAAGAAATAATCACCAAGTGGGCAAATGATGCCTGGAGGTACAAGATAGAAAATGCATTTGAAAATTCTTTTTTTGACCCAGACAAAGACAAACCTTTAACTTGGTTCTTAAAACAAGTTGAAAGACTAAACACACTGTACCCAGAAATGTCACAAAAGATGGTGCACATGAAACTACTTAAAAAATGTGAAGGAGAGCTAGAACATGCCCTAAGAAGCAGGTGTATAGAACCATGCTCCACAGAAGAGTATATAAATGCACTAGAAGACATAGTGAAAAGAACAAAAATTGGCAGAACATGGAAAAAATTGGAATTTAAAAGCCCAAATAAGCCATTTTTTAAAAAAGATAAAGAAAAAGAACCTTTTAAATCCAATACCCCCATGAACAATGAGCAAAGGAAATGCCACAAATGTGGAGGTATGGGACACTTGGCCAATAACTGCCTCAAAAAAGGCAAAAATCAATGTAATTGTGGAAACAGAAAACCACAATGACAAAGAAGAGGAGTCTGACTCTGAAAAAGAAACAGAAGAGTCAGAAACTTCTTAAAGTGATGGAATTAATATAATTAATGCACAAATTAATAATATTGATATAATATATGAAGTACTATATGTTAGCTCAAACTTAACACAAGTTGGAACATCTGACACAAACCTGACAAATGTGCAATACGCAAAACTGTATAGAACCAAACCTACAAAAGGAATGGGATATACAGCTGGAAAATCAAGTATAAGTATTGTCATGGCTGATATCCAAGAGGCAAAAGTGAACTTGGATACAGGAGCATATTGTACCTGTGTTGGTAAAAGTTATTTGAAAACAATTGTTCCATATTGGCAAGAAAAACTTATACCAATACAAGGTGTCAAATTTAGTAGTGCAAGTGAGAGCATGAAGCCCCTTGGAATAATTGACTTAACACTCATTTTTCCTCACCCTTCACAATGTGTTGGAATTAAAGTAGACTTTGTAGTAATGGACAGCTTTACTAGTAATCACTTTATACTTAGAAATGACTACTTGTCAATCTATGGTATAGATATCTCTAACCAAAAAGACAGATATCTTACTATAGGAGACAACAAAAGACAAAAGTTTGGCTTCTTAAATAGCAAAAGACAAAAGTTTGGCTTCTTAAATAGCAAAAGACAAATTCTAGTTATTGAAAATGAAGAAAAAAGTCCAGAAAAAAAGAACTTTTTATATCTGAACAACTCAAAGAGGCAGAATTCAATCAAGAACTAACAGAAAAAATGAAAGGAAAGTTGATTGACCTCTTATTTAAGTACAAAAAATGCCTTTGCAACTGAAAAAGAGCCACTAGGTGCCATAATTGGGCATGAGGTAGATCTAATTCTTAATGTGGAAAAACCTTACCCACATTTACTAAGGAGACCTGCTTACCCAGCTAGTCCAAGAACTAGAGAAGCCTTGGAAGTACACATTAAAGAATTGATGGAACTTGGAGTATTAAGAAAAGTAGGACATAATGAACAGGTAGAAGTCACTACACCTGTCATTATAACTTGGCATAATGGAAAATCAAGAATCGTAGGGGAACTCAGAGCCCTGAACACCTATACCATTCCTGACAGATATCCAATACCCAGAATCCATGAGACATTGTCACAATTGTCACAAGCTAAGTTAATCACAGCCATGGATGCTCTAAAGGGTTTTCATCAAAATGTCTTAACAGAAAATTGAAATAAACTACTAAGGATAATAGTCCACTCTGGAATTTTCGAATACTTAAGAATGCCATTTGGCATAAAGAATGCACCTTCCCATTATCAAAGGATGATGAATACCATATTTCCTGAAGAATTATCAGAAGAATGGTTAATTATCTATATTGATGATATCATAGTTTGCTCAGAAACTTGGGAAAACCACCTTACAATACTAGAAAGGGTACTCCAAAAGATAGTGCAAGTAAATATGAAAATATCCTTGAAAAAGTGGAATTTTGCATATAGTGAACTCAAAGCACTAGGACATGTTGTATCTGGACTTAGTCTAGGCATAGACAAGAATAAAGTGGCAGAAGTACTACTTAAGCCAATGCCTCAAACCAAAAAAGAAATGCAATCATTTCTAGGATTTGCTGGTTACTATAGACATCATATAAAGGAATTTGCAAAAATTGCCAAATCCTTGTATAAACTATGTGACCAACAAACAGTCTATTAACTTACTGAAGAAAGAGTCAAAGAATATGAAGAATTAGAAAATGCATTAACAAATGCCCCATTTCTTCTAATTCCAGATTGGAAACTAACCTTTAAGCTTTACATTGATTCTTGTGGAGAAGGACTAGGTGCTGCACTACACCAGACACAAATCATTAATGATAAACCAGTAGAAGGACCAATCTGTTTTATTTCAAGACAGATGAAGCCAACAGAGGCAAGATATGGAGCAAGCCAAATGGAATGCCTCTGCTTAGTGTGGGCTTTAGAAAAATTG
This sequence comes from Austropuccinia psidii, assembly GCA_023105745.1. Taxonomy (NCBI): domain Eukaryota; kingdom Fungi; phylum Basidiomycota; class Pucciniomycetes; order Pucciniales; family Sphaerophragmiaceae; genus Austropuccinia; species Austropuccinia psidii. The sequence goes on along the minus strand of JALGQZ010000016.1, from coordinate 5,709,719 downwards.
CACTATTACTTGGATGGGACAGTATTTGATGTGATTACAGACTGTACTGCCGTAAAATCTCTATTAAATATGAAAACTCCAAATAGACATATGCTGAGATGGCAAATTGCTATCCAAGAATATAGAGGAAATATGACTATTGTTCATAAATCTGGTAATATCCATAAAAATGCAGACGGCCTTAGCAGATGGGCTCTAGCAAATACCCCTGAAAATCCAGCATGGGTACCACAGGAGGCGCACCATATAGAAGGAATATGTGTCACAGACATTGGCACAGAATTCTTTAACAAAGCTAAAGAAAGCTATAAGATAGATAAGAATTTCCATATCTTAAGCCAACTTCTAATGAAAGACTGTAAAGACCCATACCTTTCATCAAAATGAGATGAAATATGGAAAAAGGCATATGATGAAGGAAGATTCCACCTCCTTGATGGAATCCTCTACCATAGAACAAAACACACATGTGTCATTGCCTTAACAGATAGAACTCTAATAAACACTGTTTTACATGAGTGTCATGATAATGTTGCAGCTGGACATCTCTCAGAAGATAGGACACTAGAGAGGGTGCAAACCTGATCTTGGTGGCCAAATTGGAAGAAAGATGTTGCAGAATACTTCCAAACCTGTGACAGATGTCAAAAAGCCAGCAGAGCCACAGGAAAGAAATTTGGAATGATGATCCAAATCCAAGAACCAAAATCCCCTTGGGAAATAGTTCATATGGATTGGGTAACAGCATTACCTGCAGGAGGAGACAGGAGTTATGATGAATGCCTAGTGTTAGTTGACAGGTATAGCAAAACTCCTAGGTTCCTATCATTTCACAAAGATGACACTAGTATGGACACAGCCATAATGATATGGAATAAAGTCATTAGCCACACAGGCTTATTCCACAATATCATAAGTGACAGAGACCCAAAGTTCACTTCAGCCTTATGGACAAATCTCCATAACTTGTTTGGGACAAAATTATCATTCTCAACAGCTTACCATCCACAAAATGATGGTCTAGCAGGAAGGATGATACAAACCTTGGAGGACATGATCAGAAGATTCTGTGCTTATGCACTAGAATTCAAAGATTCTGATGGTTTTACCCATGATTGGTGTACACTAATACCAGCTCCTGAACTGGCATATAAAACATCAATCCATTCTTCTACTGGAAAAACACCAGAAATGCTAGAAAAAGGTTGGAATCCAAGACTTCCTTATGATACCCTCAAAAAGGACTTAGTGGATATACATCCAACAGCAAGCAGTTTTAAGATAATGCTTGAAAAAGCAAGACACCATGCAAACATATGTATGCAAGATTCTTTCAAATATGCAAAGGAAAGATGGGATAAAAGTCATGAAACACCTGACCTCAAAATGGGAGACTTTGTCCTAGTATTAACCCTTAATTTTAATAACATAAAAGGCCCAAAGAAATTGAAAGATTCCTTTGCAGGACCATTTATGATAAAAGCACTTCATGGACCCAATGCTGTACAATTAGAACTCACAGGTGAATTAATGAACAAACACCCTACTCTCCCTGTAAGCCTGATAAAGCCTCACAGCTCAAGTGACAAGGAATTATTCCCACTAAGAAATAAACCCCCACTTGAAATTCCCCCATTGGAAGATTCAGAAGAAATTTTTTTTTTGAAAGTCCTTAAAGAAAGAAGGACAAGAAACAAAAAGGAAAGAGAATACCTTGTAAGGTATAGAAATACAGCTCAAGAAGATGAATGGCTACTTGAGCAAGATATAACAAGTGCTGATAAACTACTAAGAAGGTTCAGACATGAAAGAAAACCTAAAGAATAGAAAATAAAAGCATTATTGAGCTTCAAGACTAACAAAGCCTATTGAAGAGGTAGGACAGTGGATGATACCCTAATTACACATATCAGATTGTGGTACAAACGTTTTTGGTGGTAGGGCATGCGAACCTTTGAGATATGACCACATATCCAAAAAGGTCACAAGAAATATTTAAAATAATTATCTTGAAATTACAAAACTGCTATAAATAGGCATGAAAATTGAATTACCTTAGAAACCAATGAGTAAACATGTAACATAAGTCACACCATTGAATTCTCATGGTAAAATACACATATACTATCTTTATGGCATATCTGTAAAGTCAATATTTAATGAGCTATATTTAATAATACCTTATAAAAAAAACAAATCATTAATTATTTCAGAAAACAATGAAACAACATGTGAAGTAAATTGAAACATTGAATTACCCATAAATTTCAAACATAAAACAATTATAAAGCTAATCTTTAAAGTTAATACTTAAGGAATTAAGCTGAATATATGCACTTTGTGGTCAATGCATATATTCATGGTTTTTAGCTAATATCTCTTGAAATATACAGGATATAGATATAAACCAAAAATAAAGTCACCACATAATTACTGTAAGAATACACATATGGGAATTATTTCACAAGCTATAAACAAGGTTAAAACTTGTAATGGATTATTGAGTAAAAGCAATAGGGCTGTTGACCACTTTGTTGTTAAAGTGGTCCAAACTTAAAACAAAGTGGACAGTCAAATTCTACTGGTTCATACATGAAGAATGACTTTTTTTTATCATAATATTCAAGGTATAACCCCCTGAAATCATGGTTTGAAGTTTAAAATCAGGATTTTCAACGGAAAAGATGAGTTACAAGAAAAATCATGAAAAATAGAGTTTTGATGATGTATTGAAATTCTCTTGGAAGTTTAATGAGGACATGCCAAGCTATCAGAATTCAATCTCTGGATTGCTGTAGCCTGTAAAACTTTAAAGTTATCAAGGATCAAAGTTTGAGCTTAATTGTGATCATTTATGATCACCCACTGTAATCTTAAATTAAGTTTAACAGTCATATTGTGGGAACTCCTCTGCGTGTGGGATAAAATGAGGCAGTACCTGGAAGGGGAAATTACAAGAAAAAAGTTTTGAATTGCTGTTTGAGACTTCTAACCCTTGCTCTGCTTGTGTGCTAGAATAATCTAGACTGCCCTTCCTAATATGCTAAGTTATCTTTACTGAGTTCACCAAATCAATTTTATTATTGATAGTGGCTTGATCAGAAAATATTAGACTCAACAATCTCTAATCAGACTTTGCTCTACTCAAAAAAATGGTTATTTAAAACCTTAACAAATAAATTCTTTTTAAAACTTTCAGCAGGCTGAGTGGATTCCACCAGATGATAGTACAACAATATATAAAAATAATATAATAACTAAAATAAATAAAAAAAAATTGGAAACACTATCTTCTAATACAAAACCACAAAATATTCTTTTCTTGATAATTCTTTAATAGATATAGAAACTAATAGCTAGGATAACAACAATCTTCAATTATCTGAAATAATAAACTTGAAAGGGATAAAAATATATTTCAAGCCTTTTTGATGTGATGGATGGGATAATACTCTAATACTTGTGAATGATATAGTATAATATGGGTAGCTTAATGTTATGTTTGGTGTTGATTTAATAATAGATTAAATGATCTCTTCTGGTTTTCTGATAATAATAATATCTATTTGACATAGTTTCAATATTAATTTGAACTAAACACTAATGTATTTAATTTTATTTTGTTCCTTGAGGATAACTTATTAGGTATTACCCAATAAATACAGATCCACTTTTGTTTTAAAAGTAGTAAAATTACTTTGGTTGTGCAGGTTTTGTTTTAAAACAAGCAAAATTACTCTCTTTGAGGAAGTTTTCAATAAAACTGGCCCAAAACTAATTATAATGGTTAGGTTTTATTTTAAAGCCTACAAAATTACTTTGGTTTGATGGTTTTATTTTAAAACTCTCTAAAAATTACTTTCAAGGATTTAAACACTAAACTCCAGAGATGCCTTGCTCATGAGCTTCAAGATTTAAGATCCTAATTAAATAAGGCACTAGTCTACCTGCCAGTAAGGGATGAATTAAAGTCTTTTCACACTATTGGTTCTCTTGATCTATGTCAACAACGAACCTTAGTTACTAGGCTTAATTTATCAAAAATTTCTAGTATACCTCCTAGAAGAGGGATCAGAAAAAATAAATTGAATTTACAATTTCTAGATGGGGAAAAGGGAAAAAGTGGGAGAGAGGGCCTCTATTTATATCCATGGGGCCCTCCATAGGAGTGCAAAAAAAGAGGGGTCTTAGAAATTTTCAGCCTCTGGTGGCTGTGCAAAGCTGTGCAAACTTTAATTTTGGATTTTCAGGGCAACGTGTTGTGACGTGACACGAGTCTGGATTTCTGACCAATCAGATCCATTCCTTCTTACCTCTCCTATTCACATGTGACATGTGGCTGTGTAATACAGTTAAGCCTTAATTTCTGGCCCTGGAACCCTTATCTCCATGTATTACTCAATTGATTACTAATCTGTCAGCTGATTTTCCAGTATTATAGTTTTCTGGCTTCCTGTATTACTCTTTGACCTATATTACCTGTATTACCTGTATTATTCCTGAAAATTCCTAAATCTTTTATATTCCTTCCAAAATTCAGTCCCACTCTTCATCTCTGCAGCTTCAATCAGAACTTTGGGGGTTACATTCACAGAAAGGTTGATGTAATATGTCCTTTCCAATTCAGCAATAAATTATTTCAGTCTTAAAGAATTCATAATTAAATTATCTAAAGGAACTCAATGATGCTCATCCCCTCTTTGGGTGGTTCATAAAAGCAAAAATACATGAAATTTCCCAAAATTAATACTTCAAAAGTGTTTTGTTCCACACCTTGAACCTTCTATGTCCCCTATGATGCCTACAACTCTGCTCTTTATTAATTGGCATCCTCATTGTGACTCTGATTATATTAATCACCCAATTGCTTATATTTAAGCATATTAAAAAAATATGTATTAAAAAAGATTATTTACAGAGAAAATTGAGAAATGTCTTTGATTTGGGTACTGTCCATCACAATTATGTGTTGGATAGTGCAGTGGGGTGACACTGACAGAGCAACTCTGTAGTCAATTTTCCTTAATGAATATATCATTTGTGTTATTCCATGTTTATTTTACTGTTAATTTTCCTCAAAGGTGATTTCATACTATTGATATCCTCTTTTATATAAATAATTACCATAAAAATAAAACATTTATTCAGCTGAACTGTCATGGTATACCACAATATGAGTAATAAAATTGATGAATACTACTAGTTAATGATTAAAACTGATGAATTAGACAAAATTTGGGGTTCTGCCAAGCCTTTAAAGTCATCAAGCTTAGAGCTATAATGATAACTCTAAATATTGGCATAATAATGAGATAAGATGGTTTGATAATGATGTAATAATCATTAAACCTTAAAGTACTGATCATTTCTAGTATATACCATCAGTACACGTCTACTAGAAGCCTACTGGACTCTAGCAGGGAGGTATTTACTATAAATAGAGCTCTTATTGCTCTATTTTCCCCTCAGATGCATCAAAAACATTAAAATAATTAAATCAAAAAGGTAATTCTCTTTATTATTTATATATAAAACTCTTATATTATCAAAGAACAAAGATCATCTTTATTATAATAATAAATCTTGACATGATTACATCAATTATTCAATTGCTTTTTGTTTTAAAATCTCTCTAACTCTATTGCCATGTAAAAATCAAAGAATATTGGTAATTTCTATATTTTTATTTGTAAATACATTTAGTATAAATTGTATTTACATTATGTTGGCGTAAAACCTTCCAAAATTATTATATTAAGTGTTAAAAGTGGGTTATTTTCTCTTTTATAATAATATTCTCTTTATTATTACTTTAATAACTCCTATATTAATATAAATAGTATTTATATTAATAAATAACTTTAATATTGGTAATATTATTGTTATTAGTTGTTTTTCATCAATATAAAAATTTTTTTTACGCCTTTATTATTTGTTGGTAACAATAATAAAGTGCTTTATTATATATTAATATATTTATTTATTATATTATTTTCCATAATATAAACTATATCATTATAATTATTTGATCATATAATTATTTTTTTACATCATTATTATAATAATCCTTTATTATTATAATAATTTCTATCTTATTCATTTTATTTATAAGGAAATTCAGAGTACAATAAGTAAAAAATTAGTAATTCTCACTTATTGTTTCATAGTCAAACCTTACAAAAAGTGATGATCCAGACCACCAAATACAGATATGAGGTGTTCCTTTATGGTGCTCTGAAACCTTACTTTATCTGTGAAAAACAGAAAGGGTCCTGAAAATTAAAGTCAAATTCTCCCAAAAAAATATGCCTGGAAACAAGAAAGATCAGAAATATGATGTGGCACCAAATACTGGGCCACCTCAATGATTAAGCAACAGAAAGGCAAATCCCAGCTCAATCAAGAAAGAAAAACGTGTGGAAAGGATATTAAATGGGTATTCTTGCAGAAATACCATTTTCTCACTAATTTCACACCATTTTGTTTACTCTGAATTGTTTTCATACAGACCCACATGGTCCCATTCAAGTTTGATCCATATATGGGGAGAAATTCTTAATGATACTGATAGACCATTACACAGGCTAGGTGACTAAAAAAGCCCTAAAAAACAAAGTTGATGCATTTGGTTACTTCAAAAGTTTCAAAAACTATGCCAAAAACTTCACTAAAGAAAGATCATGAACCTTGTAACAGATAGTGGAAGTGAGTTAAAGAACAAAAATCTTTCCAATCAGGAAATATTGGAAGGGTTGAAACACACAATCAGACCACCATAAATTACAGAAACACAACAAATTTGTGTAAAGAGGAAACATAATTTTGGTTGAGAAAAGAAGGTTCTTTCACAGACATTATCATGGGTAAGGGAATTCAAACTCACCAAATAAGCAAATCCTTTCTGTTTATGGGCATACAGTTTCAGAATCCCTGTTTTGAAAAACCATACAGTTTGAATTCACCAATATAGTCTGCAAATCCTTGCAGAGACAAGATTCACCAATTAAAGTTTTGGATTCTCCAATCTGAAGCTTTATTATCACTTGGACTCACCACAACTGCTTTACAACTCCTGTGCATTCATACTGGGTCTTTAAAATTCAAATCAATTCCTCTTTTAGAATGTTTCCCTCTTTTTACCTGGGCTTATGGATTCTCCCATATACCATCCCCTCTTCCTTCCTCTGGGGATGTTTGCTCATTTAATTAAAATATTGGATCTATTATCAATAAATATTAGGATTTTTTTTCATATTTCCTCTCTGGTTCAGAAAGGTTGTGGTGGCCATATACTTATCAATCCTCATCTTTGCTTCTGAAAGGTTGAAACAGTGGACTTGGCGTTGGACTTGTTTGTGGTTTTGGCCTTTATTTGTTGCTTATTTTGTATTTATTTGTAATGAGAGATCTTATTTTGTTTACACTATTAAGTGTCTCTCTCATTATTTCTTCTGAGACCTCTGAGAGTGAGTTCCAGCCCCTGTCACATTATATTACTTAACTCATAATTTCTTCTTTATTTTTTTATTTTTTATCATTAAATCATTCACCAATTGATCAATTATCAATTTGTTATGATTTATTATTCACTCATCAATTTTTGTTTCACTCATTTACTTTATCTTGAAATTGTTTCATTCTTCACTTCTTAATCTCTTGTGTCAATTTCACTCTATTATTAAGTCTTAATCAATTTCCTAATTTTTCTTATTGTTTGAAATTCAGATTTTTGTATGATATTAGTTTAATTGCTTTATTTTGGGATTTCAATTCTTCAAGACAATGTTATTTGATTTGATTTCAATTCCTCAAAATAAATTTATTCTATTATTCAAGATTTCATTTATCAATTGAATTACTCAAGAGCTGAATTGGAATTGTGATAACTCCTTTTTGTGTTTAATGAAATAAGGCTGTGCCTTGAGGAGAAAATTATTGGTCAGTCTGTTTTGAATTTCAGAATTAGCCAATAACAATGGGCTCTAATGTGTATTAGCTACCCCTATCTTTAATAATTAATATTAAGCCTAAAGGGAATCCTGAAATAAAAGAATTTTTGTGGCTTTAACAGAAAGAGAAGACTTATCAGTAGTCTCCAAATCAGACCTATCAATAAACCTACAGCCAAAACTCTTATTTAAAACAATCATTTGTTGATAAACTAAAGAAAAAAGCTATTCAATAAGACTAATAGAAATATTTTTTTGGTTTTATTTTTATTATAATGATTCTTTTAATATCAATACTAATAATGAAACTACTGGATTTGCTACTAATAATATTCCTTTGATAACCTTTTTTAACGCAAAGTTTATATAACTACTACTCTTCTTATATAATAATAAGCTTTTGAGAAGGGCTACTTAGCTTTGGATACCATTATACTACTCTTTATTAATAATAATGAGCTACTGAGTGTTCCACAACTAAAATGCTATTACTAATTTAAATATCCTGCTATCTCAGAGATAGTTGTGATCCTGGAATGTTGTAAGCTGTGTCTATGAAACTCTTGACAATATTACTATTACTTAAGAGTACTAATAATGTTCTTATGAAATATAATAAATGAATTTGTTATAACCAAAAATAAATTAATAATTGCTCAAGTATTTCTTTTACTTGTTATACACTACCAGTGATTATGACAGTAAGCAGTAATTTCTACTAAAATCAATTACAAGAAGTATTATTAATAAAGCTTCTTATCAAACTAATAAAAATTTATTTTAATTAAGAGTTATATCTAATTATTGAAGAAAAATACAAAATTATTAGAGAAAGATTTTAAGAATAAATAAAACACTTACTAATACTCCAAAAATACCTTGATAGAAATCAGAGGAGTGGTTTGGCAGATTATTTGTGGATTTAGAGCATCAATTACTGATTAATAGAAGTAATAAAAGAATTAATAGTTAAATTAATATTGGAAAAAGTATTATTTTTTGATTTCAAATATTTTTGAGGGGTTTAGAAATTTGAAAATGCCTAAGAGTTATTATAACTAATACTTACTTGTTGGTACCAATGTTAAAGTTGAATAAGTGGATGATTATTGGAAAAAAAAACAATATTAGGCCCTTTTAGGTATAAAGCAGCTCACAGAGACATTCCATGGACAAAACTGAAAACCAAGTGGGTGAGAAAGCTTCTAAAGTGATTTTTTTAATCATTACCTCACTTTTAGTCATGTGAAATTACCATCATTACTTAATTAAGTCAATTTAAATTAATACAAACCCATTTATGGTTAAGAAATAAAGGAGTAACACTTTTAGATTTTCTTTTATTTTAATTTGAATTTATTTTTTCAAAGCTATCAATGTTATTTGAATTTTCATTGCAGGTTGTATTTTCTGTGAAGTTTTGAAGATTTAATGTTTCACATGAAATCAATGAAAATGGACTATAAGTTGAACTTTGAATTTGAAATATAGATTCATAATAGTTTTTTCTTCTAGTGTGGATTATTCCTTTCTCCATTCTTCCTGAATTTTTCAGAAGGTTTTATTGAAAAATTTATTTTTGACGAATTTTTGAAGTGTTTTGCCCATTTCTATGTAAAAAGGCAAATAGCATAAAGTCACAGCTAGTTGCTATGAGGTAAGTTCATGGATAATTGTCAAAAATTGCTTTAATTACTCTTAAAAAGATTTTTAATGGAAAATAACTGATAATCAGCATAGCTACAGTAGTCAGAGTTACTCATTAACTCCTTGTGAGATCAAAATAGCAGCTTATTTTCTATTTCCTCATGATTGAATGAGATTTTAACTTTGTATCCAGGTTCCCAAAAGGCTTTCTAGAGAAATTTGACTATTATCAGCCATAGATAGAAAATTTAGAGCTTTCCACCTCTCAGAGGCCTCAGATGTTGGGTACCCTGGCTCTCTTTGATGTATTTTGTCCCCCTTAGCTATTTTCATGTCAAAAATAGTAATTCAGGCTTAAATACTGATATCCACCATGGGTGTCTCAAATATTTATGTGAGAATACAGTGATATTCAGTCCCAAAACAATTCATAACATTATTTGTGGTGTATATTAAACATGGGATTTCTCACATTCCCATTATGTTGGTGTGAAATCGAGAAAAACAAAAAATTTCACAATTCTTTTATGTGTTATTGATGATGTTGTGTTCAATTATTTTCCATATTACCACCTCATAGACTTAAATTAAGATTATTCACCTTATTAAGATACCCTGTGATACTTTTTGTGTAGAATCCAAATTGGGCCTTATATCCATGAATTTACTTACAAACAAAAGGTAATTCATTGCCTCTTAGATAGAAAATGATGAATATTGGATATATCCATGACTTATGGGTTATTAATTGCTAATAATTCATTTATATATCAATTGTGACCTATTTGGGTATGCAAAATGTGCCTCAAAGCTCACAAATGTGGGAATGAACTCCATGATTTTTGAAAAATGCAGGAGAGAGGACCTCTCTTCATAGCTTTCAGGCCACCATAGAGCTTCTCAAAACAGAGGAATCATAAAAAAATGCAGCTGAGAGATTTTAGCTGGTGAGACAGGGACTTTTGGCTTATAAATGTGACACACACTCCAGCTTCTGAACAATGATGTTTAGTTACAATGTCAATTGGTCTTTATAGGTATGCAACTGGAAGCAATTTGAGTTCTGACCAATAACATGGCTTTAATTTTTAGATGGCTTTTAGACAGGAATACCAACCAATGAGATTGAGTTGTCATGTCAATTTGTAATAATAGATATGCAACTTATATTAATTTGAGCTCTGAACAATCAGGTGTTTTTTTGGAAGTTTGAAATAATTTATGGTTTGTCTTTTAAAAAAAATTAGCCATCTGTTGTTCAATTGCTGTGAATTTTGATGTCTAACTTATGGGTTAGGTTAAAACAGGTCTGGAAAGAATATATTTTCTGTTTTCTTCATTATTAAACAATTTCTTTTATTGTTCTGTTGTTTTCCAAAATTTTCTACATTCATCTTGAAGATTTGACAAACAACAATTTCACAATTTCCTGCAATGTGGCTTAAACCCATGACATTTTCTGTTTTTGATTTGGGAGATCCACCTTACAAAGTAAGAAAGATATACTTTGACTAATAATTCTGGACTCCTTAATTATTCAATAGTGCTAACTGTCCTCTAGTTTTGATATTTCATATATCTCCTCAACTATTTCTCCTGAATTGTTTCTTCAAAATATGAAGATGGGTATTTTTGCTTGAAGTACCAGTTTGCTTACTTGATCTTCTTTTAATTAAGTTATTTTTTCTTTTTAATTTTGATAGTAAAATATTATTTTTAAGCTTAAATCCTTTGTTAAGGTATGGAATACCACATCCCCCTCTCCATTTAAAGCTGTTCCAAGAACTGCAGTTGAAAGCCAGCCATTATGAATCAGATTATATGTGTTGTTAAGCTTTTTCTTCCTCCAATATTCAACTTGCAACTTCACTTTCTTGACAGCTTTTATTCCCTGAATTTGAAGTTTATTTTGGTATTGTTATTGGTTTCTTTTGCCATGGTTCATGTGGTATAACTGGTGTTCTATGAGGTTTTCCATAGTAATATTCAAGTAAACCCTTTTCTTAAAAGAATGAATTAAGCACTTTACTTAGTATCATGACATTTTTTGATAAATTCATTTCTTCTTCTGATACCCATCCAGATGGTATAACATTTATTATTGAAATTATTTCTTTTGTAGCTTTCAGTGCTTCAATGAATAGAGGTGTGTTATGTGATAAAGTCATTTAATAGGGATTTATTGATACTTCAGGTCTTTTCAAAGTTGGATTAAAATCTTGAAGCATAGCTTCATTGGCCTTTCTAACCTTATTGAAACTGATTTATATTTTTCTGCATTGGCTTGAGCTTCCATGATTGTTGAATTGGCTGAAAGTATCAAATTATAATATGATTTTTTTAATGTGAATTTTTGTTCAAAGAGAATGGCCTCTTAAGTATCTTCTTCTTCTTTTAATAATAAAGTAGGGTTTTGTCTTTAAGTAATTAAAGGACTTTACCTCTAGGTGGATAAAACCCAGTATATTAGGTATACAAAATCCTGCAGTTCCATGTCATACAAGGACAATTTAAAGCCATAGTCAAGAATTACTCAAGGAAGAAGCTTACTTTCTTACTGAGAACAGAGCTGATTAAATTGAATACTGTGTTTTTTGATTAAATATTCTTCATTTATTCAGTTCCTTTTTACTTTCAGTCTGAATTATATCCTTGGCCTTCTGGGAGCCACCCAGAATTATAAATTCATACAAGAGCTAATTTTTAGACTTGTGGCTTTTACCCTGCATTTTTAAGTCATGAAAGAACTAATTTTTAGCCTTAAAGCTGCCACCATGAAATTTAAATTCATAAAAGGACTAATCTCTAGCCTTAAGGTTTCTACCCTGCAGTTTAGAGTCATAAAAGGACTAATTTCAGCAGTAAGGCTACTACCCTGTAGTTTCAAGCCATAAAAGGACTATTCTTGGCCTTAAGGTTACTACCCTGTAGTTTTAAGCCATAGAAGGATTAATTTTATCCTTAAGGTTGCTAACCTGTAGTTCAACATCATACAACGACTAATTTTAGCCTTCAGGTTGCCACCCTTTACTTTAAAGTCATACAAGGAATAATTTTAATTTAATTGACAAATGATGATTATTATTCTTTTTCATTTTTTTTTGTGATGAATGAAGTTTTTATCTGAAACAGTGTACTAGCACCCTCAGAAAACACCTGATTTAAAACCACCCACATTGCACAGTTGTTGAACTAACAAAATTCTTATACTTTACTCTACTGACCCATTGTGGGATAAATGAAGCAGCACTTAGAAGGGGAACTTACAAGACTTTTTTTTTAATTTCTTTTTATAACCTTTAAACCTTTCTCTTCTTGTGTGCTGGAATACTTTAGACTTCCCTTCCTCATAATTCTGAATTATCTTGACTTGACCTTCACAACTAATTTATTCATTTTGATTGTGGATGAGTCAGAAAAGTCTATGAAGAAGACTCTGATAATACTTTAATTGATCTTAAAAGAGGGTTGAATGAAACTTCGAAACAACAAGCTAATACAAAAACTAGAACCAAGGTGAAGCTAACCAATAAAAAACCACTAATAACTTGAATATGTCATAAACCACAAATAAAACAAAATCTGATAGCACTACTATGATGGAAGTTTCAGATAAGACCAATGATATAAAAGTTTTAATTGATTTGAGTATATATACAATATTTAGGTTGATTATCTTTGGGATAAGCTATTTAAAACTCAATAAAATATTTAAATTTTGGGATAAAAATGGATAACCGAATGATTTTCTTAAAACTAAAAAGAAAGGAGGAACAACTTATCAAGAAAATATTTCTATTAATAATAGTATAATTTATCAGCTTCAATAATAATAATCACAACCAATATTTTTAAGGGGGAATTTTTCATTTTGTTTTTTACTCCTTTCAATATAATCAGACTCTTTCTATTTTCTTGTTATTATGATAGACTAGTAAAATCCTGATATAATGTAGATCACTTTTAGCTACTATTATACATGAGAATTACTAAAGCTATTAGTATAATACTTTATAGATGAGGGGGTTTCCCTCAGAAAAAATATTAAGAAGTTGTGGTTTCTTACTGAGCCCCCCTTTTGGAGCTTATAAGACTTTTTCAAGGATAATTTCTTAGTAAATTTGAGCTATGAAAGAGGCAACTGTTAGCTACTGTTATTGTAAGAAGTACTAGAAACTATTAATATAATGCTTTGTGAATAAGAGGATGTCCCTAAGATATATATTAAGAATTTAGATTTTGTTGGGTGAGATCTCTTTTTGTAGCTTATGAGACTATCTTTTATATTTCTCAGGAAATTTATGATATAATGTTGACCAGTGCTAACTACTATTATATATAATAGGTACTAAAAGCTATTAGGATAATATTTTATGGATGAGGAGATGTCCCTCAGATGACATATCAAGAATTTGAGTTCTTTTTGTTGAGCTCCCCTGTTGGAGATAGGGAAAAAGGTTGAAAGGGGGAGAGAGGACCTCTATTTATAGTTTTTGGGCCCTCCATAGGAGTGTAAAACAAAGGGGACTTGGAATATTTCCAAGTCTCCAATTTTGGTTTTATCATTTGAACTGTATTATGAAGTAGGATTTGGTGATGTTGGAACATGTGAACTGTATTTTAATTGAGATCTTGATTTTATGGTGAAGCTTTGATTTTTTTCAATGGTGATTGATTAAATTTAATGTGAGGCAATTTGAATTCAATTGAGTTGTTGGATCCTTTATCTTTTGATGATTACTGAGAAGTCCAGTTGCTGAGCAATAATTTGAATTGATTACTCAGCAAGACTAAATTGATTACCAATATTTATTTTATCTTCTTCCTGCCTATCAAATCTCCATTTTGAATACTCATATAGCTTTATGCTTCCATGTTGAATAATTCATTATCATTCCTTCAATATCCCTCTATAAATATTCACTTTGTGTCTTCATACCATATAATAATTACACTTCTCTTCCTTATTGATGCATCTTATTTCTTAAGATCACCTATCCGCAATAGCCAAACAGAGCCTTTAACCAAGAGTACCAAGTTCATATTTTATAGAAATGGGTCATACATACCCTATACCAAATTTTTAATGTAATTCAATTTTTTTTATTTTTCTACCTTGAACTAACTATGATAAAGTCGTGAGACCATATTTCCCTTTTTCATCAAGATATTAAGCCCCAGTTAAGCTGGTTAGTAGATAAAATCCCCTCCAGTAATTTAAATTCAGCTTTCATCATAATGTGACCCCTATGAAACCATAACTATGCCATAAGAGATTATTTATGCATCACCATGATAAATCAGACCCTTTTTGCTGTAGTAATATCCTACTACCTACTTAAAGTTATTAAAGAAATTAAAATCAAAATAAATACAAGGATTTGGAAAATGGTGATCATTTGGTAAAATCAATCCTTCACAATTTGTAGTATTGGATGGTACAGTGGGGTGTCACAGTTAAATTATTAGTTTTATCTCTCAACTCATAAGTTATTTTAGCTTATAGTAATTATTAACTTAAAGATTTATACCCTTAGGTTAGAAAATGAAAGTCCCTTCACTTGAATCAACAGCTGTTCAAAGCCAAGAAAAATAAATTTATGGTCCATTAAGCCAATAGGGTCTAGGAATACCACATTAATTTATAGTTGCCTTATTTATAGTGAGAATTTAGTGTAGCATATGTTGGTTCAAATCACCAATAAAAAATTTTTCAGTACTTCATTTATCCCTTTCTGGCCTTTAATAGAAAAAGACCCCCTCTCAGTGAGTTATTTTCTTTTATTGTGGTTGAAATTCTTCATATGGTTTATGACTGTTTTCTTTTTGAGGAATATTTCTGTTGTATTTTCTTCTTCTTCTTATCCTATTCTTGAGCTGTGTGTGTTATTTTGTTATCAATTACTTTTTTTTGTTTTTTATTTCTTCCTGTCTAGCTTGAAATATTCATAGTTTTATTCTTGTATATTTTACATTGACCTGCGACTAAAATTCAAAGAAAAAATGGGTAAAAACTTTGAATTCTCACCATTTCCCCCAAACTTTATATCATAAGAGTGAGATTAATAAATAAGTTACTACACCTCATTTTTCATTTTATTCTCTCTTCTTTTAGGAATGCAAATAATAAAATCCTATAATAAGCACTCTTCAAGGAAAAATCAGACAAATAGCAGAGAAAAAATAAGCAACATTAAGAAAAGTACTGTTGTTTCTTTTCTCCTGGCTTTGGCTTTGTAGTCCAATCCAATTTAGTTTCTGAGTGTTCTTTCCCTCCCCATTTGATAATACACCTTTTAAAATACTTGAGTAAAATATACTGAGTTTCAATCCCAAATGAAATATACAATGAAACCAGAATTAGAAAGGTGAATTATTAAGTAATACTCAGAACTACTTGATAAGATAAAAAAAATAAAATTGTAAACAAATTATGAAGCATTGGACGGCTGAGGGGCTATTCTCCTTTCCATTTGTTTTTCTGAATAAAAATATGACTACTGCTCTCTTTTTAATTTTTATTGATATTCTTTATATTTATAGAATAAAAACTCATTAAATTGTTTTGATAAGACATTATTCATAAAAAAAAAACTAAAAATATTATTTATAAATATATTACAACATTGATAAAGAAACATAGGTGAAATATGCCATAAAGTCATTGTATTGGTTTGCTGGCCAGTCCCCTCTCCATTTGTTTAAAAAAAACCCAAATCACAGGCTCTATATGTATATATATTATGTATTTTTTTATTTCTTTATCCTTTCATTATTAATATTTTTTTATTTTTGTCAGGATGACTCTATGATATAGTGAAAATAGAGCTATTTACAGCTATAGCTCTGACTGTTACATGAATATTAATAATAGTAAAAAGGTTTTATTAATAGTATTTGGAGATTTACTCTGAAGTTAGAGTGGTGGTGAGAGCTTCTGCAAGCCCTGGGTGCACTGATTATAATTGACTAACTATAATAATTAATACAATACTAATACTAAATTATAACCTGATTATTTTCAAATATTATAGCTATTTAGGACAGTTTTACTACATAAAAATTTCAAGAGCAGGATGGGGATTCTCATTTTGGCAGAGAAAAGGCCCTTTTTTATCCTGAAATTGGGTGGAAAGGGCCTCTTGAACTGTTCATGTAAGAAGAGTGAAGAAGCTTTCCTTCCAAAGACTGGATTGTAGGTCTTTTACTTCCTGTAAAACCTTTATTGGGCTAAGATGTGGTTTTGAAACCAATTCTGGGAAGTTTTAACCAATACAGGGTTAAAAACCTTTTTTGGGGGCCACTTAACCTTCTTTTGAGGTGTATGATGCATAGAATGCTTTACAGAACCTGTATGGGGACCCCACACCAGCTAAACTATAATTTACTGAAAAATAAACTAGCTCCTTCATATAATTGACACCTCATATTCAAGGATATGGGAAAGTAACCCACAGTAAAGGTGTATTGGTCAAACCATGAGATTTTAATCTTAAAGATTCCATGAATTTGTCATTTTTGAAGATGATGAGATCAATGTTTGCTCATTGTGTAGATCTGAATGGGTTCTACACAATGGTACTTCATTTGGTATGGGTAGAACTATATATGGCAAAGTTATGCCACTTTTCCATTTCCATTATTCATATATGAATTTTCTTAAATCATGTATGGTGCTTGTTTTCTCCATAAATTATTTTCTATGTGAGCTATGATAAAATAGATGAAACCATCAGATAGCCCTGATTTTTATACCCCCAAAATGACCCTTCTTTGGTTATTTCACACTAAACCTGTAGAAATTAGATGAAAGGTGAATATTTGATGCACACTTATTTGGCTTTGATTTGGCTAGTACCATTGGATATCCCTGATTGAGAGCTTCAATTAAAACCCCATTTGATGGGGCTCTGCTTCTTCTTCTGGGCTTTAGATGGGAGGTGAAATTTAAGTTTTATTCTCAGTTCTTTCTTTGAGAGGGAATAACTTTGTTATTATTTTTCTTATGATTATGGGAGTTGTATATTTGGAAAGAGGAGGTTTTCCTCTTTATTTTGATACCATCTGTGAGCTATTTTGGGTAAGCTCCATTTTTGGTGGTATTTTTTGGATGTCATGCTTGTGCTCTGGTTTTGAGTCATAGTCTAACATACCCTCCCTTCAAAGAAGGCTCATAATTGATAAGAATTTTCAGCCCTCCTAGATGTTTTGAATATTCTCATGTGAAAGTCACTATCTGTTATGGAATCTTCTGCCAACCATTTGTCTTTATCAGCTGTCTAGTTCTTGAACCTGACCAAATATTGCCTATGGTCTTTTCCATTAAGTCTTATCTTCCTGGCCTTGATGATCTACTTTCTACCTCCACAAATTTCTGTGGGGTTTAGCTTTTGTTCCTTGCAGGGAACTTGTCCTCCCCTTTCAAGGTCACTGGGAACACTGGGTGTTTCCTGGATAATTCCTCAGTGAGTCTGAATTCCACTGCATTTTTCCCTATAAACCTAATGATAGTAAATGTTCCAACAGGTAAGTCTCTCATTTTATTGGGGCCTTTAAGATTATTAAATTTCAAGGTAGACACTAGTACTTGGTAACCCTCCCTGAAGTCAGGCTCTTTGTGGGTCTTTCCATACCTCTGTTTGTTATATTCTTTTGCCTCAGATAAGCATTTAGCTTCTGTGTCACCTGCTTTTTTCCACATATAATGGAAGTCTTTGGCTGTGGGGTGAATGGTTAGAGGATTCTTCTTCAAGTAATCTA
Source organism: Austropuccinia psidii (assembly GCA_023105745.1). NCBI lineage: Eukaryota > Fungi > Basidiomycota > Pucciniomycetes > Pucciniales > Sphaerophragmiaceae > Austropuccinia > Austropuccinia psidii. The sequence continues at coordinate 5,691,363 of JALGQZ010000016.1, read as the reverse complement.
CCTGAAATAAAGGTTCCACCCTTTTCCCACCAGTGAGGGTGATCCCCCTGTGTTCGAGTGCTGTCTGGTGTTGTAAGCCTGTTACATTGCTGGTAGTAGTGTACCCCAGTCCTGGGTATACAATTAATGATCCTTGCATTCCATGCCATAGGAACAGAATCTTCTTATGATTTTCTCCATTGTCTAGATCATTGTTTTAGCTAGCCCATCTGTCTGTGGATGGGAATCTGTATAAAATTCAGCTTTGGTCCCAAGCATATCAAAGAGGTTACTCCAAAATTCTGATGTAAATTTTGGGTCCCTGTCACTGATGATGATCTTAGGCACTCTACATGAAGCTATGATGTTCTTCCAGAATAGCAATGCTGTGTCCATAGCTGTATTTTCTTTGTGGCATGGTAGGAAGATGAAATGTTTGCTGAACCTGTCTACTATGAATAGGAAATAATTGAAGTTTTCTTTTCCTCCTGGGACAAGTCCTGTAGCCCAGTCCATGTTAATGGGATCCCATGGGTGTTTGGGCTTATCTATATTTTTGAGTAGTCCATACTTCTTCCCATAATTTCTGTTTTCCTTATGGAATCTTTCACAAGTGTTGATCTATTCACTCAACTATTGTTACCACTGAGGTCACCAAGCTATGATTGCTACCCTCTCTCTGGTATTATCTTCACACATCTATCCCATGTAAGGGTAGTCATGGAATTATTGAAGGATCAGTGATATATGTTATCTTTCTATCAATTTGAGGGAACTAGTGTGTTTCCCTCTGTGATAGGTGAGTCCATCTATAAGGAAATATTTGTTGTCCTGATAGTCCCTCAACCAAGGTTCCTCTCACTGGGATTCTGGTTCTGGGATCATATACTTCTGTTGAAGGAGTGACATCAGTATGCCAAACTGTTTGTATTTTGCATAATATATGTTAACTGAATTGAAGAATTTATTGTGGAGTTCAGAAGAGATTATACCTAATATGGGTTTTTCTGTTTCTTCTGGTCCAATGAAGTCAGTATCTGAGGTACCACTTCCTGGTGCCAACTCTGAGAATCTGAAGTTTCTCTTCCTATCAATTTCCATGAAGCTGAGAGGGATTCTTGCTTCCACTTCAGGGCAATAATCTGAATTACTTGTTAAATTAATCATGAAAAAAAACTATCCCCACCAGCAGGGGTAGCAGGTCCAACCCAGGTCTAAACTACTTTCAACCTGAGTCTGAACAATGGGTCTAACCTTGAAAAACTTTGGAAGATACTTTCAGACACAAGTTTGGTCATTCAGAAGTTTATTAAATGAAAAAAGAATATCATGGTTTTCTCATGAATTTTACTTGTTCACTCTTGCATCACATATACATTCCTCACTATTTGAAAATAATCTTCAGTAAAAATTATTCCTAAAAGTTGAAAAAACTTCTTTCTCAGAAATATGTGGAGTAAATTCACTACAATTACATTGTGGTTTCTACTTCAAAAAATTTACTTTTTAGGATGTGCACAAAATTGCAAGATTTCTATATGCTTCTATTTTTGGAAAACAAACTTCAATAGTTAAATAATTATTTATAAAGAAAGGAAAATATATTTTAGCTGAATTATCCACCACTCAGCTATTGTTAATTGTAGCATATTCTACATATCTTCAAAGAGGTATTTCCATATTCTTGAATTGTTTTCTGATAAATGAATATTATTTTGGGTCTTAATTAGCTATAGGCCATATTTATTGGGAATATAGTATTTCTTCTGGCTCTTGGTGTTAAGGCTGAGCCATTGATTCTTATGAATGAGAATGGAAAAATATTTTTTCAACTATCCATAAAATTCTCCTTATTAGAAAAAATATCCATTAAAAATGAACATTTTATTATTAATCCAATAGGTTCTTATAATGTCATAAGCTTTTACTGAGGTCCTGAAATGGGATTATTAGTAATGTTTATTGTAATTTTAAATTTCTTTTACTGTGAGGCTTTTTAAGTGTTGCAAAAATGAAATCTTCTATTTATGTAAATTTTCTCAAATTGTTTTCAAGTTTCTTTAATTAATTTAAGAGACCTCAAAATTTTTCAGACTTGCATTTTTACAAATCATCTACATTTTCTCTCAAAAAATCTGCAAATACACTTTTGACAATTCCAATATGTTGGTTTGACTTCTATTTTACTTTTGCACATTGGAAAATTTCTTGCTATTTTTCTTATTCTTTTTCAATATTTGAATAAAAAAGTAAAAAAAAAAAATAATAACAATTAAAAATAGTTTTATTTGAAAACAGAATCAAATTGTTTTTAAGATCAAATTTTTCCTCTTTTTGATTTGAAGTTGTTTTTTTACTTATTTTAGTCTTTTGATTTTTCATTTTTCTTATTTTGTATTATTTTGATTTTTTATGGAATATTTTTAATTCTTCAATCATAATTTATTCAAATTTGTTTTGGAGCATTTTATATGTTTGAATTTTATGTTATTTTTGTTGTTTTTTATTTCATTTTTTTTTTGTGATTTTTTCTGTTATTTTCATTTTTGGTTTTCTGTTTGTTTGTTTTTTGTTACTTTTTTCTTTCTCTTATTTTTTTGTGTTTTTTGTTCTTTTTTATGGTCTTTTTTGTGTTTTTTTAACGTTTTTTTGGTATTTGGGGTGTAGATACACTAGAATAAGTGTATTTGAAATTATTTCTTTGCAATAAGCTTAGCGCAAACAAATAATTACAGGTACACTGATTCCAGTGTATCCACACCCCAAACACAAAAAAATAAGAAAAATGAAAAAGAAATGAAAAAAAATAAAGAAAAAGAAAAACAAACTAAAAATAAAAATAAGATAAAAAAAATGAAAACAAAGTTAGAAAGAAATACTTGAAAAAAATTTGAAACAGTTGCAAATTTATTTCAAATAAAATGATAATAAAATTAAAAAATTAAGCCAAATTAAAAGGAATGAAATTAAGAAAGGGAAAATTGATTTTTTTCCCAAAAATTGAAAGAAAATACTGAATATTAAAACCAAACCCCAAAAATCAGAAAAAAGAAATTGTGGAAATTCCAAAGAAAGAACATTTAAAATGACAAAAATGAAGAACAATAAAATCTAAACCCTTCTGAAATTGGAAAATCAAATAATTAAAGCAAAGATTTTTGGAAATAATACCTATAAAATATCAAAATTAAAGCATAAAATATTCAATGAAAACAAGCTGATTCACAGGTTAAAACTTCTATGAAATAGAGATCAGACTTCAAAAACAACAACATAGGATGGGAAGAAGGAATGTTAATCTAGAAATTCTTATAAATATAAGAAAACATAACTTGAAGCTCAACATGTTGCTTTGGATAGAAAAATGATCAAGTCAAACTCTATTTGAAATTTGATGGCTTTTTATTAACCAAATTGAAACACCTGACATAAACTTTGAGGGAGAGATTTTACATAATTTTCACAATAATTGTTGAGCTGATAAAGGATGTCTGTGTAAAATGATTTCATACATGAAATGTGTCATTTTCTCAGACAATAGCCCCAAATACACTCAAAGATATTTAGAAGCTATAAAGTGTATAAGAATACTAAATTATCATATTCTCACAAATAAAATTTGTTTCCAAATTCACTTTAACAAAGGCTTGACCCAGCCAGTGGGTGTCAGTTGGAGAAAGGTTTGCACAGAAATTCAAATACATTGAATGCAATCGTCATCCTGAAATCAAAAGAAAACTCAAACCCCCCAAAGAGGGCCCATGATGATTTTTTATGAAATGATCACTTATTAATGTATCATTTCTTCTGAAAAGGAAAGAAATTGTAGGAGAGTCATTTCTGTTCTGATGTTTCTCTGCATTATATATTGAAGAAAGATCTTATCTCCATTTAATTAGATAACTGAATATTCTACACTAAGTAATTTTCTTAATATAAAGATATTTGTATCAGATTATGTATTATTAAATTGATAAATACATCAAAATATTACTCTACTTGAGCTTCCCAAATAAAAAATCTAAAGTTTCCTTCAATAGATTTTCTTCCAATATTTGAAAATAGGAGCTATAAAAAACATCATTTGATAGAAATTTTTATAAATATTATGAGCATAAAATGAGTTTTGATATCTCCACAATGAATCTTTCAATTCTTTCTATCAATAAAAAGGCATAAAATTTTTCCACACATTATCACCATTGAAGTATTTTTTACTCTTTTCCTCTTCAAAAGAAAAATTTCAATTATACCAAGCTCTTTATTAGAGAAAAACAGCGTTTGGAATGTAGGGAAACATAATTTAGGATGAAATAATTTCATATATTAAAGGCTACCCATTAAGCTTCAAAATTTCCATTTCGAAAATAATAATAGCATATTTTTTAAATTAATTAATAGAACAATTTTCATTTTGATATTTTTATATCTTCAAGGAAGATGGGATTAATTCACAGTTTATGAAAAAGAATGCAATAAAGGATTAGTTACAACTTGAATTTTCAAAAATTTAGGGTAAAAATGCTAACAAATGTAACTTACAAATTTTGAAGAGAATTCATATTTTTAACAAATAGTTCAAAAACTTCATAAGGGATAGTTTTTTTCAATATTATATTTTGAGTTCCTTTTCAGGGTATCAGAAGCTCAAGTATTATCTTCTATGGAGCTTAATTACTCTATTAAGCTGTATTAATCCCAAAACTAGTCCTTTTAACTATCTCCTTGATTTTCAACAGGCCAACACAAAGTGTATTCAAATCTTTGATCCTATAGAACACACTTTGAGGACATCAATACTCCCAAAATATCTGGTAGATCAGTCCTTGGGAGAACAATGTATTAAAGTTTTCAAGCTCAAAAGGTAAATATTTTACCAGAAATATTCAAAAAATATTTGAAGAAATGAGCCTTCTGGAATGAATTTGTTTTACCATTATTTTTCTTTTTTTATGAATATAAAAGTCTCATAGATGGAGGTTCAGCAAAAAAAGGAATAAGACATGGATTTTGAATATAATATTTCTTGAGTACAGGCAGGAAGTCCAATTTCTTATAATGACCATACACCATGATGAGAGACTTATATTGATATATCATTATGAGTCTTTTTATAGCTCCAAACACTTTCTGAAGCTGGTTGCATTGACATGATGATTGATTGATATTTTGCGGATAATGAGAGTTTTTGTTTGAAAATATACAAATAAAATGTTACATCAATTTTGAACAAAAGAATATCTCAGTGAATTTTTTACTCTTGATTAGTTACAAGAGACATGTATTCATCATACAATATTACAGTGAAAATTCATTTATGATTAGTAAAAACATGGGAATAGAAGAATCACTTGCAAAATCAATTTGAGAATGTTTTGGAATATATGATTCCTGTTGGCCAATCCATTATTAGATAACTCAATATCTAAGGTAAGTAAGCTTATTTGAATTCAAATTGAAGCATATTTGTTTTTGGAATTGAACTCCTCATTATTTCTTTTATGTGCAGTTTGGTTCAGAATTCTACTCTGAATAACATTTTTTATTTGTATGAATAACTGAAATGTATAAAAGTGAAATTGATTCAAATTCTCTTATTTGCATTAATGAATAGTAAGTTATTCCTTGTTTTGATTGGTAATATTTATTATTATTTTTTTAATTCTCCCCTATAGAATAAAATATATTCAGAAAGTGAGATACGTATTATTTCCATACATAATTAATTCCTATGGAATAATTTTTACATGATAATTTATTCTGAAAAAAATATTATTATTAAATATACTCTTGAATTTTAGTTTACTTTGAGGCTTTTACATATCTTATATATCATAGGACATGGTAAAAGATCATTTTTTTAGCAATAATAGATCCCAGATTATTTTCATCAAGTGAAAAAGGCATTAAAATGAGCAAATACTAAATTTAAGAAAAAAAAATAGTGTTTCCTCTTAGGTATCAAAGAAAAATGAAAACTTGAGACATAGAAAAGTAGCAAAGTATAGCCAGTGAATTTTTGTTTGCAAGAAATTAACTTTGAATTTAATACTTAAAGTGAGATTCAAATATAATATTTCAAAGGTTTCAAAATAAATACATATATCTTAATTGGTTTTCAATCTCCTTAGATAAGGATAAATTGAGCTTACAGAAAAGAGTAATGGTGACAAATACAAATTTTGATGATCTTTGTGAGTGAGAGAAACCAATTCTGGGTACTTCTTTTGAATAGAATTTGTTTGACTTTGGAATTATTGAAATTTGATGAAAAAATTTAAGAAATGGAAACCATCAAATCTCAGATATGATGGTGAATTGAAAAATAGCATAGTTCAATTCTGAATGATATACTATAACATCTTTCATGGTTATTGGCCTTATTGTTATTGGAAATTTGTTTATTTTGGAAGAGAAGAAGTTTTCAGAATGAACAATTATTCAGGATCACAAGAATATATGTAGTGTAATTGATTTTGTATCAATCATGTGTTAATAATGAAGATCTGGCTTGGAAGACATCCAAATAAAAATAGCAAGTTAAATCCAAGTATGAAGAAAGGTGGAAGGCTGGTGGACCTGCTACCCCCTCCAGAGGGGATGGCTTCTTTCTCATGGTGATTTTCTAGTTGCCACTTACCAAGGCCATCTGAATTACTGTGGATTTTTACTTTGTTTTATATGATGGTCATATTTCCCCTATACTCTTGGATGACTATTTGCCACTTCAACATGTGCCTATTAGTGGTATTAATGTTGATTAAGGACTTGAGTGTAGTACAGTCTGTGTATACCTCAAATACTGAACCCTCAGAATAGTAATGGAGTTTTTCTAGAGCCCATACCAGACATAAACATTCTTTCTCTTTTGTTCCATACCTGGCTTCTGAATCTCTCAGCTGCCTGAAGATATAACAGATTTCTCCTTCTCTGGGTTCACCATCCACAATTTGTCTTTGGTGAAGAGCTTTTCCCAAAACTTTATTGAAAGCTGCATCTATGTACAGCTTTAATGGTAGTTTCAATTCTGGTAGCATAAGGACATGTGTGTTAGTGAGCTCAGGTTTAATCCACTCATATGCATCCCTCCACTCCTTGGTAATATCAAAACTACATCTTTTTAAAATATCTTTTATAAGCTACTAGTTATGTGGGAAATATATTTCATGTGAGTTCTGTAGTAGCTGGAAAAAACAAGGAAAGATTGCATTTCTGTGATGTTCTTTGGTCCTTGCTTCTGCAGTACTGCTGCTACTTTGTTTTTTTCTATGGCTAAGCTAAGACCTGGGACTTTATTTCCTAGTTCCAATAGTTCCTTTTGGCCAAAATTACACTTCTCAAGTTAAATTTTCATATTAATGGGCGTGCATTTACTCAAGACTCTGTCTATGTATTTCAAAATGGTCTTCTCATGTCTCTGGGTATATAATGATATCAAAAATATAAACTACCATTAGTAGTTCCAATATTTCTTCTTGAAATATGATGTCAATAATCCTTTGGAAGTGGAATGGTGCATTTTTGATGCAAAATGGAATCCTGGTGTACTAATATATGCGCATGTGGCATATTATTTTGATCAGCTTCATGGAGTTTGGTTTAACTCTATTTTGGTGAAAGCATTTCACACAATCCATATTTGTAATGTATTTGGCTTTTGTCAGATTCTCTAAAGCATGGGGTATCCTTAGTATAGGATACCTGTCAGCTTTGGTGTAGTTGTTCAGTGCTCTGAGGTCTTCACACAATCTATACTTATCATCATTCCAAGTGAGTGGGAAAGGTGTGGTTACTTCCACAAATTCATTACTTCCAATCTTTCTGATGAAGTCCATATCTGGGAGTTCATTGATATGTTTTTCAATTTCTTTCCTAGTTTCCAGCCTTTCTGGGTATGGAGGTTCTCTCAGTATGCATGAATGAGGTCTTTCCACAACCATATATGACTCCATATCATGGCCTCTAATCTTGCCTAAGGGTTCTTCCCCCATGGAAAGAGCCGGTCTGTTCTTCCTCAATGGTTTTAATAAGCCAAGATTTTGTTTAATAATGAGGTTAGAGCTCATTCGTTTCTCTTTGAATTCATTCAGCAATTCTTCCAAGGGGTCTTGGCTTGAAGGCTGGTATATATCAAGTGAAAATTTCTTTTTTGTGGTTGGTACCTATGGTAATATGCCTATTCTTACTATTGTAGATATCAATTCCATAAATCCTTTGGTAGTCTGTCCCTAGTGGGAAACCTTGGATTTGGGCATATTTAAGCACTAAAAACTCTGGTTTGAGTCTGATATCACCTTTACTATGGGGTATTATTATGTCCTTGATAATAGTCTCAATGGATTTCATACTTCCTGATGCACTTTTGAAATTCTTTGCCTTTGTTGAAAAAATTTTTCTTTTCCCAATTTGGAAAGTTTTTGTACAGATATTCTCTGACAACTATTGAGCAGTGTGCACCACTGTCAATTATCAATGAATGTTGAGAATTTTCAATACAAACAGTCATCTTAGTGGCTTTCCCATGAATGTATGCCATTTCTTTAGTTGATGTTACTAGGAAGGTCTGTGAATCTTGTGTGTGTTTTGAGAAGTTTTTATTTGTAGTGTCTTGTGGAATGCCTGCTTCCAACTTTATGTTCTGAATTTCCAACTTGGTTTCCCCTTGGTACTCTACTAGGAATTCCTTTATTGGGTATTGGTAATAATCAGAATTTTCTCTGATGGCATCACCCATAGAGTCAGATTCAGAGTCTTTCTCTTGTACTTCTTCCTCTGGGAAGTTTTCAATGGCATATATTTTATTTTTTGCCTTTGGAAAGTTGTCAAAATAGGGGCCTGTGGATCCACAATGGTGACAAGAATTATTTTCTATAATTAATAATGCCAATTTTCCTCTGTGTTTGTCTCTATTTTCAGTCCTGAAAGGCTTTTTCTCTCTGAAATAATTGCCTTTATATGTGGAAAATTTCCCTATATATATCTTTTTCCTTACATATTGCAAAATTTTGGCAAGGTCATCTAGAGTGCAGCTTTGGTTGTACCAGCAGTTTACTTCATGCTCTAGCTCTCCTGGCAGTTGTGCAAGGAGATTGTGATTCCTAATCTGAATTTTCATATGGGGATATATGGCTTTAAGTGTTTTAGAAAATTCAAGACACCATTGATAAAGATCTTTCTCTACTGAGTATTTGTAATTTTCAAATGACATGGTCTTTTGCCATATCCAAGTACCATTACTATACTTTTGAATTTTTTAACTCTTCCACCATGGTTAGTTTCTCCTTCCATGGATTTCTTTCACTTCTGTGTACTGAATACTAGCATTTCCTGTGAGTTGTGTGTTTATTATAGCGGTAATCCAGTAGTCTGGTATACTTGACACATCAATGAAGAGTCCATCAATATAATAAATGCATTCCATATGATCATATTTTCCTACTCCAGAGAGATCTGGCCAGCTTGTGGATTATGGAAGTTCTTTCAAGGATTACTTCCCTGAGTAAGTCATATTAGCTCCATATTGGTATTGTGATTGGGATCTTTTCTTACTATCTATTGGGGAATCTGGTTTGATTTTTTTCTTGGAGGTGTGGATTATTTCCAAAAAAATGGCCCTGACTTTCTTGCTTCATGCTTTGGCAGACATCAAACAATTTGTCCATGTCTTGATCCAGGTATTCCCTTTCCTTCTTGCAGTGGTATTCCTACACCAAGACTTTGTTGAGTCTCTTGTTAGTCTTTTCTGGGGCTTAAATTAGTTTGGAAAAGCCCTCTTGAAGAGTATAAATGGTTGTGTTTTGTAAGGTAATCATCTCTTGCAGCCTTACATTGTTTTCATGGAGTTTTCCAAACTCTCTTGGAGTTTGCTCTGCAAATTGGGAAATTTGTAACCACATTGCATTACTGTTTAATTTACTGTCAGTTGTAACAAAACTATGTTTACTCTGAGTGGGCATATCATTTCTAATTCTAGGTGTACTGATTCTATCAGATGTATTTACAATTATTTGTTGCTTATGTGCACCTATTTTACTAATTTCAACAACTTATGGATAATTGGGTCTGCTTCTTTCTTCCTCTGTCTGAAATTGGTCTTGTTATTTTGCTTTGGTCCTTGTCTTCTCCTGGAAACTCCCTGGAGTTGTGAATAATGGGGACTCTTGGCCACTGATTTTCTGGATTCTGAATGGTGTGAAGCTACTGTAGATTTGGGTTAGTCTATTCCTTGTGAGCCTGAAGGAGTAAGAATATTCTCTTTCTGCCTCCATTGCTCTTCTATAGCCGGTATTGTGGCTTGATTCTCCCTTATCTTGGCTTCCTTGTTTTCAAAGAGTTTGAAATTATTGTTGGGATTCAAACCTTTGGTGCTTTCCATAAAGTCTTTGAAAGATATCTCCCTGAAAAATATCTTCTAGCAGATTTCCCCAAGTTCTTCCCAATGTGAAGCTAGGTTAAATCTCTTGTTTTCCATGAATTATTGCAACATGTCTTTGAGGAATTGGTGGAGCTGAAGTACTTGATCCATGTCTTTACAGTCCCCTGGTTTGAGGTGTCTTTTGAATTGAAAGGTGAATGAGAGTGTGGGTATTATTTCCCTGAGTGTGTTTTCATTCACCATACTGTCCAAAACCTGATCTTCTAGATATGAACAGTCCTGTTCTTTCCTGTGACTGGTTCCTTGGGATTCCAAGGTCTCTGAGGTGTACAGGGGAAATGATATCAGTGTCTAAAATCAGTCAAAAACTTCTTTTCTTAGGGTATTTACCTTTTACTGTGCTTTGTACAAACTCGTTTTCTGCAGATTTGGGAAATTTTCCTTTGGATGTTACATCTGGGTTAATAATTTCATCTTCCCTTTACAGGTTATCAAGGCTGGTTTACCTTGTATAAAGAAAGACTTTGTGGTTTTCTGGGCCTCTCAGTGGCAATGAGTTCCCACTTCTTGGTTGTGATGAGGTTTCCACTTCTCCTCTTTCCTTTTTGCCTTCTGCATGTGTTCTGTGTATGAGGGCATCACTGGTGAGCTGTCCTGTGACTTTGCTTCTAGTAGTATGAAGTTTTCTTCCACTACTAGACAAATATGGGGACTTAATGTCATTTTTGATTATTCACAATGCTTTTGAAAGTCAAATAATAGCCTCTAGTGTTATATATGGCTGTATTACACCTCTGTACAGGAATTGTGGGTTGGAAATTCCAATTTCCACGTCAATAATACTGTTTTACAGTTGTTTGGTTACAGTTGTAACTAAAATATCTCACAATGTTATTCTTTAATTAAAATAGATAAATGTATATAGTGGTTATTTATGAGAAATTAAGACTTTCCGTTTGTTCCACCACACCTCTGGAGGTTTTGTTTATGGTACAGAATTATTTTTTCCAATAAAACAATAATATAAGGATTTACTGTTTTTATCTTTAAAAACACACCCAAAAAATACTGTGGTAGTTAAAGTATAATGAAACACATCAAAAATTCATAAAAAGTAAAATAAAACCATGGTAGATGATTCATATGCCACTAAAAATTAATAATATATGATATTTATTATATTATTCTTTTTTGCGAAATTTTTTGCTAAAAAAATAAGAGAAAAAGACTGACTTTTGCGCCAAAAAAGTCTCAAAAATAGTTCAAAAACACAGCCAGGCCAATTCTATGATATAGTTATATTGAGTTATTTACAACTATACCTCTGACTGTGACATGGATGATAATTATAATTTACATGTTTTAATAATAGTATTTTTGGATTTACTATGAAGAGATAGTGGTGGTGAGCGCTACTGAAAGCCCTGGGTGCACTGACTACCAATTTACTAACTATAATAATCAATAAAATACTAAGACTAAACTATAGCCTGATTATTTTTCAAGAATATCAAATTTTGGACAGTTTTACTACATAGGAGCTACAAGAGCAGGCTGGTAATTCTTCTTTTGGAAGAGAAAAGACCATTTTTTAGCCTGAAATCAGGTGGAAAGGGCCTCTGGACCCATTCACGTAGGAGGAGTGAAAGATTTTCACTCCAAAGGACTGTCTTGTAGCTTTTGAACTGCCTGTAAAACCTGTATTTGGCTAATATGTGGCTTTGAAACCACATCTGCGCATTTTTCACTAATAAAGGGTGAAAGTTTTCTTTTGGGGACCAAATATACTTGTTCTGACGTGTATGGTGCATAAAATGCTGCAGATAACCTGTATGGGGACCCCATACTGGCCAAACTATGAGTTATTTAAGGATAAACCAGCTCCTTTGTAGAATTTACTCCTCATATTCAAGCATATGCTAAAGTATCCCACAGTAAAGGTGTATAGGCCAAGCTGTGGGAATTTAACCTTGAAACTGCCATAAAATTGTCAGTTTTCAAGATAATGAGCTCAAAGTTTGCTTATTGTGTATCTCTGGATGTGGTATACCCAATGGTACCTTATTTGGTATTGGTAGCATTAAATATGGCACAGTTATGCCACTTTTTAATTTGCATTACTCATATATGGATTTTCTCAAATCCTGTATGGAGTTTGTTTGTTCCATAACTTTTGTTTTGGGTGAGCTATGAAGAAATAGATGACACCATAGGATAGCCCTAATTTTACCCTTCCAAAATTAGCCCTATTTGGGTATCTCACACCAAAACTGTATAAGCTACATGAGAGGTGAAACCTTTTTGCACCCTTATTTTCATTTTTTTGCCAAAACCTCTGTAGTTTTAGTGCTATCTTAATATGGAGAGTACCATTTGATAGCCTCTATTTAAAGCTGAAATTTGAAAACCCATTTGGCGGGGTTCCTTCCCTTTTTCTGTATTTTAGATGAGAGGTGAAATTTAAGGTTTATGCTCACTTCTTGATTTGAGAAGGCATAAATTTGTTATTCTTTGTCTTGTGATTATTGGAGTTATATATTTGGAAAGAGGAATATTTCCTCTTTATTGAAATAAAATTAGTGAGCTATTTTGGGTAAGATCCATTTTTGGTAATATTATACTCTACTATTGATTTATGGTGTTTTGGCAGTCATGCTTCTGCTCTGTGTTTTAGTCCCAGCCTGACAATTTTAACTTATTTTTCTAATACAAAGATAATTAATAAAATTAAAAATCCATATATCTATCTTTAATTAATTTCATTTGATTTGTTTCATTATTTTGTCATATATATGTATATATATATGACAAAAAATTGGGTATTATTGATTATGTAAGAGTAAAATAAAAAGAGAAAAATGAAATAAGCATTTCAAGTGCTGTGCAGAGCTTAAAAAAAATGCAATTCGAAGGTTCTGTGCTTTTTTAAGTTTGACTTAACTTTTAATTTTAACTTAGTTTCTTCATTTTATATATTTTTTTTGAAAAATTATAGCAATTTTTGTTCTTTTTTATACTATTTAAGCTGCTACCTGACTCAAAAGGCTAATCCCTTACTGTGGTTGGAGATTTCCCTATGTTGGTGATCTCTTTGAATTTAATTTATTTGACTCAATTAACACTTCGTGTTTGTTTATATATGTAGGAATTATGATTAATTGAATTCCAATAAATTGATTGAGGTATTTCCAATCAGCTCATCAATTAATTATATAGTTATCTTGATTTAAATATAAACTCAATTTATTTATTGAACTTAAACTTTATTTCTGATTGTGACTGCAGCTTTTTTTACTAGAAATTTTTTCTTATTTTTCTAAGTGGAGTTCAGCTTTCCTTTGTTGAAATACAACTCAGACCTTTTTTTCATTTCTTTATCGCAAAAAATTCTCCATGACTGCATATCAATATCACTAGCTTAATTCTACTTTTAGCTTTCATTTTTTGTTTAGTTGGTGAAATACATGCTGGATCATTCTTGTAAGTATCTTTATTCCATTTTCATTGTTTATTTTCTTTTTCTTTTTCTTTCAATAACATTCATTATTATAATCTTTATTTGACAGCCCTTTGAGAATTTTTGATGGATTATATTCAATATTATTTTTCAAGTTTAATTGAGTTTTGGTCTTGCTCCAGTGAGTTTGGAGCAGTATTATTGCGTTTTGGAGTGTAGGTCCATTACTGCTTCTTCTGATAAGTTCTCCTCATTCTTCTTCTCTCTTTTCTTACTTAAATCTAACCTTGATTTTATTTATTTCCTTTGGAACTTAGACCATTTTTTACTGTCTTCTTATCTGCATTTGTTAAAGAGGCAAAAATTCCATGTGTCCAGTAGTCAGAACCTTAATTATTTTTGTTGTGATTTTCCTTTTTTATCTTCTGTGACTGTTACTAGTATGATTAATTTCCTTTCTATTATTTCAAACCTGGGCTGATCACTCTTCTTATTTTCTTTCAGTTTATTTTTGAATTATTTTTTGTTTTATTGTTTTTTACACTTAACTGAATCTTGATACTTCCAGCACTCCTCATCCGCTGTAATTTATCTCAGTGTGTCATTTTTTATTGAAGTTGAACCTATGAATTGTAGTTCTCAATAAATAATAGTTATAGTGTGAAATTTTTGCTATAGGTTTACAATCCCCTCAATGAGAAATCTTTTCTTTAACTTATCTTATGTTTTATATAATGTTTCTGGAGAACCAGCTCCATTATAAGATTATTCCCCCGCTTCCCCTGTCTTTTGGTCTAGTACTGATCTTAGTTCACCATCCATATCTCATCTAGGCTCTCCTCTTTCTTCTTTGCAACTTCCATTACAATCTTTCCTCCCTCCACTGATTACAATGGGTCTTTTCCAACCAAGGAGGACCTAAAATACAATTTTGGCCTTGTTTTCTTTGATTGAATTCTTCCGTTGCTTACTTAGGATTCCTGGTGGAATTAAACTTTATCCATGGTCATCCTCTGCACTCTTGAAAGCATTTGCGCTTGTGTGATTCATCTTGCCCATTTTTATATGCAGCTTGAAGAATGAGTCTTTTTTCAGTATATAATATATAAATATATATATCTCATTTAATTAAAGTCCTTTTAATAACAAGGATTGCTATATTACTAGCTGAACCCATGGAAATGTCAATAGTTAGTATTAACCAAATTGACTTGGCCACATTTCTTTATTGGAACATAAACAAAAACTATCCAATTTAGAAGATTTGATTTTTTTACTGCCTTGTCTCTTAGATATCCTTCTGAATTTAATATTTGGCTACTGGTTCTGGTCTTGAAAAAACACATCTTAGCCCAATTATTTGTAAAATATAGCCAAAAATATGGCTCATGGTCCTTTACTTTGTGTGTTTGTGACTATAATCAAATTACTTTAATTGAACCAAAAAAATAAATAGCTTTCATTACTTTTTATTTATTATTATTATTTTCTAGTGGCTTCTGGCTATTGCGGTATTGATTTATTGAAATGGCTAATAACAATGATTGACATGTTTTTTTGTTATGTAGAAAATCAATTTTACCCCCTTCTTGAAAAAAACTGAATATTAATAAAAAGTATATGACATATATACCATTATATTTCAATTAAGAAATTTTGGTTTACGTAAGAAAATGATAAGAGTCCCAACTATAATAATCATTATTAATTATTAATTATTTTATTTTATTTTATTTTGATTTCATATTGATTTTGTTTCAAAGTACTATAGATATAATTCGATGAAAATAAGATTTTGATATTTTTAAGCATTGAGAAGTTGAACTTATTCATGAATGGTAAAAAACTCCTAGTGAGATATTTAATTCACATTTGTGGCTTTAATTTGGCCATCTTTTTGGTATGTGATTAATTTGTTTCTTGGTATAAATTTTAAGAGAAATTTAGTATAATATTGCAATTTATCATTATCCTTTTATATGTGTACTTTTATGAAAAACTACTTTGAGAAATAAAGAATTTTCCTAATAATTAATGTAAAATTATCTCAAAAGAAGAAGAAATATTATTATAAACCTCTTTATATATCTCATAAGTATAAAAAAGAGAATATAATGGATTACTTTTTAATCTTGAAATAATTCGTGCGTTAATTAGAGAGTAATTGAATATAAGTCCACATTTTTCCTTAATCAAAAATGATTCTTTGAGAAAATTTGGTAAGCCAAAAGCTTTATGACTCCTGTTGGAAGAGAGATCATTCTTATTCTTAATAATAATTTCTTTTTTAGAAGAGCTATTTCTGATAATACTTGATAAAGGTGCCTTTTTATGATTTAAAGATAATTTTTTTGATGATAATTCCATGATTTGATCTTGGTGGGGTATACATATTACTTTTGGTAATGGTGAAGAAAATGGAAATTAATTATTAATTTCTAACTCTTTATGTGTAGTTTCCTTCAAAAAATGTATTGATAAATTCATTTAAATATATTTGAGTAAGGAAATTCCTGCTTCAATTTCATTTTTTGGACTTGTGGGTATTTCTTCATTGGTGACTAAACTTCTATTGTCTTCTGAAGAAGTGATTTCTTGGTTATAGATAAAATATTTTTACTAAAGGCTTTTTTGATGAGAAATAATAAGATATCAAGAGTTTTAAGGGAAAATATTGTCTCGCTTATTGGGAGATAATGCTTATGCTTCTTGTTGACGTTGAGTTTCTCCAGATTTTTGAAACTTTCTGATAGGAGTTCATTTCTTTGATAATATATTGAGCTTCTTTTAATTTGACATTTCTTCTTTAGAATAATCTGATATTCTGGTTATGATGAAGGCAATTAATTCCTCTTCTTCTATATCTTCATCAATTTATTCAAATTCCTTTAATATTCCCTTGGCAGACTTGAGTTTTCTCTTGGGTACATGGTACAACATTTAAGTCGCAAACTTTCAAAGCTTTTTCATTTTTCCTTCTTTTATTGAATATACTGATTTATCTTTTTAATCTTGATTAAAATGAGCTTCATTTGATCCTCTTTTTCTTCTAATTCCTCCTAGATAATTTCTGTTACTCCTGTGAGAAATTGTTGAGGTATTAGATGCAACATTTTGGAAAATACTTCTAATTCTTCTTTCAACTTTCCTTCATTTATATCTTCAGCTCTTTTCTCTTCTTATTCATTATGAATATCCTGATGATTATCTTCTTCATGAAATTGAGTTTGATCTTCATAGTAAAGATGGCTTTTGGATGGAATATGTAACTCCATTTTTTCTTTCTTGTATATAAAAAAATATTGAATTGGCTTAAATAACTGTCTCTTTTTTTTAACTCAATCTGAATAAATCTGGTAATATCCTATCTGACTGACAGCCACTGTTTGCACACCAGATATGGGATATCCCTATGTGTGGAAGAAATGATGCAGTACCTGGAAGGGGAGCTTACAAGAAAAATTTGGATTTATCTCATTAATTTGAACCCTTTCTCTGATTGTGTGCTAGAGTAATCTATACTTTCTTTGCTCATAATTCTGAACTATCTTGACTTGAGCTCCATAATGAGTTTCTTTCTTTAATGGTGGCTGGGTCAGAAAAGTCTATTTAAAAGACTTTATAAGAATTTGATTCATTCTTAAAAAACCAGTTATGTAAATATTTGAAACAAATCAGCATTATAGAAATCCAGAACGAAATATGAAATCATCTTTAAACAAACAAAAGAGCTGATAACACTAATATAATAGTTTGATACTTCCCGCGGATTTTTTGGTTGTTTTATTTTGTAAAAGGTTTTATTATGATTTTGGATAACACAGATTTCAATCTTGAATAAATAAGGTTAAACTTTTAAAAATCAGTTATAAGTATTGATAGCTTGATAATAAGGATAAAGGTAACTGAATATGGTATGAGTATTTTATTTGATAGGCTACTTCTAATAGTAACACTAATAACTTTGATATTAGTGTTTAAGTTGATTTCCTTAAGTTGAAAACTATTTCAGTTTACTTTCAGCTAATAATTGATTAAAAATCACTAAGACTTTTCTAAGAATAAACCCTATTCTTTTTAATGGAGGGGAAGTTTTCCCAAGAGTAAATACGATGATGTTAATACTAATTTCTCAATAATAAGGGGCCTTTTACCCTCATTATACATTACTATGATAAAAGATATTTTTTTTAGAAAAGGGGCCTTTGCCCCAAGATCAAAATACTATGAGTATCTAGATTAACCTACTAGTACGGGATGGACTCTGGAAAAAGTAGATTAAAATTAAATTTTGCAAGAAATCATTAGGTTTGAAAAATAAAGATTTGAAGTATTTATACTCTCCAAGGTTAGGTTTGGTGAGAAAAATGTCCATCTTGAATTCAAGCTAACTTGTGGTTTTGTATTGATTCAATATTACAGAAATCTCCTGGGTATTCTTTTTTCCCCTTGGGGCTGAATTGTGGTTTTTATTTTAGTTGTTCATATTGGATAATCAATTCTTAATATTAAGATGCCTTTGTCCCTGCTTTCCATTTTGAATAATCCATTACAATTTCTTCAATATCCCTACTATCAATATTCACTGGGTGTCTTCTTACCATATATTTATAACACTTTTCCTCCTTATTAATTAATCTTATTTATTAACTTCACCTATTTCCAACTGAAAAAAGCCTTCCACTAAGAATGAAAAAGTCATACATAAGAGAAGTGGGTCATACATACCCTATACCACATTTGTAATGTAATTCAAATTCATTTATTTTTCTACCTCGAATTAACTATGATAAAGTCTTGATACCATTTTTCCTTTTTCCTTCCAGATCTTAAGCCCCATTTAAACTAGTTCATAGCTGAAGTTTCTTTAAGTAATTTAAATTAACCTTTCCTTATAATTTGACCCCTATGAAACTATAAGTCTTCCATAAAATATTTTTTATGAATCACTGTTATAACTCAGACCCTTTGTGTGTAGTAATATCTTACTACCCACTTAAAATGAGTAAAATAAACACAAAGAGTGGGAAATGACTATAATTTGAGAAAAAAATACATAATAATTTGAACTGTTGAATGGTACAGTGGGGTATCACAGTTTAAGTAGTAGTATTGTTTATCCACTTATATGTTATTTTAGCTTAAACTTTTTATCAACTTGAAGCTTTATACTCTTAGGTTAGAGAATAATAGTCCCTTGGATTAATCTAAAAATTTCTTAAATCCAAAAGAAATTTCATATTTTAACTCAATGGCTGAAGTTGTTCCTCAGATTACATATTGTTGAATATAGTCCTGATCAATGGAAACATGAGTTTGTAGCCTAAGATTCTGATCTCATTTGTGATGTGGCTCAAGGAGAAGTTTGTAAAATGTGCAGGTTTGGAGCTTTGTTTGAGGTTTTCAATTTTCATTTATTGGTTCAACCAACTAAATAACAAGCTTTCTGGAAAACAATCATCAATTGTACTTATTTCTCTCAATTACCTCAATCTCCCACCATTTCTCTGGTATCAAAACAAACATACCTTTCTGTAATGCCTTACTCCTTCACCCAATCAGACAGCAATGACTACAACTAACAACTTATTAATTAAAGTGGAAAATGAGATTTATCAATTTAATAGAGGAAGAATCATACCAACATTAAAATATCCTTGTGGGAAGAAGATAACTGTGAAATTAGCCCCATCAGTTGGTGATATTGCTGCAGTTCACAAAGCTGCAGGATTCAAATGACACTTTGTCACCAGATTTTCTTCATGGTGTTATCTTGATTCATCTGACCAAACTAAACTGGATCTAGGAGATCCTTTCACAGGATGGAAAGTGTTTGATGCAGAAAAAATCTGTAAATACACTCCATATGAATTTAGCAATGAGGACTGGAGCTCTCTGGTTGGATCTCAATTTCCTTCCTTACTGAGATCCTGTTGTCACTGTCACCTTAGGGGGTGATGAACAATTAGTTTGAGGAGGTTTTAAAACATCATTTAATGAGCTGATGGCGATTTTCTAAATTCAATATTTTGGAGAAGAATGATGATCTTGAATCTTCCCAAATATTCCAGGAGTCACAATGAGAAGATAGCAAGTTTTCTATTGACAAATAAATAAATGATGAAGACTCAGGCCATCTTACAGAAGATATCAATAAAATTATCAAAGAACAAATTTCTAAAGGGATTGTTTAAAAAGGATTCACATTGATACCTCCCTTAGTTGATAGATCTCGGATTGGAAAACTCAAATAAAGTAAGTGGAACTCCTTTTTTCAATTTATCTTCCAATGGTAGTTCTCAAAGCCTTTTTGTTAATAGAAATGAAGTATTATACAAAAAATCTTTTTGATATACTTTTTAATTTCGGAGCACTTTTTAAGCTCACGGACATTGTTGGTGCAAAGGCTGTCAAAAAAGAATATTATTAAATATTTACATTGTTAAAGTTATTTCCAAAATGCTGAAATGTTCCAAATCACCAATAGGTAATGCATATACCCCATTCGCTAAGATATTTTCCCCCTTATGGGAATCTCAGAACTCTCAGGAGAGCATCTTATTGGTTAAATTCAAAATTTTAAATGAAATTACTTGCCATTCTATTTTTTCTCTATTTTTTTGGATCACAGGTGCAATTGAGTCAGCCTTCATGTCAAAGTTTTTTCAAAGGCAACAGCTAGAGTCTTTCAAAAAGATAAAAATTATGACACAGGCACACGTTCATTTAAAAAAAGTATAATTGAATCATGACACAAAGTATGCCTGGCTGTAATACTTCCAAAAAAGAAATCCCAATTTTCTTGATCACAGAATACTCCCTCATCCATCCATCTCATTAGTACTTCAAAGGTTTTCACAAAAAATCAGATCAATAAGTAGGATTAGAGGAGTAATATTAGTGAAAGAATCTCCTAATGAATGTATAAGATTCAATAATGAAAAGAAGAGAATTTTGGAAAAGCTATGTACATTTTGGACCTGTGTGTGGAACAAATTTATTAAGTTAAATTGATAGTTTTAGAGGAGTATGAAGTGGTGAGAAACTAAGATCAATTTTGTAAAATGTTGACAGCTATCTAAATGGCTTGAAGCTATCCCAGGCTATACCATTACAAAGGCTGTGTTTTGTTCCTGTGAAAAATGCTTTTGGATTGTCTTATTAAATTTCTTGTCCCAGCTGGCTCCCTAAGTAGAAATAATATAAGCTTTCTTTTCTGATTTATTGATAAATTTTGTAGGTCTTCAAAGAAATGAAGGTTGAGCTTCTAGCTCAGACTTATTGCACACGTTTTTGTACATATGTATCTATTTCTAAAAGGATGTTTTTCAAAGAAAGTTTTTTCCTTTTGTAACAAAAGGAGTAATCTTCTATTATATAAAATTGAAATTGGAGGAGAATGCGTCTAACTGTAGAATTTATGTTCCACAAAATCTGGTTGTTTGTTTTTCCAAACCCCTGATACAAGAGATTAAAAAGGGTAAAACAGCTCTTTTCAAACAACTGAAGTAAACAAGATATTAAAATACAACACCAAAAAAATCCTAAACTAAAGAAAGACTGCACAATTTCTACAAAAAAATAGGTTGGCATATTCCACAAGAGTATGTAAATCTCTTATAATTACACACATCCTTCCAATAACCCTTGCTCAATCCAGCTGTTTTCATTTTGAATCTATAGTACTATCAATCGATTGAATTAAAGCACAAATTTCATGTATTTGGGACCTCCTTTTTGACCCATTATATGCAAAGGAAGTTCTGAATTTTCCTTTTTTAAAAATTAAATTCAGTGCTTCTAGATATATAAGATTAATGAGGTGTACCTTTTATAAAGACAAGATACTTCAAGCTTCTGCTAGAATACCTTCCAATGCATCCAGTTGGGCTCTTTCTCAAAAATACATCTTTACTTTGGGAAAGATTAGGACCTTCAATAAGCTGTTTTGCTAAGAATAGTTTTACATCCATTCTTAATCAAAAAAGATAAGTATTTTCAAAATTCAACAAAGCATATTTTCAAATTAACATACCATAAAAATTTCAACTACAGTCTAAAGGTAAATTGATGTAACATTTGTGAGGGAAGTGTATAAAAACTCAATTGTTTTGATTCATCCTAAGGACAGGAAGGTTTTTTTATTGCAATTTCAGAATAAAAACTTTGTAAAAAATACTGTGGCTGTGGAAAGGTTCACAAATCTATTAAAAGGAGAAATTAATCTTTTTATAGGAGCAAGCAGTCAGGTGTAAGTTAAATGATTTGTTTTGGGGATAAATCTTTTATTCAAGCTGACAGGAATTAATGTTTCTTCTTTTCCTTTTTGGACAAATTTCTTGTAATAAAAATATATTAATAGAAAATTTCTCTTTTAATGTGATAAACACACATTATATTTCCATGTGGAGAAAGAAATACCTTCTTTAATAATGTGAGCCTTAGAGGTATTTTTATGTACCTAAAAGACCACAAAAGATAAAAAATGATAACATTATAAATAAAATAAATTTATTTTTATTATAAAAAACAAAAATCAAAATTGATATATACAATTCACATGTAAAATCAGAATTTTAATTATAATTATTAAATAAAATTACTTTGAAATTTAAAATTGTGAAAAAACTTTTTTACTTGGAAAAATTAAGTAAAAATGATTTTTCAACAAAAATGTTTAAATTAAAACATTTTTGAAAAATAGCTGAATATAAATTATTATAGCTTTTTATTCAATAGACAAACATATGGAAGTTGTTTCACCATTCAATTCCTCATAAAAATAAGGTGGGGTCACCTCTTGGCAAAATTTCTGTAAATCAACTCTAAATAAGCTAAAATTAAGTATTTAGTACTTTCTGTATAAAAATTAAAAATCCTCAAAACTTCAACTTAATTAAAACCACATGTGGCTCTAACCATCAATTTTTGTGTTAAAATTGAGGTGAGGTGTATAGTTCAGAAGCTATGAGGAATTGAAGTAATTTAAATTGAAATGTCAAAATGTGTGTGTATTACATAAGTGAAATTTGATTTACATATGAGGTATCAATTATTACAGTTTTTTGCTGTAAAATATCAATTAAATTACATCTTAAAACGACAAGTATAGTACATGATGAGGAATTCAAGAAAAAATGATTTGGAAAAATTAATTTTGGGGGGAAAAGGAATCTTGGCTCCAAGGGTGCTTTCCCAGCCCAAATTCCTTGCTTACAGGCCTGAGATGTCAAAGTTCATGAAAAGACTGATCACTTTTGGCCTGGAATTGAGTCACAGTATCTGTGACTCAATTTGTGATGAGGTTTTGATACCAAACAGGGAAGTTTAGTTTTAACTGTTGCCAAGAGGGCAAAACTAACCTTAAGTTGAAACAATCTAGCAACAGTTTTGATTGTTTTTGACATCTCTTACACAAATTCTGATGTGTTTTGAAGGCTTGGAATCAGGTATTAATATATAAATGGCTGAAAAGAGCAAAAATGGCTAAAACAATCCCTTTTTTGGTCTAAACCAGGGTCAAATGATGCCATAATTGGCTTTTCTGTTGTCAGAGAATTTTCCACAACTTACAAGATTGAATTTTTCTTTTTGAGTAAGAAAATTGGTTTCCATAAAACAATGTCTTCTTTACCCCACTTTTCTCTTCATGCTATAATCTTTTCATTTTTATAATTAGCTTAAACACTGTTAAATCAATCAATAAAAGATTTCAACCACCTTTCTTAAATCATCTTGAACCTTTTTACCACGTGAAAAACCACTATAATCATTTTTTTAACTGTTGTAATCATTTTTACCCTTGAGCCACCCCATAATGAATTAAAACATCATTCATCAATGTTAGGTTTGTCACTTTCTTTCCAAATTCACTCTGTTCACTTTTGGGAATTTTTTCTCTTTAATAATCTTTTTAAAAACTTTCTTCTTATATCAATTGCCTGAAGCTCTTTTCTCAATTAATTTCAATTGAAACTGCTCTTGAAGATGTTTCTTTTGTAACCTTGAATATCTCTTGTAGAGTCTTTTTGAATAAATTTTTATTGTTGATAAAACAATAAATATTTATATTATTTTTTTATACTCATAGAGTTGAAAGCACTAAATTTGGCATTTTTGTTCTTAAAAATTTCCAATCATATTGTACCTTATACAAATTTTGAGGACTGGAAAAGTACTTGATTTTTAATCAAATTTTCATATCCACACCTTACATTTGGGGGACAAGTCATTATATTTTACCTGTGAAATAATTTTTTTACCTTTTGAATCTTTTTTTTCTTGTATTGAAAAAATTTCAAAATCCATAAAAAATACTTATGAATCAAATAATTCACAAAAACATTTTTCATATTATAAGTGAGGCTTTATTTTTTTCATTTCTATTTTGAAAGACCATTTTTTAGTTAATTAGTTTCTTTTTTCATTTATTTTAGTGTCTGACAAGGTGGTAAGACAAAAAAACATTGAAAATTTATCAACAGTAACTAGTCTTATCCCTGAATTACTGTCAATTCTGAACATAATACTACTGTTATTATAACTCATAATAATCAACCAGAACCAATTTCTTCAGAATTAATGAATTGGACATTGGAAATACGCTCCAAAAAGCTAAGAGTTTGGCCTATAGTAAATGTTTGACATTGAATTCCTATTTCAAGCCTTTTTAATCATAATTATGCCCTCAACCAGATCAGGAGCAATCTATAACCCCTCAAGCAGCTCAAAAAAATGTTATAGACACGATTATGGCAGAATCCAATCAGTTACAGAAGGACAAGGGTCAGTAAATGAAACCCAAAATGACAAATTATGCCATTCTGAGGCTGATAATACTGTTTTACCTTAAAAAAGAGCTGGTACTGCCACAAAAATCTTCTGTGGACATATACAAATCCATCCAGAAGGCTTACAACAATGCCTCAATGCCTTGCAGCACAAAGAGTGCCAGATCCTTTCAGATCTGTGGAAAAACTTCATAAACTCTTACCTGACTGTGAGAGATCTTGTGGGCTATCCCAAAATCTGCAAGTTACTCAATGGATGGCATCAAATAATGTAAAATAAAGAAATTGTGCTTTTAACAGCAGAATGGAGGAAAAACAACCTTCCACCACCCAAGAAAGTGCCAAAAACAGCCCCAATAGCCAGAAGCAGAAATCCAAAAGTGAAAGAGCAGCCACAACATCAGAACAAGGGCAAAGGCAAGGCATCAGCCACACATCCATACAGCCAGGGCTACATAATTTCAAGTATTCAGTGGGATTCCATGGAAAATGTATTTCAGCTAGCCAGAACAATGATGGAATTACAGAAAAAGGAGGAAGCCAGATCAAAATATCAGAAACAATTTCTGAAGTTCTGAATGGCATTCCAAATTTGTACATAGCTATAAGTGACCTAAAAAGTTATATTTTTTTAATAATTGTAAGACAAATAATCTAAGTCTGAGCCAAAAAAAATAACACTTATGTGTTTTGGAAAATATTTGAGAACAATTCAAACTTCCAAGAATGACAATTCATTTGGTAATAAGATAAATGAACATTCTTCAATCATCAAAGAATTGACAGATAAATATTCTAAATGCAATATTGATGACATAATTGAAACAAGAAGAAAACACACCATAACTATTATCAACACAGATAATGAGAAAATCCTTGATTACATTTCAAGCTCATTTACTGAAGTAAAGACATATACAATTTCCTTTGAAAATTTTTTTGACACCTCACAAGAGGAAGTATCAAAATTAAAAATGAAATTTAATCAAGTTATTTTTTGATAAGACTAGACAGACAAAATTATGGCAAGAAATGACAATTAAAGAAGACACATATAAAATTTAATTAATTAATTTAATAAAATATTTTTAACATGAATTTAGAAATTGACAAAGCTTTAGAACCAGTAAAATGAATAATATTCAACAATTACTGCACACCTTACCAATAATTTCTACACATCTTAATCAAAATGGAGGTACAAAAATTCCAACCCACAAGTATTGGATGCAGAAAATTTACAATTGAAGAATGAATTTTCCACTTCTTTCCATAGCTTGGAGCCATCAATGGTCCAAGCACTTTTCAAAGGAAGTACCAACAAATAAAGAATGGCCACATTTCAGTGGTGAAGGAGAATATTACCATATGGAATTGATCAGGGGTATTGGCATTGTCAAAGAAGACTTTGAATCACCAGAAAGATGGGTAACAGCAATATTTAGGACATTTTTTACCAATTCAACTCATAGATGTTATATCAAACCAAGACAATCACATTGACGCCAAATTTGGACTTGGTGGAAAACCCAAATTATTAAGAAATGGGCCAATGATGTTTGGAGATTCAAAGTGGAAGAAGCCTTTGAATCTTCTAAATTCAATTCTTACAAAGACAAAGCTTTACCATCGTTCTTCCAACAAAAACAAAGATTAACAGAACCATATCTTGACATGTCAGAATTTATGATTCACAAACAAATTCTGAGACAATTTGGAGGTGACTTAGAGCATGCTTTCAAAAGCAGGACTACTAAAAAATCTTGAGCAGAACATGTTATAAATATATTAGAAGAAGTAACCACCAGAAGCAATATTGGTTCTAGTAGGTTGAATCTCAAAACAAGGTTTAATACACCTTGGAAAGATTATGTGGACAGAAATCCCAAAGAAAATCTGAATAATATGAAATCTAAATCTGTAGATTGAATAAAAAAGCTCCACATTTTCCAGAGAACAACACATTTAGCTAATACATGTCCCATGAAAGGGGAAATCAATAAAATTGAAATTTAGAAGGAACCTGATGTTGAAAAAGATGATGTAAATGAGGAGAATTCAGATGATAAATCATTAATATTCTCTGAATCTTCAAAAGATATAGAAAATATAAATTTCACATTTTACATCATGGAATCTTATTTCCACTTGCCTAAATTGAGTAACAGTCAACTGAATTTTTTAAAAATCTCAGATGCACAACTCATGAAAACTAAACCAAACAGGGATAAAGCCTATACAGCTGGTAACTCCTGTATAACAGAAGTGGTAATTGAAAACAAACCCACTAAACGTTTGCTTGACCCAGGAGCCTTCTGCTCTTTTGTTGGGAATTCTTTTCTGAATAATTGTGTACCAGATTTTGAAGATCAATTATTACCAATCAATGGCATAAAATTCAACATCACAAGTAATTGAATGAAAGCATTGGGAATATATGAGACTACTGTTGTATTTCCACATATAAATGGAAATTTAAGAATAACTTTTGAATTTGTTTTTATGAAAAACTGCTCTAGTACCCATTTCATATTGGGAAATGATAAGTTAATCATGTATTGCATATATTTACATAACAATAAATAGAGATGATTTACTATTGAGGAAAATAAGCATCAAAATTTGCATTTTTACCTTTTAAAAGACAAATTAATGTAAGTGAAGTATCACCAGGCAATATAGATTTGGAGAAATCAAAGTCGGAACAGTTAAGTGAAGCTGAATTAAGTATTCATCTTACTAATAAACAGTAAAATGAACTGTGTACCCTTTTATATTACCACAAAGAAGCCTTTGCATCAGATAAAGATCCCTTAAGGGCAACTACTGGTCATGAAGTGGAAATTACTTTGAATATTGAGAGACCTTATCCACCACTCTTGAGAAGGCCTGCATATCCTGCAAGCCCAAAAGCAAGAGAATCCCTGGAGCTCCATATCAAAGAACTTCTGGACCTTGGTGTGATAAGAAAGGTTGGCTACAATGAGGAAGTAGAAGTAACGGCACCAGTCATAGTGGTATGGCATAATGGAAAATACAGAATGGTTAGGGACTTTAGAGCTCTGAACACTTACACTGTCCCAAACAGGTATCCCATACCAAAATTCCAAATTTCCCTTACTCAAATATCTCAAGCAGTGTACACTATGAATTCCCTTAAGGGATTCAATCAAAATGTGGTGACACCAAGAGCAATAAAATATTTGATAATTATTGTTCATTGTGGGGTGTATGGATATTTGAGGATGCCCTTTGGTATCAAAAAATGCACCCTCACACTTTCAAAGAATGATTAATAAAATCTTTCCTGAAGAACATTAAGAAGGATGGTTAATCATTTACATTGAGTACAATATTGTCTGTTCCAAGACTTAGGAGGAATATATATACAGGTTTTCCAGAGTTTTGAGAAAAATTCACTCTGTAAACATGAAAATTTCTTTCAAAAAATGCTGCTTTGGATCTAAAGAAATAAAAGCCCTGTGACATGTAGTATCTGGTCTATCCCTTGGAACTGAAAAAAGCAAGGTTTCAGAAGTACTACTGAAACCTATGCCTCAGAACAAAAAATGAAATTCAGTCATTTTTGAGATTTTCAGGATACTAAATGCAGCACATTGAAGACTTTGCATCCATAGCAAGACCTCTTCATACATTGTGTGACAAAGACATGGTATTTGAGATGACTGTTGACAGAGTCAAAGCCTGCAAATCCTTGAGACAGGCCTTAACCACTTCTTCACTCTTACTGATGCCAGACTTTAAGCTACCTTTTAGGCTTTATATTGAGTCATCAGGGGATGGGCTAGGGGCTGCACTTCATCAAGTCCATATTATAAATGAAAAGCCTGTGAAAGGACCCATATATTTCATATCCAGGCAGATCAAAACAGCTGAAGCCAGATATGGGGCAAGCCAAATGGAATGTTAATTCCTTGTCTGGGCCTTAGAGAGACTTAATTACTTTCTGGAAGTATTTTTTTTGAGGTTATAACAGATTTTACCGCTGTTAAATCACTTCTTAATATTAAAAAACCTAAAATACATATGCTCAGATGGCAAATAGCCATACAAGAGTATAGATATAATATGACCATTATGCACAAAGATGGGAATATTCACAAAAATGAATATGTACTAAGCAGATGGCCATTACCAAATAACATTGATAATCCTTCTTATGTACCAGAAGAAGCTTCCCCACAGATCTCAATAGCAGGAATAATTGTTACAGAACTGAAAAAACACCATCTTTGAGGAATTAAAGAGCAGTTATACTCAGGATAAGAATTGTAGCATCCTATGCCCATTACTTACTAGGTACTCAAAAGATAACTCCTTAATAAATGTCTTGGATGAAATATGGAAGAAATCATATCATGAAGGAAGATTTCATTTACTTTATGGCATAATTTACAATAAGACTAAGCACACATGTGTAAGGAAAGTTGTGGACAGATCCTCAATCAATCTTGTACTGAAATAATGCCATGAAAGCTTCTTCTCAGGACACCTATCTGAGGACAGGACAAGGGGGAAATTCAATACCTGCATATGGTGGCCAATGTGGCAAAATGATGTTTCATAGTATTGCAAAACCTGCAACAGATTTGAAAAAAAGGAAAATAAATCCACCAGAAAAAGACTTAGAAATATGATCAAAATCCAAGAACCCAACAGACCCTGGGAGGTTTTCTATATGGATTGGGAAACTGGCCTACCACCAGGGTGTGATGGAAGCTATAATGAATGCCTATTTATTGTTGAAAGGTTCAGTAAGACTTCAATCCTTTTTCCATGTCACAAAGATGATAAAGCCATTGATTCAGCTCTTCTGGTATGGAATCAAGTATGATCATGGACTGGAATATCCACAAAAACTATTAGTGACAGGGATCCCAAACTCACCTCAGCACTATGAACAAACCTTCACCAACTATTTGGAACAAAATTATACTTCTATACAGCCTACCACCCACAAACCAATGGTCTAGCTGAAAGAATGATCCAAGCTTTGGAAGAAATGGTAAGAAGATTTTGTGCATATGGACTGTAATTCAAAGGTGTGATGTATTCACCAATGATTGGTGTACCCTTTTACCTTCATTGGAATTGGCATATAAAACATCCATTTATGCCAGTACCAATCCAACTGCTGCTATTCTAGAGAAAGGATGTAATCCCAGACTATTCCAAGATTCCTTGAGTATTTGGTTGAGATGCATTCCACAGCTTCTAGCTTCAAAGGAATTCTAGAAAAGGCTAGAAAGTATGCATTAAGGTGCATGGAGGAGTCATTTGCATATGCCAAAGACAAATGGTACAAATCAAATGCCACTCCAGACTTTAAAGTGGGAGATTTAGTACTTTTATCTACCACGAACTTCAATAACATCAAAGTATGTAAAAAGCTCAGATACTCCTTTGCAGTACTTTTTTCCTTAAGGCCCTCCATGGAGAAAATTCTGTTGAAGTAAAATTATCTGAGGAACTTAGTAATAAGCATACTACATTTCCAGTAAGCTTAACAAAGCCATATAAATCTGGCAATTCTGAAAATTCCCCTTGAGGAATAAAGTTCCCCAGTATATACCTCCTGTTCAATAATCTGTTACAAAGAAAATTACCAAATTTCTCAAAGAAAAAAAGCTGAGAACCAAAAAACTAAGGGAATATCATGTCAGGAACAGTGCCCAACTTGTGAAGATGAATGGTTGGCAGAAAAAGACATACCTCAAGCTACCAGACTCCTTAGAAGGTTTAGACACACCAGAAATGACAATATTACAAAGTGTTATTTTCCTCTAGGGGAAGGGAATGTTAGCCTTAGAAGTATTTTTATATACCCAAAAGACCACAAAGGATAAAAATTGATATAATTATAAATAAAATTAATTTATTTAAATTATAAAAAACAAGAATTAAATTATAAATATAAAATTTATATATAAAATTGAAATTTTCATTATAATTTAAAAATGAAAAAAAATTGAACTTTAAAATTATTAAAACACCTTTTTACTTGAAAAAATTAAGTAAAAATGAATTTTTAAAAAAATATTGAAGTTAAAATTTTTTTGAAAAAAGTTAAATAAAAATTCTTATAGCTTCTTATTCAATAAATAAACAAATGGAAATTGTTTCACCATTTGATTGCTCATAAAAAAATAAGCTGGGGTCACCTCTGAGTAAACTTTCTATAACTCAGCTCTAAATGATCTTAAATTAAGTTTTCCGTACTTTCTGAATAAAAATTTAAAATCCTCAAAACTTTAATTTAATTCACACCACATGTGGTGTAAACAAGGGGTGGCATTGTGGTTCCAAAGCAGTTTGAAGTTTTACCGCTTAAATTCTCATTTGTTCCAAGTCTTACCAACATATACTGCATGTCGGTCTTTATTTAATAAGTCTCGCAATACTAACATTAGAGTTCAGTTTCAGTTTTTACGGCCAGGAATTAAACCCGTACTCAATAAGACTATTCATTGCAGTCAAATAGGAATACCATTGCATTTTGTAACAAAAATACTCTTGTATCCACTCCCTAAATAGCTTAGCCAACATCTGATGTGAAATCACACCTGATTCAAAGAGGGGGTTGCTCATCATTGAGCCACTCCTTCAGGCAAGTAAGATGTGCAATTGTCCAGGATCCTAGACTGGCCCGTGCTGGACACTTGAGCCAACCACTTTGGGAAAAGACACATTCAACTGAAGCAGATGAAGCCGGGATGCTTAAATATTGCAAGGCGATTTTCCCCAACAAGGGGAAATTGCCCGTGACAATTTGATGCTACCCAAAGGGGATGGCATTAGTATCACAGCCTGTTTCTTACACACAAGGAGATTACTCACCTTCCAGTAATCCACTATATGTTCACCTCTTGACATTGGATGAAGATTTTGGAGGTAAGCAACCACTTTGTCCTTGTGGGATAGTGGGGTTTCATCATTTGTTTCAATGGGAGTTTGACCCAGGTGACAAAGCAAATCATTGTCATCAGCTTCACTTATTCGATCAGATGAATTGACATCTGCCGGGTCCTCCAATTCCACAGCCCTGATGCAAGTCATGGTGGCACATTCATTCATTAGCTGGCCTACAATTACATTTTCCCGTGATGCTGGGACCTTCAAATGAGTAAATATTACTTTGCAATATCTTGGGTTGAGGAGCGTTGCAATCAATGTATCATCATTTTTCACCTCGAGATCATAATAATTTTGGAGTTTTGCTTGCGCTGCCTCACATGCCTGATGCCAAGTGATTGGGCTAACACAAGCATAATGCTCCAATTGTTTCATTATCACCCAATAATAGGGCAGTACTAAATGTTTTGTTGGAGATTTTGACTGGAATACATTACATGCCTTTTCAAATAGTACCAATATGGGCTCCATAAATTCCATGGAGCTCCATATCTCCTTGCTGAGATAGTAATTCTTGCCATCAGGAGTGCTTGTGTACAATTGGATGGAGAGCTTCAGGCGTTGTGCTCTCTGGATCTGGTGTAAGAAAAAATTCCAACGGGTCATTGTAATGTTAATTGGAAGGACCTTTGGGTCTCGCGTTTTATTTCGTGCTTGAATGAAGAGATCCCTTTGTTTTCCCGAGCTGCGTATGTGAGAGCACAGGTCTCTTAATGCTCGTACAAACATGCGCCCGCCTAGAGTTGGATTGAGAACATATGGATAAGGAAAAGATCTCACCTGGAGGTTGTACACTCAGCATGATCTCACTGTCACTATCTACCCTGCATGAGCTGTTGTTGGCCATAATGCAATGAAGGGCTTCACTTTTGTCCTGAGTTTCTAACGTAACTTCATTGAATGCTTGATTTCTGCGTTTTTGGGATGTACAATGGTAGGAATTCCCAGCTCTCTTGATGGAGCCTATTAATAGAGAAAAATTTAGTTGTAAGTTTGTATATCACATAGTAGGCCCATGACTCACCTTGTAATTCTTGGGCCGTTGGAGGGTGTTCATCTTTGCTATCTTCAATCAGTGCACATTCCAGAGATAAGTAGTCATCAAAGAACTTGTAATCCTCATTGGTTAGTTCTCCCATATGCGATAAGAAGTCCTTGGAAACTAAATTGAGGACATGGCAGGCACACCGATGAAAGCAAGAATTGGGAGGCCACTTGATATTGACCCCATGAAATTTGCGCTCAAGGTCAATGGCCATCTCCAAATTATTTGCAGCATTATCCCCAGTGATGCTGTACAGCCAATGGACCATGCCACGCTCGGATAGAGACTCCCACACACTCCATGCAAGGGCCTTGCCTGTATGGACACCAGTAATGGTCTAAGATCACGGAGGATCAGCTACCTTTTTGCAAAAATAAATAAATAGAAATACTCACCTCAAAAGATAGAAGGCATTTCCAAAAGGTATACTTAATGGGGTCAACCCATTGACCTACCATAGCCACATAACTTTGTGTTTGATCTTTTGTTGTCCAACAATCAATTGCTGCACTGAGGTAGGTACCTTGAGGGAGATTGGAAACCTCCTCAATCAACTTCTGTTTGTATTCAAAATAGAGATTGGTTGCCAGGGCTGCAATCTGTCGGCATTTTGGCCAAACAAAAGTGGGAGATAGGTGTTGTAAAATTTGTCGCAGCCAGGGTGTTTCAAAAATTGAGAAGGATATTTGTATTGCCACATGGGCCTCCACAAGACTCTTTTGTAGTGTTACCTGCTCTTAAGCTGCTAATTTGGCACCTAGGTTGGGATCAATTGAGCCAGGGCATTTGCTTTCCCATGCAGAAAAGCAACCACAACATTTGGAGCGGTGCTTATTCAAATTTGATGTATTTCAGCCTAGGACTGCAATCAAAACACTTCAAGGCAATGTCATTAGCTTCTAATAAGGTAATGGTTTGTGATAACCCTCACTACTCACGTGCAGTGCCTACATCGGTATGTATATCAAAAATGACTCTTATCTTGCACCCACTCACCATTTGGGGTAAGACTCTAAAATAACCAATGCATTAATTTGATAATGTTGGCATTGTAAGCAACTATTGGACTCACCTCATAATACTCATACACATCTGATTGTATACGTCGGCGTTTTTGTGGCTTTACTTGATGGCGATCATCATTAATGCATACAGAATTCGCTGCACCACTAGCAGTTCCATTGAATAGATCTTTTCATCATATTCATCCGTGCTAGTCAGATCATCACCCATGCTGTTCAGTTGGTATTCACCTGCATTTATTTCAAAAGAGGTAAGTCACAAATTCATGATGAGAATAACAGAAAAGTAGTGAATACTCACAAATGTACAGAGAAAGGGTCTGAAGTCCACTCTCAATGGATGATGTAACATCCAATTGCAGCCCAGCCATCACTGCTTATATAGGATATCCAAAGACCAAGGATGATGGTGGTTATTGTCAGATTTTGATGGATTGGTTGATAATAAAAGGAAGCGTGATGGATTAGGGTTCTGCCATGATGTCAGACATATGATGTTTGAATTCAAAATAAGACTAGTTCTGACAAATCAGAATGAAGCAGTTATTGGTCACAATTTAGGTCGCAAGGGGTACAGTGTTGGATCTGGATTTATTGTTAGTGTGTGTTTGTTGATGTAATGCAAGATCGGAAAGTGAAAACAAAAAATTAAGAAAAAAAAGGTGGGTCATGAGGAGGGTGGGTGAGAAAGCGAGGAAGTTGGAGAGTACTTTCTGGGTTAAGGAGTTTGCGGTTGTTGCTATGTGTGCAGGGACCGAATCTTTTGGAATTAGGTTTGGGGTTATCCGGTCTTGGTTAATTAGGCAGGTTACTTACCAACTTTGGGCTTATTAAACCAGATTTGGCCAGTTTGTACCGACCATCCAGACCGACATGCCACCGCTGGTGTGAACCATTAATTTTTGTGTTAAAGTTGAGTTGTAGTGTGTAGCTCAGAGGTTATGAGGAATTGAAGTAGTTTTAATTAAGATTTCAAAATGGGCACATTTATTACATAAGTGAACTTTGATTTACATATTAGTTATAATCTATAAAAGTTTTTTACTGTAAAAACTCAATCAAATTACACATGTAAGTTACAAGTATAGTACATGATGAGGAACTAAAGAAAAAATAAATAGAAAGTATTAATTTTCAGGGGAAAGTAATCTTGGCTTCAAGGGTGCCAGACTCCCCCAAATTCCTTGCTGAGAGGCGTGGGATGTTGAAGTTCATGCAAGGTTTCCTCGCTTTTGGCCTATAATTGACTCACAGGGTCTGTGGCTCAATCAATGATGAGGTTTTGCTACAAACCAGGGCAGTTTTAACTGTTTCCAAGAGGGTAAAACTACCCTTAAGCTAAAACAGTCTTAGTAAAGCATTTTTAACTTGTATTGACATCTCTTACACACATTCTGGCATGTTTTGAAGGCTTCAAACCAGGTATTACTATAACAATGGCTGAAAATAGCAAAATATGGCTAAAACCAGCCCTTTTTTGGTCTAAAACAGGGTTTAATGATTCCATAGTTGGCTTTTCTGCTTTCAGAGTGTTTTCCACGACTAAAAAGAATAAATTTTACTTTTGTAGTAAAAAAATTGGTGGCTATAAAAGAATGTCTTCTTTGCCCCACTTTTCTCTTCATGTTAGAATCTTTTCCTTTTTATAATTAGTTTAAACACTGTCAAACCAATGAATGAAATATTCCAACCACCTTGATTAAATTATTTTCAAACTTTTAACCACGTTGAAAAATCATTATAATCATTGTTTGTAACTTTTATAATCATTTTTAACCTTGAACCACCCCATAAGTGAATTAAAGCATCTTTCATTGCTGTTAACTTCGTCACTTTGTTTCCAAATTTACTCTGGTCACTTTTGGGTGTTTTTCTCTTTAATAATTTTTTTAAAAACTTTGTTCTCATATTAATTTCTTTCAGTTCTTTTCTCAATGGATTCCAATTGAAATTGCTCTTGATGAGACTTCTTTTGTAGCCTTAAATATCTCTTGTAGAGTATTTTTGGTAAAACAGTAAATCTTTATAATATTATTTTTTTATACTTATAAAGTTAAAAAAATAAATTTGGCATGTTTTCTCTTAAAAATCTTAAATCTCAATATTTTTAATCATATTGTACCTTATACAAATTTTGAGAACAGGAAAAGTACTTGATTTTTGATCAAATTTTCACATCCACACCTTAAAAATAAGCTTTTGTTTAGTGAGCCATCACCCTCAGTATATATTGTTTTAAGTGACATTATTGAACTTTTCAAGTCACAAAGAAAATTTAGTCATTTAGCCAGCCAGTCTAACACTTAGTTTCTTGATTACATAAGGAGATTTTCTCAATAAAAATCACTATTTACATGCTCAAGAACATGTAAAACATGAAATAAATGGAAAAGTGGAAATGGCATGAAGTAACTAAGTATTCTACCTAGTGCCAGTTAAAGAGCAAATTAATATTAAATTTGCCTTCCCATGCATTAGTTGAAGGAAATTCTAATCCCCCTACAACAAATTGAGTCGAGTTATGTTCATGTGCTATTTTTTATCTTCATTAAAAAGGGGATTGAATTCCTGTTCTTCTAATTTCTAAATTTATGAAATTTCCTCCATGCTATTATCATTGCTTTTAGACATCTCATTGCTAATTTTGGCTCATCATCATTGCTTTCTTAATCTTTGTTGTCCTTTGCAATCTCCTGTGAAAGCTCATAGGAATTGGTGCATTTTTACCAATACTTCTCAGTAAATTCTCAATCAATCAGCCCATCATATTGATATTTTATACCACAAATGCATTTGGATACATCAGGTAAGAAGGAAGCATTGAATGCATCAGCTGAAACCTTTTTTCATCTTATGGGAAGGTATAGAACAAGGTGGTAATATCAAAGTCTATTGGGAGGCAGATAATAACATGAAGTTCTAGGGGAATCAACTTTGAGTTTATTTTGTCTTTTTGATTTCTTTTTTCCCATCCTTTCTGCTTTCTAAGTTAATTCATCCACTCTTTTCATGAACCTCTTTTCCTTATCTCAATATAAATCAAGTCTATTTATCTTGTAGGTTTTCTTTGAAATATACCCATTTTCACTATGAGAATCAGGGTTAGAGAATATATTCAAGTATCTTTTTGGAAAATTATTAGGTACCCCAAGCTTATAGCCAATATCAAAAAGCATGCAGGTGGGTAAAATAGTAATAATACATAGTTTTTTTAACTCTTACCTGTTTCCTTGATAGCTTAATGGCTGCTTTATCTTGGTTTCTTTGGTTTTTTCCAAATTCTTTTGCCTGATTTTTGAATTTCTTGGTCATTTAGCAATGAAAATGGTGTTTGTAGGCTGAATGGAGTAATTGAATTTTATTGAGGTAAAATAGATTAATGTTAATGTGTTCATATCCACCCCCAATCGAGATTTTGCAAAATCTTTGAATTGCACTGATGAAGCAAGCTTTGTTATAAAAAGTATTGCTTCCATCTTCAAGATTTAGGGCACATTGACAAACTCAAAGCTTGGAGAGCAATTCTTGCATGTATAAAATTAAAATATCTTTTATAATTATTATACCCTTCACAACATTGTTTCTTCCAGGTTGAACTCCATTTGGTGTCAAAACCTGGTCTCAAGGAATAAGTGGTACACTTGTTTTTCTTATGGCCATCCTTTTAATTTCCTCTGATATTTTCAAAATAGTACTAAATTCTTTAAGCAAAGATTTTTTGGGAGGAATAGGAGCTTCATGTGGATGCTCAATCCCCCAAAAAACCTCAATATGTATGTAAAGTTTATCCTAAAGCAACCTCTCTTTATCAGCAATACATAAAAACCACTTTTGTTATTGTAAAGAAGGAAAACATGCCCTTGTATTCTGAATATGTGCAGGTTTTTGCTCATAATTAGAAGATGTGGCTTTGACTTTTTTAATAAATCATTCTTTTGTTGAAACTTGGGGTTCTGTTTTTGGGTACTTCTGAGATATTATTTGGTGTGAGAGTTTGTTTGTTTTTCTTGTTGATTATTGTTATCTTTTTTCTATTTTAAGGTGGTCTACTTGCTCTAAAATAGCTTGAAATTCATTCTGTGATTGTTCAAGTCTCTTCTGTAAGAAACTAATTGGTTATTTTTTTGGTTCATCATATGACCAGTATCAGGTTCTGCTAGCGGGCCATCTGGATCAATGTAATTAAAAGCTGTGAATCTATTGAAACTAATTTTG
Source organism: Austropuccinia psidii (assembly GCA_023105745.1). NCBI lineage: Eukaryota > Fungi > Basidiomycota > Pucciniomycetes > Pucciniales > Sphaerophragmiaceae > Austropuccinia > Austropuccinia psidii. Next base: position 5,653,547 of record JALGQZ010000016.1, on the reverse strand, counting down.
CTTTTCCAAAAATAAATATAAAAGAATAGAAATAGCTTTTATAAGGTGTGTCAATAAAACCCAGAAGTAATATTTTATGATGAGGGAGACTAATCAAGCCTTTTTGGTAATGCTGTGGGATGAAATATGGCAGTACCTTGAGGGGAAAATTATTGGCAAGTCTGTTTTATATTTCAGAATTTCCCGATACCCATGGGTTCTAAGGTTTATTAACTGCTCCTCTAAATAATAATGAGTATTTATTCTATGGAGAATCACAAAATGAACTGATATTTGTGGATTTAACAGATAGATAAGACTTATCAGTAGACTCTAAATCAGACCTATCAATAACTCTATAGGCAAAACTCTGATGTAACACTATAATTTTGGATAAACTAAATACTACTATTTGATTTTATTTTAATAAGAGAAATTAAATTATTCTTCTTTGTGTTTTTTTTATTGTAATTATTTTTTTAATGTTAATACTAATAATAAGATTACTGGATTTAATACTAGTAATAAACCTTAAATACTTTTTTAATACTATTTTTATATCATTACTGCTTTCTTTAAATACTATTAAGCTACTGAGCCTTTCACTATGGCTGAACTTCCATTATTCAATAAGACTAAGCTACTGATCAAGGCTTCTGTGCTCTTCATGACTAAAACAATACTACTACTCTAGATATCCTGCTAGTTTAGGGATGGTCGTGATCCTTGATAGTGGGAATTGCTCCATTATTTTTGAAAAATGGAGAAAAGAAAACCTCTATTTATACCTTTTGGGCCTCCATAGAGATTTTCAAAATAGCAGACTTAGCAAAAATAGACTTGAGATGTTTAATCTGGTGAGGTTTGCAGTTTTGGTGTCTTTGTTGTGCCTTTGGTAGTAGTGGCTTTTGTATTAGAATCATATGATTTCATTGAGAACCTTTGGCTGGTAAAATCTTCTTATTTTGAAGAAAGTGGAGTAAATACAGCTTTTGAAAATTGAAATTTCTTCTAGTCATATTATATCTTCAAGATAATGTTTCTGGTGACATTATTCTTGGAAGTGTAGAAAGTGGAGAAAATACAGAATTTGTTATTGAGCACACTACCATCAGATTTTAGGAAAGGTGGGGAAAATACTTTCTTAAAAAATTATTTGCAATATTGAGAGGATTTTTCTGGTAGTTTAATTTTATTATTCTGTCATTTCTATCAAATTTGAAATGTATCATTATTACTAAGCAAAAAATTTTTTTCTTGGTAAATCCATTTTATTTCTTGCATAGCCTTGAGGTATTTTTCTAATTCAATTGAGGTGTATAAAATACATTTCTGATTCTGTGGTTGATATAAATTCAAATATCTGTATTGAGTTTATTTCCATTGAATTGTGTAATTTCTCTATGGATGATTCAATAATGTGGATAAATTGTGCAATCATTTGTTGTTTGGGTGTGTTTCTCATATATGAGCCATATTATTGGTCAGTTTATTTGTGTAAATTGTTATGCCTTATTTCATGTTCTGAAAGGCTGTTATATACTCATGTGGTTTATCATTTAATAATTTGGATAAATTGGTATTTTTTATTTTAATTGAAATTCCTCTGGTTGGAACTTGTACCTTCTAGTTGCTCAAAACTCTTTTTTATTCCCCAGGACTTCTCTGAAGTTTGATTCACCTAGTTCCATACTTCTAAAATTTGGTTTTCTTCTCCAGATTCACCCCCCAATTTTCATTTCATCTCTGGACTTACTCAGAAATCCTATGTGCATCTCTGAAATTATTCCACATTTTAAATTCCTTCCCAGATTTATTCTGCAATCCTATTTCTATCTCTGGAGCTATTTCACACCTTATTTCTTTCCCTAAGATTATTCCTCAATTGAATTTCTTTCTCCAGAGTTATTCTGAAGTTTGATTTCCATCTCTTGAGTGATTCCACAATCATATTTTCATCTGTTATCTTATTCCACATTTTGATTTCCAAATTATTCCACATTTTAAATTCCTTCCCAGATTTATTCTGCAATCCTATTCCTATCTCTGGAGCTATTTCACACCTTATTTCTTTCCCTGAGATTATTCCTCAATTAAATTTCTTTCTCCAGAGTTATTCTGAAGTTTGATTTCCATCTCTTGAGTGATTCCACAATCATATTTTCATCTGTTATCTTATTCTACATTTTGATTTCCATCTCTTGAATTATTCCACAATCATATTTTAAGCTTTGATATTATTATACAATTTGATTTCCTTCACCCAGTATTTTTCAGAATCCTATTTCCATCTCCAGAGTTATTCCACACCTCTTCTGTAGTTTTGTAATGCTATTTCCATAATTGAAGTTTTTCTGAAATTTTTTTCCATCTCTGCAGTTATTCTACAATCCTATTTCCATCTCTGGATTTATACCACAAACCTACATAGCTCCATATATTCTTTCCATTTCTGAATTTCTTCTGAAATTCTATTTCCTTCTTCAGAGCCATACTGTGATTTTTCTATAGCTCTCCAGCTTTATATGATTATTCTTTGGTAAGCTTGAGACTGGTATAATTTCTATGTAATCCCACAATGCTATTATAAATATTAATTATTCCTGAGCAAGGATCAAAAGATGATCTTTGAAAAGAATGTTTGGATAGAAGTATAATATTTATTTTCCATTCTCAATGCATTTAGGGTTTGGAATTAAATGAAACAGCAATGAGGAAGCTGAAATGATGTAATTGAGAATTTTTTTGAGCTTTTGGAAAAAATTATATGTGATGGAGAAATTGCAATGCAGATGCCCTTTATCATGTGTTTTCTGGGGGTGTGGTTAGTGTGACTGTTATCGCTTCTTTAAATTTGAGTCTGTTAATCAGTGGATAGCTTTCTTTCTAACATCCTGGTTTCAACCCCTGCTTTATTGTTATCAATTTCACCATGTATTACTACAATTGTGTTAATTGTTGTGTTAAAGCCTTGAAAAAGTTTTAACATGGTCATTAATTCTGTTGTATTCTTCCTTTTACTTCTGATAGGAACAATTGATATTTCTGTATCATAAGTCATGATCAGGGACTGTTCAGCCCTTATCATGGCTTATAAGTACTCATTTTTATTTCTGATACCACCCTCAATTTGATTCTCCCTTCAATTTACACTGTGTTGGTACCCTTGATCTAATTGAGTTTAGTTGTCCTTGGTTTTCTTTCTTTCTATTTCCTGCTCAGATACAGTTTTCTTGATTGTACCATAGAGAAAATTATGACTGGCAGTCATAATTTTGACATTTTCAACTCTTCCATCTTCCTTCACTGTATCTCAATATATTAGATTTTTTAGTTTTCTGTTTCTTTCACTGTAGAGAAAATTATGACAAGAGATCATAATTTTGACATTTTTAACTGATTTTGTCTTCTACTACTGTACCTGAAAAGACTAGTTTTTTTGGTTATTTGTTGCTTTCTTTTCCTATCCATCTTTCCCCTCTTCTTAGATCCAAAAACCAAATTATGACCAGAAGTAATCATTCTGAAATCTTGAGCTATCTGTATCTTCTTTTTCTATTTCCAAACACCCCTTTTTTGTTTTTTTTTTCTTAAAAAGGATTAATCAAGGCTTATGGGTCCACACTTCCTCAAACCTGTGGCATTTTCAGTATGAGGTGGCATAATAACAGATAACCACCCCTGTTTTGTTTTTTTGAAGTGAACCCCTGATACTTGTAGATTGAAAAAATCCCTTGCCAATCCTGAATTTTGGATCTTGTATTTGATACTTTTACATTTCTAAAAAGTTTCTTTTGCATAATTTCTTTTATTCTATTTCCAGTTATTGTAGTGAGAAATTCAAAATTAATAACCATGAGAATTCTTTTTTGAAGTTTATTCTTTAAAAATCTTTTTCTGAATCATTTTCATCAGTTTTTTCTTCAGTCTTGATGTGGATCTTCTTTTTTCTTCTTTAATCTTTTTGACAAAAAAGTCTTCCCAAATGAAATTACAATCTTCTTTCTTGAGATTTTAGCTATTAAACTTGAGACCAATAATTCCTGTCACAGATACATCTTTCCATAAAACCTCCAAATTGGAATTTAAAATCACATAATTTCCCTCTTTTCATAAAATACTTCCATCTGGTACTCCCAATGTGTAAGGTTTGTCTATGAAACTCTTGATAATAGTGACAATATCAAGAGTACTATGACTGTCCTCAGTAGAAAAATATAATATAATGAAATATTATAACCACAAATTTAAATATAATTATTAAAAAATAATTATATAAAAAAAGTAAATTTAATTATTATTATAATAATATAATAATAAAAAAAAATATAATAATTATAATAAATTATAATTATTCTATTATTGTTATAGTCACTGACAGTTATAACAATAAGAAGTGTAAAGCTCTTAATGAGACAATTACACGTGGAAAATATAAATATTTAACCACTTATAAATAATATAAATATTATTTATAAAAAGAATTAAACACACACTGTGCAGAAATAATTCTTTATAGAATAAAATTCTATATAAAAAAACTAATAATAGATAAAAAAAATATAGAACTTTAAAGAAAACTTACTTATAATATTTATTTAATACAACAAGTTATAAAACAACAGTTATTATATTAAATAATGATTATAAGTTAAAAACACGCCAAAAATCAATAAAATCAAAGATAAAACAACTTTTTATACTAAAATTTATGATTAAAGAGTTTTTGAGAGGAATTTGTGGATTTTAAAAGATATTTAAGATGATAATTTTATATAATAAAATTTATTATAGATGATTACAACAATAATCTGAATTCTATGACTTCAATTCTTTAATTTAATAAATAAAGAATAAAAATAACTTAAGAATTACTTTTAATAATAAGATTTTATATTTAATAAAACTTTACCTGTTTAAATGTCTAATATGATTGGATTGATTATTAATTATGGACAAAAACAGTGATGAAAAAGACTCTTTTTATGTCTACAGAGCAGCTCTCATGATTCATAATGGATGTAGAGGGCGTGCTCAGGTCAAAACTGAAAAACCATGCTTAAAAATTAAGTTCTTAACTTAAGGCAACTTATTTTTACTTCCAATTTAAAGTTACCAGTGTTATTCTTAACTCCAAGTAACTTTAATCCTCATTTAGTTTAATTATTTTAAGTTTTAATATAAAATAAGTTTATTTATATTAAATTTCATCAACTTAAAATTAGAGTTTCAAGCAGAAATCTTTTAAACTCAATTTTTAATTAATTTTTAAAGAAATCATAATTCTCTTTAAGCTTAATTAAAAAGTAATTTTCCAGGCTAATTACCCAGGAAACTTATTAATAAAAGATACTTAAAATTTAATTTATATATTGATAATATTAAATTCTAAGCTGTGTGAAATTTTCAAGCAAATCCATTAAGATTTGGATTTTTAATGAATTTTTGAAGTTATTACTATTTTTCCACGTAAAATAGCAATACACACAAAACCTTAAGTTTTGATAAGGTTTTGATGATTGAAACCTTAAAGTTTTAAGCTTATTTAAGCTTTTTAAGCTTGATTAAGCTTTGACAGTTCTTAAAACCTTGATTCCAAGCCTGCTTATTGGGATTTACCCTCTTGGCAGCTTGAAATTCCTGTCCAATTTAGGATAAAACCAGTTTAAACCTTAAGGTTGGATCAAAGTCTAATCTTAAAGTTTAAATAAGGTTGAAAATCCTCCAATACAGGTGGACAACCTTAATTGAATCCTTGCAGATCCAAAAAGTTGGGTACCCCAGCTCTATTTGGTCTTTTTCCTTTGTCCCACCTTTTTGCGTGGATTTTGCCCTTTTATTTATTTAAAGCCATACTATGGCCTTAAGCCCTTTTAAATTGAGCTCACGCAGGATTTACATTCTGTATGGTAAATCCTTAGCCAATTCAGTAAATATACACCACACCTTAATTTTAACTAAAATTTTGGTAAAGTTGCATAAACCTTATGTAACTTTAAATTTAAGCTTAATTAAGCTTAAATTTAACAATTTTAAAAAAATGTTAAAAAAGTTACATTAGTACTGTGAGATTCTTAAATCTTCTAATAACACAAGAAATAAGTGTTTTTGGGTATAACACCCTATGGGTGTACCCTAGGTTATTTTTGGTGTAGAATCCAAAAATGACATAATAATTATAACTTTGTTTATCCAAAAAAAAGTTATACTTATTTTTTATTATTTTTTATTTTAAATTCAACTAAAAAGTCTGTTTAAGACAAATTTAATTGTTTATAAAATCATTTGTGGCCTTATGGGTATGTTAAACATACCTCACAGGCTCACATTCCCTACCACCAAAAAAAAATTGTACCACAATTTTCTTTTGTAGTATACCCCCAAGTTATTTGGGGGGGGTATAATCCACTGTCCAACCTCTCTACTTATACTGTTCAAGTATGTAAAACACACAATTCAAACTTTATTGAGGAATTGGTCTTCTCTCATGTCTGAATCTTCTGAGAAGCTTTTGGGAATCAGGTATCTTACTTTCTTCAACCCACTCATCTTCATGTTGTGGATTTCTGTACCTGACTAAGTATTCTCTTTCATTTTTACCCCTAAGTCTTCTTTCTTTTAAGACTTTCAGTACTTTCTTTTCCTCACTTGGTTCAAGTGGGGGTACTTCTAAGGGTGTTTCATTTCTCAAAGGAAATAATTCCTTATCACTTGATGTGTAATGCTTTACAAGACTGACGGGAAAAGTTGGGTGTTTGTTTCCTAACTCTCCTGACAGTTCTACTTGTACTGCATTTGTCCCATGGAGGGCTTTAATAATAAATGGTCCTGCAAAGGAATCTTTCAATTTCTTTGGACCTTTAATATTATTAAAGTTCAAGGTTGAAACTAGTATTAAGTCCCCTACTTTGAATTCTGGTGTCTTATGACTTTTATCCCATTTCTGCTTAGCATATTCAAAGGCATCATTCATGCTTTGATTTGCATGATGTCTCACTTTATCAAGTAGCAGCTTAAAGCTTGAAGCAGTTGGATGAATGTCAACCAAATCTTTTTTCAAAGTATCAACTGGAAGTTTGGGGTTCCATCCTTTTTCCAACATTGCAGGAGTCTTGCCTGTTGAAGCATGGATGGAGGTTTTGTAGGCTAATTCCAATGCTGGTATAAGAGTACACCAATCATGGGTAAAGCCATCAGAATCTTTAAACTCCAGGCCATAAGCACAAAATCTTCTGATCATGTCCTCAAGGGTTTGAATCATTCTTTCTGCCAGTCCATCTGTTTGTGGATGGTAGGCCGTTGAAAATGATAATTTTGTACCCAAAAGCTTATGTAGATTAGTCCATAAGGCTGATGTGAATTTTGGGTCTCTATCACTAATGATATTTTTAAAGAGACCAGTATGGGATATGACTCTGTTCCAAATTAGAAGAGCTGTATCCATAGCTGTGTCATCTTTATGGCATGGTAAAAAGATTGGTGTTTTGCTATATCTGTCCACAATAACAAGACATGCATTGTAACTTTTATCACCTCCAGGTGGTAAAGCAGTTACCCAATCCATGTGAACCACTTCCCATGGGGTACTTGGTTCTTGAATATGGATCATTAAACCAAATCTTTTACCAGTAGCTTTATTGGCTTTCTGGCATCTATCACAACTATGACAGTACTCAATGACATCTTTTCTCCAAGATGGCCACCAGGCACATGTCTTAATTCTTTCCATTGTTCTGTCTTCAGACAGATGTCCAGAATAAATGTTATCATGGCATTCTAGTAGTATTGTGTTAATCAACATTCTACTACATAGGACCATGACACATGTGTGTTTAGATCTATGATATAGTATACCATCAAACAAATGAAATCTTCCATTATCATAAGATGTTTTCCAAATATCATCCAGAGAATTAGCCAAGGCTACATCTTTACAATCTTTGTCAAGTAGAGCAGTAAGAATATGACAATTCTTATCTTGCCTGTAGCTTTCTCTAACCTCTTCAAAGAATTCTGTTCCAACATCTGTGATATTGATTCCTTCAATTGGGATTTGAGGTTCTGCACTTGTAGGAACATAGGCAGGATTATCAGGTGTATTGGGTAATGCCCATCTACTTAAGCCATCAGCATTCTTATGAATATTTCCAGCTTTATGTACTATGGTCATGTTGCCTCTATACTCCTGTATAGCAATCTGCCATCTTAACATGTGTCTGTTTGGAGTCTTCATGTTAAGAAGTGATTTTACTGCATTACAATCAGTAATTACTTCAAACACACTACCATCAAGATAATAATGAAGTTTTTCCAGAGCCCAAACAAGGCAAAGGCACTCCATTTGGCTAGCTCCATATCTTGCCTCAGTAGGTTTAATTTGTCTTGAAATAAAACAAACTGGACCTTCATAAGGTTTGTCATTGACAATTTGAACTTGATGAAGAGCAGCTCCTAAACCATCACCACATGCATCAATATACAGCTTAAAAGGAAGTTTCCAGTCTGGCATCAATAATAATGGTGCATTGGTCAAGGCATACTTGATTTTATCATATGCTTGAATTCTCTCCTGTGTCATTTCAAAAACAGTTTGTTGATCACAAATTCTGTATAATGATCTGGCATGGATTGCAAAATCTTTAAGGTGTTGCCTGTAATAACTGGCAAATCCTAAGAAAGACATCATCTCTTTTTTGTTCTGGGGCATTTGTTTCAGTAAAACTGCAGCCACTTTGTTTTTGTCAACACCAAGGCTTAGTCCTGATACTACATGTCCCAGAGCTTTCAACTCATGAAACCCAAAATTACATTTTTTAAGAGAAATTTTCATGTTCACTTGTAGAATTTTCTTAAGTACTAATGAAAGTCTCTCTAAATGTGATTGCCAGGTTTCTGAACAAATGATAATGTCATCAATATAAATGATTAACCATCCCTCTGATAATTCATGTGGGAATATGGTATTCATCATTCTTTGATAATGAGAGGGTGCATTTTTAATACCAAAAGGCATCCTCAAATATTCATAAATACCACAATGAGCTATTATTCTCAATAATTTCCTTGCATGAGGTGTTAAAACATTCTGATGGAAGCCTTTAAGAGCATCCATGGAAGTAATAAACTTTGCTTTGGATAATTGAGTCAAAGTCTCATGGATTCTAGGGATTGGATACCTGTCTGGAATAGTATAGGTGTTCAATGCCCTAAAATCCCCAACCATCCTTGACTTATCATTATGCCAAGTAATGATTACTGGAGTTGTGACTTCCACTTCCTCATTGTGTCCAACTTTTCTAAGAACTCCCAGTTTCATTAGTTCATGAATATGACTTTCTAATGCTTCTCTAGCCCTAGGGCTAGCTGGGTAAGCTGGTCTTCTTAATAGTGGGGGATAAGGTCTCTCCACATTAAGCATGATATCCACTTCATGGCCTTTTATAGCCCCAAGTGGTTCATCATCAGAAGCAAAGGCTTTTTGAAATTGAAATAAAATTTCAATAAGTTCTTCCTTCATTTCTGGTGTTAATTTAGGACTAATTTGTGCTTCACTTAATTGATCTGACACAAATTTTTCTTTATTAACATTTTTTACTTGTTGAATGACAGTAATTTCTTTTCTTTCTGGAGAAAAAGCAAATTTTTGCCTTTTATTTTCCCCTATAGTGAAATATCTGTCCTTATAATTATTAATATCAATACCATAGATATTGAGATAATCATTCCCAAGTATAAAGTGTTGTGAAGTACAATTATTCATAACAACAAATTCAGCTTTCAATCTCATACTTCCTGCAGGGTGAGGAAATATTATTGTAGCTTCAAATATACCCAAAGGATGCATATTCTGGCTAGCACTGCTGAATTTTACACCTTCAATTGGCATCAACTTGTCTTGCCAATTGGTATAAATTTTGTCAAGATAATCTTTCCCAACACAAGTGCAAAAAGCACCTGAGTCAAGATGTATCTTGGCTTCTGTGTTATTTATCACAATATTAGTGATACAAGATGACCCAGCTGTATAACCTTTACCTCTGGCAGGTTTGGTTTTTTGCATTCTGGCATCTTGCACATGTATGAGATCCATACATTCATCACTGTACTGTGGTAAGTGAGTATGTACCTCAGTGACCTCAAAAGAAACATTAATATTCTCTATACTAAGTTCTTCTGATGTTTCTTCTTCTTCTGAAGGTTCAGAATCACTTTCATGTAAAGCTACCTCAGTTTCTTTTGTGTCTTCCGCTTTTTCTACACTTATCTCATTGACTCTTGTCTTTTTTGGACAAGTGTTTGCTAAATGAGATGTGCTTCCACATTTATGACATTTCAAAGGAGGTCTGTCATGTGGTTTATTTGGTTTTGAAATTGGTTTCCCACTAGTCTTGTTGTCTATTGGGGGTTTATACCAATTTCTTCCAATTTTTGTTCTAGTAGTGATATCCTCCATAGCATTGATATAATCTTCTGTAGAGCAAGGCTCAATACATCTGCTTCTTATAGCATGCTCAAGGTCACCACCACACTTTCTTAATATCCTTTTATGTACCATTGGTTCAGACATATCAGGATGAAGGGCAGTTAATCTGTCCTTCTGTTTAAGAAACCAAGTCATGGGCCTGTCCTTCTCAATATTAAAAATGGCTTCCTCAAATGAATTTTCCATTCTAAATCTCCAGGAATCATTTGCCCATTTGGAAATAACTTGTTCTTTCCACCAAGGCCAGGAATGTTTTCCATGGTCTTGTCTCATTTTATAATACCATTTCTTAGCTGATTTGGTAAATAATGAGTGTAATCTGGCACTTATGTATTCATCTGGTATGTTAAAGTCTTCTTTGAACATATCAATTGTTTTCATAAATTTCATATGATTATATTCTCCTTCACCACTGAAGGTTGGCCATTCCTCTAATCTTGGAATGTCTTTGTAATTGCAAGCAGTTTCCACATCATTACTTGAAATTGTATGATGTAAATCATTATTCAAGTTAAGGTCATTTCTGTCAAGAAATGGTGTGGATTGCCTTGGCAATTCATTTTTTAGTGATATATTATTAATACTTGATTGAATATCTTCTTTCAATTCAAGTCTTGCTTTATCACTTTTTTCCAATTGTTCTTGAAAAAGAGCTGCATTGTGGCCAGTTGAATTTTCCAAGTTTTGAACTTGTATTTTCAATTCTCTTAATTGTCCAGTTATAAAAGAAATTGAATTCTCATCTGGTTGATTGAGTAAGGTAACTTTATGCTCAAGTCTTTCACAAATTTGCGTCAAAGACAAAATATTTGCCTTATTAACATTTTCAAGGCCAATAATGGTTTTTTGTTGGTCTTTAACTTGTACTATCTCATTGCCTAGCTTTTGTTGGACATGATCAAATGCTTTAAATTTTGCCATAATTTCTTTATTACAAGATTCAAAGTAAGTTACAAGCTTTACAGGGTCTATTTCTTTGGAAAGGATTGGTTCAATCTTTCCTCCTCCTTGTTTTTGAATTCCATCAAAGTTCTTGCCATATTGAACACATTGTCCATGGCTGTCTTTTCCTTCTTTGGAATTCTGTAATTCTGAGGGTAGGGCTTGTTCCACTTGGGCTTTGCCTTTCCCTTTGCCTTTTGCTTTCCCTTCTGGTTGGTCTTTGGGGCTTGCTTGGGCTTGTTTGGCACTGGTTGAGGCGGATTTTTGCTGGTGGATGCTTGAGGAGCTTCCACTTGGCTGTTGTCCTTGCCCTGGGCCAACTTCTTCCTCTGGTCTTCTGATAACATGCTTTGGTTTTTCAACCAAGCTTTTATCTGTTGGACTTGTCCTTTGACAGACATTGGTGTCCAACCCAATAGAAGATCTTCTGTCTTTTCTGGCCCCATGAACTTCTTCACTTGAAGATAAGAGTTCATGGTGCCTATCCAAAGACTTGGAAGGAGTTCCTACTCTTGTTGTTTTGACGCCAGGAACCAGTTTTTCCATTGGGATTGATAAATTTCCACAGTTGCCTGTTGGAAATGGTTCAGGTCTAACAGCAATAGCAGTTATGTCAGCTTCTGGACTCTCAATAAGAGGTTCAAAGGTGCTGGCTAACCTTTGGGAACTGGTGGAAGTTCTGGCATCCTCCATTTGTGCCTCTCCTCTGGGAGGACATTCTTGCCTTTTGGATTTATGGCTGGAATGTCCTGGTCCAGATCCATTTGATTGGATGGAGTAGTTGCTTCCACTTCTAGTAGGAGTCATTTCACGTCAATTTTAATAAAAATTAGAGTAAAAGTGGATTGAATTCACCTGCAGGACCTTTAAAGGGCTCTTTGGTTATTAAACCCCTTGGTGCTGGGCTGGTTTGAATTTCAATACTGGACTCTGAGGCTTCAGAGTCTGAAGAACTTTCTCTGATGGAAGACACTAGAGAAAATTTAAAAATATAAGTTATTTTATCAAATAATAAAAATAACTTATAAACTCAACTTATTGAATAAAGTTGTTTTTATGTAATTTATGGCAAATTACGTCAAAAATAAAGAAAAATGTCTAAGATAAAAAGAAAAAATGTTTTTAGTAAAGATTTTTATTTTTAAAGATTTTTTATTTGATTTATTATTTTCTTTAAAGAAATAATAATTATGCAATTAACAAGTTAATTAATCAAAATTATATTATTATTCACTTTATACTAGAATAACTCAAAGAATAAATTTCAAGTCTGTGATGTGAAAAAGCCACTAGTTAGACAAAAGAAATTTATTCCAAGTCACTCAATAGTATATTGTTTCAAACAATATTCTTAAGAAAAAATAACTTTATTAATATTATAAAGATTATTTATAAGGGATAAGTCCCAAAAAAGCCAATATTAAGACAAATATGGCAATTTTACGTCAAAAAACAGTAAAATAAGGTCTAGAATATGATTTATGTCCCAAAAATTGGTTTAAAATCACGGCCAGGCCCCCAAATGTAAGGTTTGTCTATGAAACTCTTGATAATAGTGACAATATCAAGAGTACTATGACTGTCCTCAGTAGAAAAATATAATATAATGAAATATTATAACCACAAATTTAAATATAATTATTAAAAAATAATTATATAAAAAAAGTAAATTTAATTATTATTATAATAATATAATAATAAAAAAAAATATAATAATTATAATAAATTATAATTATTCTATTATTGTTATAGTCACTGACAGTTATAACAATAAGAAGTGTAAAGCTCTTAATGAGACAATTACACGTGGAAAATATAAATATTTAACCACTTATAAATAATATAAATATTATTTATAAAAAGAATTAAACACACACTGTGCAGAAATAATTCTTTATAGAATAAAATTCTATATAAAAAAACTAATAATAGATAAAAAAAAATATAGAACTTTAAAGAAAACTTACTTATAATATTTATTTAATACAACAAGTTATAAAACAACAGTTATTATATTAAATAATGATTATAAGTTAAAAACACGCCAAAAATCAATAAAATCAAAGATAAAACAACTTTTTATACTAAAATTTATGATTAAAGAGTTTTTGAGAGGAATTTGTGGATTTTAAAAGATATTTAAGATGATAATTTTATATAATAAAATTTATTATAGATGATTACAACAATAATCTGAATTCTATGACTTCAATTCTTTAATTTAATAAATAAAGAATAAAAATAACTTAAGAATTACTTTTAATAATAAGATTTTATATTTAATAAAACTTTACCTGTTTAAATGTCTAATATGATTGGATTGATTATTAATTATGGACAAAAACAGTGATGAAAAAGACTCTTTTTATGTCTACAGAGCAGCTCTCATGATTCATAATGGATGTAGAGGGCGTGCTCAGGTCAAAACTGAAAAACCATGCTTAAAAATTAAGTTCTTAACTTAAGGCAACTTATTTTTACTTCCAATTTAAAGTTACCAGTGTTATTCTTAACTCCAAGTAACTTTAATCCTCATTTAGTTTAATTATTTTAAGTTTTAATATAAAATAAGTTTATTTATATTAAAGTTCATCAACTTAAAATTAGAGTTTCAAGCAGAAATCTTTTAAACTCAATTTTTAATTAATTTTTAAAGAAATCATAATTCTCTTTAAGCTTAATTAAAAAGTAATTTTCCAGGCTAATTACCCAGGAAACTTATTAATAAAAGATACTTAAAATTTAATTTATATATTGATAATATTAAATTCTAAGCTGTGTGAAATTTTCAAGCAAATCCATTAAGATTTGGATTTTTAATGAATTTTTGAAGTTATTACTATTTTTCCACGTAAAATAGCAATACACACAAAACCTTAAGTTTTGATAAGGTTTTGATGATTGAAACCTTAAAGTTTTAAGCTTATTTAAGCTTTTTAAGCTTGATTAAGCTTTAACAGTTCTTAAAACCTTGATTCCAAGCCTGCTTATTGGGATTTACCCTCTTGGCAGCTTGAAATTCCTGTCCAATTTAGGATAAAACCAGTTTAAACCTTAAGGTTGGATCAAAGTCTAATCTTAAAGTTTAAATAAGGTTGAAAATCCTCCAATACAGGTGGACAACCTTAATTGAATCCTTGCAGATCCAAAAAGTTGGGTACCCCAGCTCTATTTGGTCTTTTTCCTTTGTCCCACCTTTTTGCGTGGATTTTGCCCTTTTATTTATTTAAAGCCATACTATGGCCTTAAACCCTTTTAAATTGAGCTCACACAGGATTTACATTCTGTATGGTAAATCCTTAGCCAATTCAGTAAATATACACCACACCTTAATTTTAACTAAAATTTTGGTAAAGTTGCATAAACCTTATGTAACTTTAAATTTAAGCTTAATTAAGCTTAAATTTAACAATTTTAAAAAAATGTTAAAAAAGTTACATTAGTACTGTGAGATTCTTAAATCTTCTAATAACACAAGAAATAAGTGTTTTTGGGTATAACACCCTATGGGTGTACCCTAGGTTATTTTTGGTGTAGAATCCAAAAATGACATAATAATTATAACTTTGTTTATCCAAAAAAAAGTTATACTTATTTTTTATTATTTTTTATTTTAAATTCAACTAAAAAGTCTGTTTAAGACAAATTTAATTGTTTATAAAATCATTTGTGGCCTTATGGGTATGTTAAACATACCTCACAGGCTCACACAATGAATCCAATAAAAGTCTGCTCAAGTTTCCAAGTCCCCAAAATTTATATCTCTTCTCTTTTCTAAATCTGTTAATGTATCCTCTCCCCCATAGATTTTTTCTTGATTTCCTTTGATATGTTCACATGTAAGTAATGCTACAAACTCCAATCTTGAAATGAAGAATTCTGGAAGCTCTTTCTGATTTTGAGGTCCTTGAATATTTTGAAGTTTTTCTATAAAATTGAACAATTCTTCAAGCTATAAGTATTGATGCCATAATTGAAATAAATCCTCTTCTTCAAAAAATACATTTTTTCTGGTAATTGAATTTTCATTAAGCTTTGTCATTTTTTCAATTTACATCTGTCCATCCGTCTTCCTTCCAACCAATATTTCATTTAAATTCATTTTTATTTGTAATTTTGGAGTCCATTGTTTCTAGTTCCTCTGAGGTTTGGTGAGTTTTTTGAGTTTTAATATAAAATAATAATTCCTCTTTGATAAATCAGGAAGTCACTGTCACTGAAAGATGAGAATATTTTATATGAATTTTTTCAATTAAGTAATTTTAATGAATAGAAATTCCTCTTTGATAAGGCAGGAGGTCACTGCCCTAATACTAATACAGATAAGAAAGGTTTTTTTGGTTTTGTTATTGTTTTTTTACTATTCTTCTACTATTTTTTCTGGTTTTTACTTTGTGATTGAAAATGGATTACTTGAGGTATTATTGAGAAATTCTCAATCTTCTGTTGTGAATTACTGAGAGACATATGTCTTTCTCTCCCCAAATATCTTGTTGCATTGTGCTCTTTGTTTATTGCCTTTCCATTCTGAAACAAAATCCTTTACATCATGAATAAACATATACCCAAAATCATACCAGTAATGATTTTGGCCAAATATTCTTAAGCCCTCTAGATTCAATTCTCTTTGAGCCCATAAAATCTTTTGATACAGTCCTTCTATTTTCATTATATAATATCCATAAGTCTTCCTCCAGTAAGTATTTTGTACATTTGCTTTAATTTAAATAGTGGTTAGTAATTTCAAGAAATCAAAATTTGTAAGATTTGATCCATGTAGTTCTGCAATATATTTATTTGTTTTTAATTATTTGTGAATCTATCTTCTAGTCTTATAGTTCTTGAAATAGTATTATTAGAATTATTGCATAATTTTCCTCTTTTTCATACTCTTGTATGTCATTTTTCAATCCAGTTGTAATTTCTTGATTTTGATTAAATAAATCAGTTGGGTTTGAAAGTGAGATATTTGAAAAACAAAATTTGAGACCATAGGTATCATGAAGCTCATTTGTAACTTCAATTTTCTTATTGGCTCCTAGAATATAGATTCCAGCTAGCCTTTGTGTATTTTCCTTATTTAAGATGAAGTAATCTTCTTATTTTACCAATTTTCCCTCCTCTTGAGCTTTCCCCATTCTTTTTTTATCTCTTTTTCATACGTCTATCCTCAACTTGATCCATCTCATCTTCAATAAAGATGGCACTTTAATTCTCCAATGGCTCAATTGTGTCATCTTTTGGTTTTTGATTCCTTACATCTTTTTAAATATCAGCAATTTATCAGGCTTCATCTTGTAATAGATTGAAATAATCTTTTTCAATTATTAGTGAATTTTATCCAGTTGCCTTGAAATCCATTTTATATTTCTTCTGTGGGCTTTCTCCTTCTTCTGTTTCATTTTTCCCACTTAACTCCAGCACTAGGCATTTCATGGGGTTTTTATGTCCATGTCCAAATTTCTTCTCATCTCCAGTTCCTCTTTTATCTCTGTTACTGTTCTGCTATCTTCTACCTTCATTTTATCTTTTTCTGTATTCTTCCCTTTGGATTCTCAATCATATTAAAGCAAAATACTTTCTTTTTATGACAATGATATTGTATTATTTTCTTCAACTAGCATTTCATCAAAGGTTTATGATACTAGGAGTTCCATGTAAATTTTTTCTTCATTACCAAAAGTTACTTCAAGCTTTTCAATTTGACCCATTGGCTTCAAAGATTTATGTTTTTATCTTGATTTGTAACAGCTGATGTTTAATTCTGCTTTCATGGCTATTTCCTGAGTCATAATATTTAAGTCATTTTTGTCATCAAAAATAGCTGAGAGGCCTAGGGGTATTTTGTTTGATCCAAGAAGTACTTTTCAAGTATTTGTGGAGATTCACTTTCTTTTTCCTCTGTTGTTTTTCTTTTGGATCATTCTCCTTGATTAATATATCATTTTTCAATTGCTGAAGAAGCACAAAGCTCCATTCCTCTTTGTGGAGAAATTTTCCAACCCATAGCTTGAGGGTTAAATATTGGTAAACATAATCTTCTTCAATCTTCCTCTGAGTAACTGAATATTTTCCCTTTCTTGAGTTAAAATTCCAATTTCAAATTATTATCTGTTAAAAATGGTCTCCTAAGTATGGTGTGTACAGCTTCTTTTGCTATTACCAAATGAATTTCCTTTCCTTTTCCTGTTATCATAGTAATTGATGCAAATTCTGAAATTCAAATCAAAGCTGCTTTTTGTCCACAGATTTCTGTGAGGTTCTTATTGAGTTTTCTACCTGTAAGAAATGCTTTAATTGCAAGTCCTCTGATATTATGTCACTTTTTTATCCAGTATCAACCAATTCCATTTTAGGATATTATTTTCTTCCAATAAATACCTCCATAAGTCTAAGTGGAAACTTATAATTTTATATTTGTGTATCACAGTCCCTTATCTTTAATGAAAGTGGTTTCTCTTGAATATTTGATTCATTAACTGATTTTATCACATCTTTTTCTTGGGTAGTTATATTTCCTAATTCATGAATGAAATTCTTTTACACAGATAATATTTCTTAAAGAGTAATATTTATCTTTTTCTCAAGTATTTTCTTCAGCACATGTTCAATTATTTTCTTTTTATTATTAAATTTATATTTGACTCTGTTCTTTAATTCTATATTTCTTTCAATCCTGTTTTGATATCTCCTTAAATTTTTTCTTAGCAAAAATTTCAATATTGTCATTTTTTCCATTTTGTTCTTGGTATATCTTGTACTTTTTTGGGTTTAAAAATCTTATCTCTGCTTCTACCTCATCCTCCTCATGTTAGGCGCCTGGTATATTCTTTTTTGAATGTTTTCTGTGTTTCATTCTTATCCTCTTTCTGAGCTTGACTTTGAATTTTCTTTCTTGAATATCTCTTTCTTGTCTGCCTAAGTCCAGCATTTATTTGAAGTCTTTCATTTTCTGTTGATATTTGAGGAGGTATCCAGTTTCTCCATTGCTCTTTTTGGGCTATAGCAGTTGCCTTCTCACCTTTTTTTCCCTCAATTACTGTTTTTTCTTCCTGATTTGGGGGTATATTTGAATTTCCCATAATCCTTTCAGTGAATTCCTCCTTTTCTTTAGCAGACTTTCTGACCAATTGTTTTGCAGATGTAGGGTCTTCTGTTGGTACTCTCTGAAAATTTGGAAAAGGATATGTTCCTCCATTCTTTAAGACAATTATTTTCTCCAAGTCTTCTGTAATATGATTAAATCTTCTTGCAGAATGTCCTTCTTCTAGGAATTAATGGCACTTTAGTGGCTTTCTTTAAGCTATTTTAGAAGGAAAATATGGTTAATAACTTGGGGATATGGATGGTAAAGGATATCTTGTCCTGAATGGCTGTACTATCTGTGTAAATCTCTGATCTCTATTATTTCTTCCTTGGGTTTTCTATGGAGTTTCAACTATTTAAGAAGGGTGTTTTAGCCTATTTAATACTTCCTTAGCTTATTCCTTCCTGATATCCTTTGAGTGATGTTCTTGAGGCTGAGGAGTTTCAAGTTTTTGAGTAATATTGTTCAGTTGCTTACATACTTCTTCCCACCTTTTCTCTAAAAACCTATCTATTCATTGTTGTGAATTTACTTGTGAGAATTCCTTCTGTTGAATAAAGACTGTGTCCTCTAATCTTTTCTCAATTTATAGCTTCAAGAATTTTAATCTTGGGTCAAAAAATTTCAATCTTGAAGTGATATAACTTCCATCAAAAGATTTTTCCATGTCCTTATCTGTCAGGCTTACTCTATTATGAATCTGTAAAATATTATTTACATGCTATAGCTATGACAGTGACAGGTAGACATAATTTTATAATATAGATTATAACACTAGTGATATTTGGGCTTTACTATAGTGGATAGAGTGGTGGTGAGTGCTGTTGAAATCCAAGGGTGCAGGTATTATCATTTGGGTTACTCTAATAATAACTAAAATAATTGAGGCTATAATTATACCTGATTATTATTTCCAAGAGTATAATTGTATGTTAAGAATTGTACCAGGTAGGAGATATCAAAGCTGGATGGGGATTTCTCTTTTGGGAAGAGGAAGGTCCTCTTTTATCCTGAAGAGGGGTGGAAAGGCCTCTGGACCTTACCATGTAGAAGGATTAAAATATTTTTCACTTCTGGTGGTGGGCTTGTGACTTATACAGCCCTGTATGACCATTATTAGGCCAACATGTGGCTTTGAAACCACATCTGGTCACTTTTCACAGATACAAAGGGAAACCTTTCACCTGGGGTCCTCACAGACATGTTCTGACAGGTCAGACTCATAGAAATCTGTACAACACATGTTGGTGGACCCTGTATTACTCATAATTTGAGGTTTGAAGTACAAACACATTTTTTATGACTTTGAAACTTCATATCAATAGCTATGAGATATTATCCCACAGTATTGGGTTTCTTTCAATATTGTGGGATTTTAACCTTAAACCTGCCATAACATAGTCAGTTTTAAGTATGGAGGGATCAAAAGTGATTTATTTTGTAGTCCTTGATGGAATCTACACAATTTCTAGGCATTTGGTATGCTTATCAATAAATCTGGCAAATCCATACAGCTTTCAAATTCCATTATTGGAGTTTGGATTTCTGCGCCAACCTGTATGAAGTTATTATCCTAAATAAATTTTGTTCTAATATTGTTACAAGTTTATGAACTGTACCATTGGAAATCTAAAGCTTATACCTCTCCACTTATATTCCACTTTGTTTATCTCACAGTAAAACTGTAGAAGATGAATAAAAGCTGAATATTTTTTTCACCCTTATTTTGTCTATATGCTACAATGACTTCTGTAATTTTGATTCTAGCTCAATTTCTCTAGTATCATTGGATATCCCTGAATTGGAGCTTCAAGTTTAGCAGCCATTTTATGGGGTTCTGAATCCTTCTCTTGATTTTATATGAGAGATTAAACTTAAGGCTTATGCTCAATTCTTACTTTGGGCTGTAATAACTTCTTCATTTCTTGTCCTATGGTTATGGAAGTTATATATTTAGTTAGAAGTGGTTTTCCTCTCTCTATATTGATGCAATTATGAGAATTTTAGGCTCATTTTCCCTTTAATGTTGTTTTTTCTCTCCCATTGGTTTTATGGTATTTGGCTGTCATGCTTTTGCTCTGGTTTTTTGGTCACAGGCTGGCATACCCTTCCTCCAAAAAAGACTCAGAATTGATGATAATTCCAAGCCCTTTTAGAGGCTCCAAATCTCTTCATGTGGGCCTTAGAGGTATTTTTATATACCCAAAGTACCACAAATAACAGATTATGTTATAATTATAAACAAATATATTTATTTATATTATACAAAAAAATTAAAATATAAATATAAAATTTATATATAAAATTAAATTTACATTTAAATTTGAAATTGTGGAAATACACTTTTACTTGAAATAATTAAGTAAAAATGAATTTTTAACAAAATTCTGTGAAATAGAATATCTTTGGAAGAAAGTTAAATAAAAATGATTATAATTTTTTTACAATAAATAAACTTATGACAATTATTTCACCATTTGATTCCTCATAAAAATTGGGTGGGGTCACCTTGGAGTAAAAATTCTGTAACTAGACTCTAAATAAGCTTAAATTAAGTTTTGAGTGTTTTCTGTATTAAATTCTAAAAATCCTCAAAACCTTAATTTAATTCACACCACATGTGGTGTTAACCATTAATTTTTGTGTTAAAATCAAGGTGTTGTGTGTACTTTAGAAGCTATGTGGAATTGAAGTATTTTCAATTGAAATGTCATAATGTGTGCATGTATTACATAAGCAAACTTTGATTTCCCTATAAGGTATCAATTATTACATTTTTGTACTGTAAAAACTCAATTGAATTACATATTTAATTTACAAGTATAGTACATGATGAGGAATTAAAGAAAAAATAAGTTGGAAAGATTAATTCTGGGGAAAAAGGAATCTTGGCTCTAAGGGTGCCAGACTACCCCAAATTTCATTCTGACAGGCCTGAGATGTAAAATTCATGCAAACGTTCTTCAGTTTTGGCCTGGAAGTGAGTCACAGGGTCTGTGACTCAATTGATGACCAGGTTTTGATACCAACAAGGGCAGCTTTAACTGTTGCCAAGAGGTTCAAACCACCCTTAAGATAAGAATATTTTAGCTGGCTTTGAGGTCTCTTACATACAGCCTGATGTGTTTTCAAGGCTTGAAACCAGGTATTACTATAGCAAAAAATGGCTAAAACCAGCCCTTTTCTTGTCCAAAACAGGGTTCAATGATGCCATAACTGGCTTTTGTATTGTCAGAGTGTCTCTTACAACTTATTAGAGTAAATTTTTCTTTTTAGTAAGAAAATTGGTGGCTATGCAAGAAAGTCTTCTTTGTCCCACTTTTCTCTTCATGTTAGAATCTTTCCCTTTTTATAATTAGTATAAACACTGTTAAACCAATCAATAAAAAAATTCCAACCACCTTTCTTAAGTCATTTTAAAGCTTTTGACTACTTGAAAAAATCATCATAATAACTTTTTGTAACTTTTATAATCATTTTTACCTTTGAGCCACCCCATAAGTGAATTAAAGCATCTTTCATCACTGTTAACTTTGTCACTTTGTTTCCAAATTCACTCTGGTCATTTTTGGTTATGTATTGTCTTTGATAATATTTTTTAAAGACTTTTTTCTTATATTAATTTCCTGCAGTTCTTTTCTCAATTAATTCCAATTTAAATTGCTCTTGAAGAAATTTCTTTTTTAGCCTTAAATAACTCTTGTAGAATATTTTTTAATAAATTTCTATTGTTGGTAAATCAATAAATATTTAAAATATTATTTTTTTATACTTATAAAGTTAAAAACAATGAATTTTGCTTGTTTTCTCTTTGAACTCTTTAATTTTACTATTTTTAATTGAATTGTATGTTATACAAATTTTGAGGACAGGAAAAGTAATTGATTTTTAATCAAATTTTCATATCCACACCTTCCATTTGGGGGCCCAGCCATGGTATTTTGCCTGTGAAATAACCCTATTACCTTTTTAATATTTTTTTCCTTACATTGAAAAACTTCAAAAATCCATAAAAAATACTTATAATTCAAAAAATTCATAAAAAATGAAACTTTTTTCAGATTATAAGTGAGGCTTCATGTTTTTCATTTCTCTTTTGAAAAGGCCTTTTTCTACTTAATGAATTTCTTCTTCATTTAATTGCAGTTTCTGAAAATGTGGTAAGACAAGAAAACATTGAAACAGCGTCAACAGCTACTAGTATTATTCCTACCAGTAATGTTAATTCTTATGATAATAGCACTTCTATTATAGCTCAGAATGATCAAACAGAGACAATTTCTTCTGATTGAATCAATTTTTGCATAGGTAATACCCTCCAAAAGGCCAATAATTTGTTCAATAGTAGGTTTTTTGACATAAAAATACTATTTTAAGCCTATTTAATCATAATCATTCCCACAACCAGATCATGAGTGGTCTATAACCCCTCAAACAGCTCCCAAAATAATTTTAGATTCTATTATGGCAGAGGCCAATCAGTTACAGAAGGACAAGGGTCATTAAATAAAGCCCAAACTGATAAACTATGCCATTATGAAGATGATAACACTATTTTACCTTCAAGCAGAGCTTACACTACCACAAGAAGCTTCAGTGGACATATACAAAGCCAGCCAGAAGGCATACAACAATGTCTTTCAGCAAAAATAGTACCAGAGGTTTGAAGATCTGTGGAAAAACAGCATCAACTCTTACCTGACTTTGAAAAGATTTCTGTGTCATCCCAATACTTGCAATTTATTGAATAGATGCCATCCATTCATTGAAAAGATAAACATGATGCTTTTAACAGAAGAATAGAGGGAAAAAAGCCCTCTGCCACCCAAACAGGTGCAAAAACCAGAGCCAGTCTCAATGTGAGAAAACAATCACAAGCTCAGAACAAGGGAAAAGGAAAATCACAAGCCACAAAGCCATTTAGCCAGGACTACATAATCCCAAATATTCAACCAGACGTCATGGAAAATGTGTTTCAGATGTCCAGAACCATTATGGAATTACAGAAAAAGGGGGAAGGCAGACTAGAATATCAGAAATGATTTCTGACATTCTAGATGGCATTCCAAACTTGTATATAGCTATAAATGACATGAAAGGTCATATTTCTGATAAAAATCTGACAATTTATAACAATTGTAAGACAAATGATCTACATTAGAGCAAAACAAATGAAACACCTATTTGTTTTCAAAAAAAATTCAAGGACAATTGAAACTTAAAATAATTACAATTCATTTGGAAATAAAATAAATGAACAATCTGCCATTATAAATGAATTAACAGATAGCTATTTTAAATTCAATATTGATGAAATAATTGAAATAAGGATAAAACAAGCAATAAGTATTATTAAATCAGATAATAAGAAAGTCTTTCATAATATTTCAAGCTGATTTACTGAAGTAAAAACATATACCATTGCCTTGAAAAAGTGTTTTGACACCTCACGAGGGGAAGCTTCAAGATTAACAATGAAATTGAATCAAGTCATTTCTGATAAGACTAGACAAACTAAATTATGGAAAGGAATGACAATTAAAGAAGATATTTTTAAAATAAAGTTGATAAATTTAATACAAGGCTTTCAACATGAAGTCAGAAATTCACAAAGTTGTAGCACCAGTAAAATGAATGAAGTTGAACAATTACTGCAAACCTTACCAAGAATGTCTACACCTCTGAATAAAAAGGAGGATACAAGAAATTTTAACCCATAATTATTGGATGTGGAAAATTCACAATTAAAGAATGAATTCTCCACTTCTTTCCATAACTTGGAACCCTCAATGGGCCAAGCAGTTTTGAGCTAAGTACCAAAGCTTAAAGAATGACCACTCTTCAGTGGTGAAGGCAAATATTACCATATGTAATTCATAACATTTATTGACATTATTAAAGAAGACTTTGAATTACCAGACATATTGCTAACAGAAAGATTTAAAACCTTTTTTACCAAATCAACTCAAGGATGGTATATCAAACCAAGACAATCACATTGACACCAAAGTTGGACTTAGTGGAAAACCCAAATTATTAAGAAACAGGCCAATGATGTTTGGAGATTTAAAGTGGAAGAAGCCTTTGAATTTTCTGAATTCAATTCTTACAAAGACAAATCTTTACCATGGTTCTCCAACAAAAATGAAGATTAAAAGCATTATATCCTGACATGTCAGAATTTATTATTCACAAACAAATTCTGAGAAAATGTGGAGGTGACTTATAAAATGCTTTCAAAAGCAGGAATACTGAACAATCTTCAGCAGAAGATCTTATAAATATATTAGAAAAAGTAACCACCAGGGCCAGGATTGGTTCTAGTAGTGTGAATCTTAAAACAAGGCTTAATACACCTTGGAAAGATTCTGTGGAACAAAATCCCAAAGAAAATTCTAATAATATGAAATACAATCATAAAGTTCCATATTTTACAGATTTTGAAAAAGATGATGTAAATGAAGAAAATTTAGATGATAAATAATCAATATTTTTTGAATCTTCAAAAGATATGGAAGATATCAATGTTGCATTTAACATCATGGAATCTTATTCCCACTTGCTACAATTGAGCACTAGTCAACTTGATTTGTCAAAAGTCCAAGATGCACAACTCTTGAATACCAAGCCAAACAGGAAGAAAGGTTAAAAAGCTGGTAATTCCAGAATAACAGAAGTGGTGATTGATAACCAACCCACTAAACTGTTACTTGGCCCAGGAGCCTTCTGCTCTTGCATTGGCAAATCTCTTCTCAAGAACTGTGTACTAAATTTGAAATATCAATTACTACCAATTGAAGGCATAAAGCACAACAGTGCAAGTAATCCAATGAAGGCATTGGGAACATTTGAAACAATTTTAATATTTCCACATATCAATGTAAATTTAAGAATTGCTGTTTAATTTATTGATATGGAAAACTTCTCTAGTACCCATTTCATTTTGGAAAATGATTATTTGATCATGTATGGCATAGATTTACATAACAATAAGGACAGATACTTTACTATTGGGGACAATAAGAATCAGGAATTTTCCTTTTTAACTTTTAAAAGAAAAATGAAAGTAAATGAATTATCACCAGTCAGCTTAGAATTAGAGAAATTCAAGATATAACAGATGAATGAAGCTGAGGTAAGTCTTTATCTCACTGATATACATGAAAATGAACTCTCTACCCTCTTATATGACCACAAAGAAGCCTTTTCAACAGATAAAGAGCCATTGAGGGAAAATATTTTTCATGAAGCTGACATTATTTTGCACATTGAGAGACCTTATCCACCACTCTTGAGAAGGCTTGCATACCCAGCAAGCCCAGAATTGAGGGAAGACCTTGAGCTTCACATTGAAGAACTCCTAGACCTTGTAATAATAAGAATGGTTGGACACAATGAGGAGGTAGAAATGACTACACCATTCATAGTGGAATGGCACAATCAAAAATCTAGAATTCTTGGCAATTTTAGAGCTCTGAACAATTACACTGTCCCAGACAGGTATCCTATACCAAAAATCCAAATTTCTCTCACTCAAATATCTGAAGCAGTATATATGAGCACTATGAATTCCCTAAAAGAATTCCACCAAAAGGAAGTGACACCAAGATAAAGGAGATATTTGAGAATCATTGTTCATTGTGGAATGTATGAACATTTAAGGCTTCCTTTTTGTATCAAAAATTTACCTTCACACTTTCAAAGGATGATGAATAAAATCTTCCCTGAAAAACTTTAAGAAGGATGGTTAATCATTTACATTGATGACATTATTGTCTGTTCTAAGACTTGGGATGAACATATGTACAGATTATCCAGTTTTTTGGGAAGAATCCAATCTGTAAACATGAAAACTTCTTTGAAGAAATGTAATTTTGTATTGAAAGAACTCAAAGCCCTAGGACATGTATTATTGGATCTATCCCTTGGAATTGACAAAAAAAAAGCTGCAGCATTACTACTGAAACCTATTCCTCAGAAAAAAAAGGAAATCCAGGTATTTTTGGGATTTTCAGGATACTACAGGCATTGCATTAAATACTTTGCATCCATAGAAAGACCTCTTGATAAGCTGCATCATAGGGAAACAGTATCTGAGATGATTTTTACAGAGTCAAAGCCTTTGAATCACTGATACAAGCCTTCACCACTGCTCCACTTTTACTTATTCTGGATTTTAAGCTTCCCTTTAATATTTAAATTGATGCATGAGTAGATGGACTAGGAGCTTCACTTCATCAAGTCCAGATTATTAGTGAACATCCTGTGGAAGGACCCATATGTTTTATATCTACGAAAATCAAACCCACTGAAGCCAGATATGGAGCAAGTCAATTGGAGTTTCTATGTCTTTTTTGGGCCTTAGAAAAACTTAATTAATTTGTTGAGAGATGTGTTTTTTAAATTATAACAGATTGTACTGCTTTGAAATAACTTTTAAACATGAAAAACACCCAAAAGACATATGCTCACATGGCAAAGAGCCGTAAAATAATATAGGGGTAATATAAAATTGTACACAAAGATAGGAATATTCACAAAAATGAAGATGGGCCAAGCAGATGGCCATTACCAAATGAAATTTAAAATCCTGCTTATGTGCCAAACAAAGATTCCCCACAAAACCCAATAGAAGGAATTAGTATTACAGACCTGAACACTACCATTTTTGAAGCAGTAAGGAACAGCTATTCTCAGGATAATAATTGTAGCATCCTCTTCCAATCACTTACTAAAGACCCTAAAGATAACTTGTTGATACATGCCTTGGATTAAAATGGAAGAAGGCATCTGATGCAAAAGTAAAATCAATCCACTGGCAAAAGACTTGAGAATATGATCAAAATCTAAGAGACCAGTAGACCTTGTGAAATTGTCCACATGGATTGGGTAAATGGCCTACCACCAGGAAGTGATAAAAGCTATAATTCCTGCCTATTTATTGCTGAAAGTTTCAGTAAGATCCCAATCTTTTTTCCATGTCACAAATATGACACATCCATGGATAAAGCTCTTATGATATTGAATAGAGTAGTATCATGTACTGGCATACTCACAAACATCATTAGTGACAGATATCCCAAATTTTCCTCATCACTATGGAAAAACTTTCACCAAATATTTGGAACAAATTCATCCTTCTCTAAAGCTTACCACCCACAAACTGATGGTCTAGCTGAAAGAATGATCCAAACTTTGAAAGACATGGTCAGAAGATTTTGTGCATATAGACTAGAGCTCAAAGATTGTGGTGGATTCACCTATTATTGGTGTACCCTTATATAAGCACTGGAATTATAATATAGAGCATCCATTCATGCCAGTACCAGTCATACTCCTGCTATTCTAGAAAAAGGATGGAATCCCAGAATACCCCAAGATTCCTTGAGGAAGTATTTGTTTGAGATAAATATCACAGCTTCTAGAGTCAAAGGAATTCTTGACAGAGCTAGAAAGCATGCATTAAGGTGCATGGAACACTTCTCTGCATATACCAAAGAAAAATGGGACAAATCACATGCTACTCCAGACTTTAAAGTAGGAGATTTAGTACTTGTATCTATCACTAACCTCAATAAAATCAATGGATTTAAAGATACTAAATACTCCTTTTCAGGACCTTCTCTTATCAAGGCCCTCCATTTTTAAAATTCTGTTGAAGTAGAATTATATGAAGAGCTTCTTAATAAGCATCCTACTTTTCCAGCAAGCTTGATAAATCCTTACAAATCTGGTGATAATGAAAAGGTCCCCTTTGGAAATAAAGATCCCCAGCATATACCTCTTGTTGAACCATCTAGTTTTAAAAAAATTACCAAATTTCTCAAAGAAAAGAAATTGAGAACTAAGAAAGTAACAGAGGACCTTCTCAGGTACAGTGACCCAACCTGTGAAGATGGATGGTTAGCAGAAAAAGACATACCTGAAGCTACCAAAGCTCTTAGAAGGTTCAGGAACACTAAAAATAAAAAAAATACAAATTAATATTCCTTTTTTAAAGGGAGGGAATGTGAGCCTTAGAGCTATTTACATATACCCAAAAGACCACAAATAACAAATGATTTTATAATCATAAATAAATAAATTATTTTACATTATACAAAAGAAAAAAATATGAAATCAAAAAAGTATATATCATGATACAAAATTTAATTTACAACAAAATTTGAAATTGTGAAAATACACTTTTACTTGAAAGAATTAAGTAAAAATGAATTTTTAACAAAATTATTAAAAATAGAATATTTTTGGAAAAAATTTAAACAAAATTATTATAAATTCTTTTGAAATAAATAAGCTTATGATAATTATTTCATCATTGGATTTTATGTAAACAATTAGGTGGGATCACCTTTGATTAAAGATTTTGTAAGACAAATCTAAATAGGCTGAAGTTGAGATTTAAGGATTTTCTGTATGAAAATCTGAAACTCCTCATGACTTCAATTTAATTCACACCACATGCGGTGTTAACCATCAATTTTTGTGTTAAAATCAAGGTGTGGTGTGTACTTTAGAAGTTATGTGGAATTGAAGTATTTTCAATTGTAATGTTAAAATGTGTGAGTGTATTACATAAGCAAAATTTGATTTACCTATGAGGTATCAATTATTACAGTTGTGTAATGTAAAGACTCAATTGAATTACATATGTAAATTACAAGTATAGTAAATGATGAGGAATTAAAGAAAAAATGGATTGGAAAGATTAATTCTGGTGGTGAAAGGAATCTTGGCTCCAAGCATGCCAGACTCCCTAAATTCCTTGCTGACAGGAATGGGATGTCAAAATTCATGCAAAGATTCATCACTTTTGCCCAGGAATTGAGTCACAGAACCTGTGACTCAATTGATGATGAGGTTTTGACACCAACAAGGGAAGCTTTAACTGTTGCCAAGAGGGTAAAACCACCATTAATATAAAACAGTTTTAGCTGGTTTTGAGGTGTCTTACACACAGTCTTACGTGTTTTGAAGGCTTGAAGCCAGGTATTACTATAGCAATGGCTGATTTAAGGGACTAAGATGGCTTAAAATAGCAAAAAATGGCTAAAACCCAGTCTTTTCTGGTCCAAACCAGAGTTCAATGATGACATAATTATATTTTCTGTTGTCATAGAGTCTTTTCAAGAGTTATTAAAGTAAATTTCCATTTTTTAGTTAAAAAATTGGTGTTTATAAAAGAGTGTCTTCTTTTCCCCACTTTTTTCTTCATGTTAGAATCTTTTCCTTTGTATAATTAATTTAAACACTGTGAAACAAATAAATAAAATATTAAAAACAAAAATTTTTCATCATTTTAAACCTTTTAAAAAGTTAAAAAAAAACATTATAATAATTTTTTGTAACTCTTAAAAGCATTTTTACTCTTGAACCACCTTAAAAGTTAATTAAAACATCTTTTATCACTTTTAACTTTGTCACTTTTTTTTTCAAATTCAATCTGGTATTTTTTTGGGCCTGTTTTCTCTTTAATAATTTTTTGAAATAATTTTTTTCTTATATTAATTTCTTGAATTTCTTTTTCCAAATTGATTTCAATTGAAATTTCTCTTGAAGAAATTTCTTTTTTAGTCTTAAATATATCTTGTAAAATATTTTTTTGATAACTTTTTATTTTTTTGGTAAAACAATAAATATTTATAATATTATTTTTTGATAATAAAAAATTTATAAAAAAAAAATTGAGGTGATTTTTATTAAAAATCATAAATGTTACTATTTTTAATCAAATTTTTACTTTATACAAATTTTGAGGATAGGAAAATTACTTGATTTTTTAATCAAAGTTTCATATCCACATTTTAAACCTCAGTTGAAGGTCATCTTTTACTAATCATTTTTATTTATTAGATTTTTTGGTTCTTGAACCTGACCAAATATTGTCTATTGTCTTTACTATTGATTCTCATCTTCTTGGATTTGATAATTTTCCTCACTGGGAAAATGGAGTTCTCAGCTTCAGCTATGTCTTGTGGAGTATGTATTTTTTTTCCTGGAGGGGAACCTATCCTCCTCCAGTTTGGTTTTATGGTTTGACCAAGCTCACTGGGAACTACTGGGTTTTTCCTAGAGAATTTCTCTGTGAGCTTAACCTCCACTGCAGTTTTTTCCTATTAGTCTGATGATAGTGAATTTCCCCAAAAATTAGTCTCTCATTTTCTTGGGTCCTTTTAGATTATTTGAGTATAAACTAGACACTTTCACCTGGTTACCTTCTCTTAATTTAGGTTCCCTGTGGGTCTGGTCACATCTCTTCTTTTTATACTCCTTTGGTTCAGCTATGCATTTTTCTTCCGTGTCACATGCCTTTTTCCACATATCAAAGAAATCTTTGGCTGTGGGGTGGATTTTTAGAATTTTTTTCTTCAATTGATCCACTGGAAATAGGGTTTTCCATTCCTTCTTTATCAAAGAAGGTAATTTCCCTATGGTGGAGTTCTAGCTGGTGCTATAATCCAGTTTTATATCTGGTAGAATGTTAACTCAGTCATGGGTATACTGTAAGCTAGGGTCTCTTTTGTGACTTCCAGTTTATATAGAAGGAATTTTAATAAATTAATTAAAAAGTGGAATACTATTTTATAATACAGACATCACTGTAAGTTTTTAATAAAGTACTGTTGGAATTTAAGCTTCAACAGTATAATAAATTGTAAAAATAAATCAAATCACTTCTTTGTGAGAGAGCTGATATTTCTAAAATAAAAATGTAATTAATTTTAATTTATAAAAATATAATGTGGTAGAACTCTGAGGTATCATTAAAAGGTAAAAATGATCCTCTTAAATATTTTAAATACAAAAATATAAATGATGTCATAGTAAGATTTTTATGAAATCATCAAAAGAAATTAATAATGATTTATTTAAAAAATTAAATGATGTCATATAATATTTTATGACATCATTAAGATTTAAAATCATAAATTTTAATTTTTAGGTTAAAGTTTGAACCTAATAGTTGAATAAAATAAAAAATTAAGATGTAGACAGTGTAGCATGTAAGCCATTACATGCTTGCAGGCTCAAATATACCCTCTATGGTCATTCTATTCCATACCATAAGCACAGAATTTCTTGATGATTTCCTCAATATTTTGGATCATCCTTTCAGATATCTCATCTGTATGTTAATGGTAAGCTGTTGAGAATGAAAGCTTAGTCTCAAGAATTTAATGAAGATTTTTCCAAAATTCTGAAGCAAATCTTGGGTCCCTATCACTGATTATCATTTTTGGGCACTCCACAGTTTTCTATTATTTTATTAGAAAATTTTAGTACTTTTTTCATCGCTGGATCCTCTTTGTAACATGATAGGCATCTAAAGCTCTTTTTAAATCTTTCCACAACAACTAAGTAGGCATTAAATTTTCTTTTTTCCACTTTGGGAAATTCATGTTACCCAGTCCTTGTTAATTGGTTCCTATGGATTCTTATGCTCTTCTATGTGTTGGAGTAAGCTATACTTCTTCCCAGGTTTCCTGTTTGCCTTCTGGAATATGTAGCCATTTTTGATTTATTCACTAAGCTCTTGTTCCCACTGAGCCCAAAAATCTGTTCTTGCTATCCTCTCCTTGGTTATTTCTTCACTAATGTGTCCCATATAGGGGCAGTCATGACATTCTTGAAGAATCAGTATGATATGATCTCTGTCTATAACTATGAGGGCACTAGTATGTTTCTCCCTGTGGTGCAGAATTACATCAATAAGGAAGAACTTGTTATCCTTATAATCCCTTACTCAATGTTTCTCTAGCTTGTATGCTAGCTCTAAGCTCCTATACTTCTTTTTTAGGAGTGGTATCAATATTCTACACTGTTTTTGTTTTGTATAAGATTTGTGTACTTCATTAAAGAACTCAGTATAAATTTCTGAGGAGCTTATTCCTAGTATGTGTGTTTCCTTCTCTTCTGGTCTTTCTGGGGCTCACTCTGAAAATCTGAAGTTCTTTTTCTATCTACTTTCATGAAGTGGATATGGATTTCAGCAGCTACTTCTGGGTCATAATCTGGTCTTCTTTTGAAATTACCCTGTGGCCATCTCCATTGGTGTGGCTTTTGCCTTCTTTGTATATTATGTTTATTTTACCTATATGCTCTTGTATTGCTATTTGGCATCTCAACATGTTCCTATTTGTTTTCATATTTATGAAATATTTGAGTTCTTTGAAGTCTGTTTAGACTTCAAAGACTGAACCTTACAGGTAGTATTGGAGTTTCTCTAGAGCATACACTAGTAATAGGAATTATCTTTTAGTTTCTCCATATCTAGCCTCTGAATATCTCAGTTTCCTGGATATATAACAGAGCAAACACTCTCTGGGTTAACCATCTACAATTTTTTCTCTGGTGTAGGGCTGCTCCTAGTCCTCAAATGCAGGCTTCATCTATGTACAACTTTAATGGAAGCTCAAATTCATTTAACATGAGGAAAGGTGGATTAGTAAGTTCATGTTTCATCCTTTCATATTCATCTCTTCTTTCCTTGGTTATTTCAAAAACTAAATCTTTTGAGCATAGTTTTTACAAGCTAGTCGTTATGTGTTGAAAGTTCTTTATGTGGTTTCTGTAGTAGCCAGGAAATTCAAAGAAGGATTGCATTTCCTTAATTGTTTTTTGTACTGGCTTTTGAAGTACTTCTGTGACTTTGCTCTGGTCTATTTTTAAGCTTATCTCTTAGAATTTGTGTCTTAGTCCTAAAAATCCTTGTTGGAAAAAGTTACAATTCTTCAAAGGAATATTCAGATTGATAGGAGTGCATTTACTTTGTCTCCCATGTTTAACTATCCCATATAAAGCATAACACCTGTTATTTTATTACATAAAAGAACATCCCAAATTATCAAATCCCCCCATATTTTTTAAAACAACATATCTATTTCAATATACATGGAATCAGTGGCAAGAAGAAACATACATTACTATGTTAGCTGGCTTGATCTTGATTAATAGGGAAGTTCTACCTACCACCAAATGTTTTGTGCCACTATTTAGAATATCTTCACTGTCTTCAAGAATAGGTATGGCTCTCAGAGATGCAACCAAGGCAATGCTCTTTTTTTTACTTTTTGTTTCTTCTGAGTGAATAATCTTTCCAGGAAATTATTGGCCCAATGGCCAACCTGAAAACAGAAATAACATTAGTGTTCACTGTTTATTCATCTTTTCTTCCACTAAGTGGTTTGATCAGCACTAGCAAGGGCAGTTCTAGAAGAAGACCAAGGGGGTTTTCTTGGTGGTAGTCCTTTGCCTTTTTTTTCTAGTAATTTACTTGAGCCACCTTCCAATTGTGATATTTTTCCTTTGTATTTTGGAATGAGGGTTTTTGATTTTCAATTGGCTAGTTGATAAATAATATCTAAAACGTTGTTTTCAAAAATTGAAATTGCTGGTTTGGAAGCCTCCCTAGTATCAAGAGCTTGCATTATTTTCCACTGATAAGTGGGTGCAGATAGATAGCACAAGACTTCCATAAGATTATTTTTTATTACTGTACCAAGTTGGTTTTTCATGGTGCTGATTGCAATTTGAAGTGTTACTGAGAATTGGGTCATATTGTGAGATTGATTTTCAGCTTGAAGTAAAAGGCTCAGTTGATTTGCAACAGCTGACCAAGATGCTTTGGTGAAGTGTTTCTTGATGGCTTGGTAGATCAATTGTATAAATGGTGAAACTAATTAGCTTCTAATTGATTTTATTGACTTGTAATCACTGTTCCAGATGAAAGCAGTGAGCATAAGGTTTATTTTGAGAAGTGGATCCAACTTGACTTTTGTGAAGTAGTCAATCACCTTTGAAAAGTAGTTGGTCCTGGTTTCCACAAGAGAGTTGGACTATGTATCAAAATTGGAGTGGTTAAAAGAAAGGGGTGGGTATATTATTTTAGGATTCTGGCATACTGTTCAAGGCTTTCCACCAAACAAGCAACTTTCTGCATAGATTTGACATTCTCAATGGTTGATGAATGAATGCTAGTTATTTTTGGCTCAGGAGATTTGGTTGTGTTGTTGTCATACCAATTTCTTGAAAATGTTTTTCCAGAGTGAGTGGTTGATCAATCCAGACCATCCATAAGTTAAAGAAGAAGTAAAAGTGTATAAATGTAGATGTGCAGCAAAATAAGATGGTACAAAAGATTAATGAGATATATGAGAGAAAAAGAAAATAAATAAATAAATAAAAGTTTTAGAGATAATAAGGTAGGTGGCCCATAACCTGTTATTCTCTAATATTCTTACTGTTGTATTGGACATGAGAGGAAATTATAAAATTTTATTTTATTTTTACTATTATTGATTACAGTAATAATTAATGAACTATTTAGGTCATTGTTCTATCAATTTTATTTTTGATCTCCCTTTAAGAACATAACTGTTAGTTTAATAAAAAATTGGTAAAAATAAAAAAAGAAAATCTCCCCTGAGGAGAGATTTTCTTATTTGAATATGTAGCTTATATAGTCTATTTATAAGTGATTTAGGTTTTGTGTGTACATCATTGTATTAGGTTTCACTTTTGAATGAGCTATCTATGGATATTCATAAGAAACAGAGCCGCCATAATCAGTTCTTGGTTTAGGATGACTAAATAGTTGAAATGAGTATTTATTTATTTGACATTTCATTTCAGTTTCCTCAAAACTAATTCTGTACCTCCTGAGGGCCAGCCTTGTTGTACTCATTAAGAGGGGTCAGTCCCTGCCTGATATGGCCACAAGAGACTAGCAAATCTGGCTGTGGTATATCAGGAAAGGACTGAGCCTCCTAATTCAATTGCTTGCTCCAAAATTTTGGGGGGCTTGACTGATTTGCCACTTTCTCATGGGCTTTTTGGGATGAAGATCCAGAAAGCAAAATTGGTCAAATTTGTCAAGGACTGACCCCCCTTTGTTGCATAAGGACTAGGACATTCATTCCACTAGTCATAAAGATTAATACAATTCAATGTGTATAATATTTACGAATTATTCAGGGTCAGTTAATAGTTTGATTACGCATTAATTTCCCGATCGAATACGATTTTTTAAAGGCCAAAATAAAATTTAGAAAAACTGCAAAAGGCTTTGAGAAATTGTTCGATCTTGATCGAATGAAAGCTAGAACCTTCTCAAAAAGTTCTCATGTTTTCCGTTGGAAAGACCAACATTACAGTTTAATTCCGAATTGTTCTCATTCATAATTACGCTTGACCGACTCGGGCAATATTTCCTCAGTTCGCTTCAAAATGGCAGTTTTTCACACTGCTTGGAAAATTCTAGTTTCAATATCAATTTAGAATTACAATACGGAGGGTACATATATCTACATTTGTTGGATATATGTCGACAGCTGGTTTTCATGTTTGTCGATTGAAAAGTAAAACGATTGAGTGATATTAGAACAAAAGCTTGGTTTGTTTGAATTTAATAAAAACCACAACAAAAGCTTGAATTAATTTGTAGGTGTAAGAGCTAAAACACAAAATAAGTATGCAACGCTATTAAAATGATAATACTAATATGAACAATCAACAAGTTTGAAAGGGAAAAATGAAAAAATAAGTTATGTGAAGACGCAAGTTAAACTCCTAGTTCTCCTTTGCTTAAAGCTTTCCCAAAATTGACCGCGTCATCATCCTTTTTAACTGTTGATATAGAGTAATAAAGTTGAAGGGATTTTAGGAACTAATTTCGGAGATTTAAATTATGAATTGAAAGATTTACCTTTTCCCTTGACTTGCTCTAATACGCCTTTAAGCTTATCACCGATTGCAATTTGACTTTTTCGCCTTGAATGAGTTGATTGATCCAGGTCTGATGGGGACTTTTTCTTGGATTTGAGTGGGGAATTAGTTATGAATTCCAACAATTTTTTCTTTTTTGGTTTAAGTTTCTGTTGTTCTGTTATGGGTGTTGGATTTGGTAAGTTTTGTTTGTCTGGTTCAGGAGAGAGAAGTTCAGCTTTGATGATTGCCGCTCGTTCAGGATCATCGACTGTATTACGAATCAAGTATTCAAAAAACCATTATATTAAGAAAAGAAGAATGATTTGAGAATAACTGACATGAAGTTGGCTTGAATGCGTCCACGGGGTTGATTGGATCAAGTTGAGCTGGTGACAACTCGATTTCTTGAACGGGTTTGATGATTGCGATCTCTGAGTCTTCTGTGACGGAAGGTTGACCTTGAGCGATGAGTGAATCAGATTTTGGAATTTCGATATGATTATCTTCCTGCATGATTTCCAGACTAGGATCGATTTGAGTAATTTCTAAGGCTGGGTGGGATTCGAGCAAAGCAGGACTCTTGTCATCGGGCTGAGTGCAGATTGTTTCATTTAAAGTTTTTGTTGGAGATTGTTCAGATTCCAGGCTAAGGGCGGTTGGCTCAGATTCTTGATGGTCAAGCAAATCTGGCAACATGGACCGCTCTTGGGCAGGAAGTTCTTGATCTGATGTCACGATTGGCATCTCTAGCTCAGGGGCTATTTCTTTTAGCTTAATTTCATCCACTGGCTGAGACAATAGATTTTGCTTGACTGAATGAATCAAACAATCAATGACAGGTCAAAGAATAGCACAAGATGATTGGAATGAAACCCAGACAAGAGGGCGTCAAATGAAGCAAGCATACCAACAGAATCAGCAGGACTTGGGATGTCATCCAGGTTGGAGTTACCAATGACAGGGGTTGAGTTGAGCGCCACGGTTGAAGTGCTATGATGGTTAGCCAGCAGATGAGCCGGTGAGAAAGCCGGAGCAGGCAAGATTGGAGAGGAGGCCGGAAGGGCAGTGCTGTCCGTATCCGGGACAGGAGTTTGACGATCAGCTGGGGGTGAGTGTGCGGTTGCGGCCGGCTTGGGAGCTCTGAGCGGACTAAAGTGATGAGAGCGTGGCAGATGTGATTTTATGGCCTCAATTAAAGTCATGATGGATAAATTCTTGGATTCTTGGATTCTTGGATTCTTGGATTCTTGGATTCTTGGATGAATGGAATAATTAATGGCTTTCAAGGACAATCAGGCTTAGCTCGAAAAAATAAAAATAAAAAATAAAGATAAAAAATAAAAATCAAAAATAAAAATCAAAAATAAAAATAAAAATAAAAATAAAAAATCAAAAATAAAAATAAAAAATAAAAATTCTGTACTCCTTTTGGCTTAATTTTAATTTTTCATCAAGACTTGAACCACTTAAGCCTTTCTCAGTCAATGCACCCACCAAATTTGACAAAAATTAAAATCTCAGTGAATTCTTTGAGCAAGCCAAATAAATCATAAGCGTGATTGAGCATAGGCGCCAACACTAACTACAAGAGGCAGTGTGAATTTTAGTCGAGAAACCAACGCAAATGAAATTATTAATTAATCTAATCTTTAGCCCAGCCAAGCTCAGCCAATTTCATCATTGACGCTGGGAGCGCTGAGAAAACTACGGCAGTCAGCTTGGAAAATTTGAACAAATTCAATAATCAACTTTCAAGATTACTGCAAGTCTTCAAATTAGCACACATCAAAATTGTCCATTGGAGCCATCATCACTCTCTAAAGAGTAAGTCTTGAGCAAATGATGAACTACTAGTTCACCCATCTTTTATGGATACAAGAATCAACTCATTATATTGCTTAAACAGTTTTCATTTCTC
Source organism: Austropuccinia psidii (assembly GCA_023105745.1). Taxonomy (NCBI): domain Eukaryota; kingdom Fungi; phylum Basidiomycota; class Pucciniomycetes; order Pucciniales; family Sphaerophragmiaceae; genus Austropuccinia; species Austropuccinia psidii. The sequence goes on along the minus strand of JALGQZ010000016.1, from coordinate 5,615,432 downwards.
AATTTGCATTGTCATATCTTATCAAGAGAAATTAACAATTATATAACTAACTCAAAAGTAACCATATTTAAAAAGAATAATGATTGAAAAGTAAATCTATTCAATTTGAATTTAATTTTAGTTTTTATTTATATAAATTATTATTAGAGTACTGGTAAGAGCACATAAGCCTTTATGTTTTTTTTTACCATTTTATGGTCAAAGCATATAAGCTTATGGTAAAAACATGCAAGTGACCCAATTTTTTTTAAAAAAAAATCCTCAGGCTTAGTTTTGAGAAATTTTTGATTTAATTTTTTTTGCCATATGTTTTCTGACATGAGATGTCAAGATCCCCAAATTTTTAATATTTTTTTTTCCAAATTTCTCCAAATGGGCCAATTTGGAAAAATGACCATTTTTTTTGAAAAATTCATTAAAAATCTTCTCACTTATGAATTTCCATTATTTTTTTTTCTTTGAAAATGAAGGGGAGAATCTTAAGAATTAAAAACCAGAAGCCCATATTTTTGGGAATTTTTTTGGGTAGGAAAATTGTAGGCCCAAAATATGATTTTTTTATATATTTTTTTGGTTCATGTTTGTAAGTAAATTAAAAAGGTCCTTTATGACATTAATGGCATTAACAGTGCCATTTATGGTAGCAAGAATGCCAGATTTTGGGTATAAACATTTTGGGAGGGTTTTTGGAAAGGTTTTTACACAATACAGGTTTTTTTTGGTTTCATATTGATTGAACATGGGTCCAGGGCACCCCTTACATGTTTTTACAAAAATGCTTACATGTGTTTATCATCTTCCTGAAAGGATTGTTGTTGTTTTTTATTTGAATAATGAATAAATTTGAAAAATTCAATATAAATATGTCTTTTATCTACTATAAGTAAAAATCTTACCTCAAAGCTAATAAATACAATGACAAAAAAGGATACCCAAGTTTTTTTTAGAATCTTGTAAACACTACACCTTAAATACCCTCCTAATGTTTTAAATCCCAAAAAGAACATTTTTTTCTCCTTAAAATAGAAAAAAAGAACTAAATTCTTGGCCTTTTAATCTACTAAACTCAATTTTAAGCTTCATACAACTTACTTAGATTTATCTTTGATCATTCCCTAGATATTTAATCAATAACTTTCACTTAATTCAATTTTAGTCCAATATGTATATTTACCATAGAAGTTGAAATAGATCAAGAGATTGAGGAAGATATTTAGAAATTTGAATTGATTTTACTAAAAACATCATCCTAAGTATGTTCAAGCTCAAAATATCCTATATACTTACTAAACCAATTATTTAGAAAACCTACCATGATTGAAGTTTTAAGTAATTATATATCAAGAATTTTATTCTAGCTTTTAATATCTAATCAAGCTAACTGGTGGTCTTGAAGTATTTTAGTATCAAGTAAACATCAAAAAATATAGGGAATCTCAAACCTCCCAAATCCTGAATTAAATTGATATGGGATTTGGGTCTAAATCACACTCAAAAGAACACCCAGGTTTTTTTGACTGAGTCCTTCAAGTTTTGTAAGAATTTTCTTTTGATTTAAAATTTGAAACTTAATTTCAAAATTTCACAAAAAAAAAATATTTTCCCTAACCATCAAGTAATATGACTTTCATCATTTATTTATATATAATTTTTTTTTAAATTATATTGCTCTTTTTTTTTCTCAATCATATCAAACTTGATTCTCTACTTTTTTTTTGAATCAGATCACCTTTATATTTCTTATTTTTCTCACTTTGGCTTAATATTCTTTTTCAAAAAAAATTCCCCAATGTCAATTCCCTTATGAAAGAGCCCCTGATCAACTGAGTCTCAAAAAATATCTAAGAGCAGGCTCACAAGCTTTGGGTCATCTAACATAGGCCAATTATTCATTTATAATGAATTTGCTAAATATTTAGTTAAATTTTGATTCCTTCTTTGGAACTAGTGGTTAAGATCCCAATGAATAGCCTCCATCAACCAAAAAAACAGATTCAATCTCATTAATCTTTAAATTAGCAACAAGTACCAAATTAGATTGACCCTTACTGAAGCAATTATTCATGACCAATGAAAAAAAATATAAAAAAAAATACTCCATATCACCAAAAAAAAATTGAAAATACACAAGGTATAGGTATTACCAAATAAGATAAAAATAAATAATTTAATACCATTTATCTTTATAAGTTCTAAATAATCTTTCCATAATATTATTAAATTAATTAATTATTTGTTTATAAGTTAAAGAATATTTAAATTTTAACTTATAATTTTTGAAGTCTTTTAAATAAATTGAAAATAATTCAAATAAAATTTTATTCAAAATTTCAAATTGAAATTTATTTATTTATTTTTAATTTTAATTAAAAATTTCTATTAATTTCTATTAATTTTTTTTTTTTTTTTTTTTTGCTTATACACTATTCTTTTTAAGAATTTTATTTTTGAAAAATAAAATAATGATAATAATTATGTTAAATATTTTTTATTTAAAATAAAAAATATTAATAAATTTGATTTATATATATAAAATTTTTTTTTTTCTCTAATCTAACCTTAACAAAAAAAAAATTATTGAAATTTTTATCTATTTATTTTAAAATAGTAGATTATAAACCTAAAGTTAATTTATTTAAAACAAAAAAAAAATTAAATCTTAAAAATTTCAATTTGATTGGAAAAAAAATTGGACTTAATAAAATATAAATAGTTTTTTTTTTTTTTTTTTTTACAATTTAACAATATTCTATTGGAAACATTCCAAAAAAAAAAAGAGTTTTATTTTTTATTAATGATAAATTAAAAATCGTAAATTCTTTTTTTTTATATTTAATTAATCATATGAAAAATTCTCAATTTTTTGTAGTTAGAAAATAATAAATTGTAAGAATAAATATTAAAAATTCATTAAAAAAAAGTTTTTTTTTAAAAAAAAATTAAAGATTTTAAATTAGATTAAATTAAAAAAAATTAAAATTTTAAGAAATTTTTAAGAAAAAGTTTTTTTTTTTTTTTTTTTTTTTTTTTAAAGAAACAGGTAAATTTAAAAGAAAAACATCATAAAAAATAAAATTAAAAAAAAAGGAGAAATTTAAAAAATAAATTTGAGTTTAAAGGAAAGAATTATGATATGAATCTTAATATTTTAACATTGAACTAATCTAGACCTTATTTGAATGTTTAAATTATATATTGAATCTTATTAAGATATATTAATTTTTTATTATTTTTTCTAATTTCAATTTTATATTATTATTGCTGATTTTTTATTTAAATTTGACTTTGAAATTTTCAATATTAGAATTTTTTTTTTTAATTTTTAAAACTAAAATTTAAATCATTAGATTTGGTTATTTATTTATTCTTGAGAGAGAGAGAAAGAAAGACCTAAATTTTTCTTTTTTTTTTTGTTTTTTTTTTAAAAAAAAAAAGAAAACTTCAGTTTAAGGAAAAAAAATGAAACTAGATTTCATTTTTGGTTAAATTTTTCTTTGATTTTTTTTAATTAATCTTTTAAATTCTCCCATATTTTTTTTTTTTTTGACAAAAAAAAAGAAGATAAATCAAAATAAAAATGACTATTTTAAGTTTGACGTTTTTTTTTGATATGTTTTCTCAAAAAAAGAAATAATATTAATTAATTAATTAAAATATTTTTTCAAAAAAGATTAAATTAATTAAATAATATTTTAAATGAGTGTTTTTTTTTTTTTTGTTTCAAATTTTTTAATTTTTTAATTTTTTTTATTTTAAATCTCATCTCATCAAAAATAAAAAAAGGGTGTTGGTAAACCCATGTAAGCCCTTACATGTTTTTGCCATCAATTGGTAAAAACACGTAATTGTATGTTAAAAAGACATAAGGGGTGGTTTTTAAATGAAATATGGCCATTTATGGCATTTTTAAGGCCATTAATGGCATTATAAATGCAATAAAGGGCATTATTAATTCCATCAATGGAATTGTTAATGCCATTTATGGTATTTTGAAGGCCATTAATGCCATTTATGGAAATTTTAAGGCTATAAATGACATTAACAATGCCATGAATGGCATTTTTAAGGCCATTAATGCCATTTATGGCATTATTAATGTCATTTATAGCCTTAAAATTTCCATTAATGGCATTGTTATTGTCATTTTTGGCCTTAACATTTTTAGTAAAAACACGTAAGGGCGTACATGTTTTTACTAAAAGCTTACATGGGTTTACCAACACCCTAAATAAAATTGATTCAATTAAAAAAAAGGAAAAAATTAAGTTTTTTTTTTTTTAAACAACTCCTTTAAAAATTAATTTATCTAATAAAAATTCAAAAAAAAAAATTAATTGATTTTTTTTAAAAGATTAGGTTTTTAATTTCATTTCTTTAATCTTTGAATTAAATCTCAATAAAATAATATATAATATAATAAACATAAATAAAATAAAATAAGATAGGATAAATAAAACAAGCAATCGTTTTTAAATATATGTAAGGTTTGTCTATGAAATCTTGATAATAGTAGCAATATCAAGAGTACTATGACTGTCCTCAGTAGAAAAACTTCATATAATAAAATATTATAACCACAAATATATATAATTATTGAAAATAACTATATTTCAATAGTTATATTATGAAAAGGGATTTTAATTATTATTAAGTAATTTAATAATAGTAAAAAATCATAATAATTATAATAAATTATAGTTATTCTATAATTGCTATAGTCACTGAAAATTATAACAATAAGAAGTTTAAAGCTCTTAATGAGACAATTACACATGGAAAATATGAATATTTAACCACTTATAAATAATACAAGTATTATTTATAAAAGAATTATCACACACACCTTGCAGAAATAATTCTTATAGAAAAATTTTATATAAAAAAATACTAATAATAGATAAAAAGTATAGAAATTTAGAGAAAAACCTACTTAAAATATATATTTAATACAACAAGTTAAATACAAATGTTATTATATTAAATAGTTATTATAAGTTGAAAAAAACACAAAAATGAATATTTTAAAGATAAAACAACTTTTTATAATAGAAATATGATTTAAAGAGTTTTTAAGAGGAATTTGTGGATTTTAAAAGATATTTAAGATGATAATTTTATAAAATAAAATATATTATTGGTTATTAAAACAATAATCTGAATTCTATGAGTTCAATTCTTTAATTTAAGATTAATAAAAAATAAAATAACTTAATGATTACTTTAATAGTAAGATTTTATATGTAATGAAACTTTACCTGTTTAAATGTATAATATCATTGGATTGATAATGAATGATGGAAAAAAACGGTGATGAATAGACTCTTTTTATGTCTTCAGAGCAGCTCTCATGATTCATGATGGATATAGATAGTGTGCTCAAGTCAAAACTGAAAAAAAATGCTTAAAAATAAGGTTCTTAACTTAAGGTAACTTATTTTTAATTCCAATTTAAAGTTACCAGTGTTATTCTTAACTCCAAGTAACTTTAATCCTCATTTGGGTTAATTATTTTGAGTTATAATATAAGATAAGAGTTCATTTATATTAAAGCTTATAACATGAAAAACCTAAAGATAGAGTTTGAAGCAAAAATCTCTTAAGCTCAATTTTTAATTACTTTTTAAAGAAATCTTAATTTTCTTCAAGTATAATTAAAAGGAGTAGGTTTCCAGGCTAATTACAAATAAAACCTGTTTATAAGAGATACTTAAAATTTAAATTATACATAGATAAAATTAAATTGTAAGCTGTGTGAAAATTACATGCAAATCCATTAAGAATTGGATTTTTAATGAATTTTTGAAGTTATTACTATTTTTCCACATAAAATGGTAATAAACACCAAACCTTAACTTTTGATAAGGATTCAATTCTTGTACCTTTAAAGCCGTAAGCTTAATTAAGCTTTGAAAGTTATTAAAACCTTGATTTCAAGCTTGCATATTGGCATTTACCCTTTGGAAGCTTGAAATTCCTGTCCAAATTGGGATAAGACTAGTTTAAACTTTAAGGTTGGATCAAAGTCTAATCTTAAAGTTTAAATAAGGTTGAAAATACTTCAATACAGTTGGAAAACCTTAATTGAATCCTTGCAGATCCAAAAAGTTGGGTACTCTAGCTCTCTTTGGTCTTTTTCCTTTGTCCCACCTTTTTTGCGTGGATTTTTCCCTTTTATTTATTCAAAGCAATACTATGGCCTTAAGCCCCTTTAAATTGAGCCCATGCAGTATTTAAATCCTGTATTGAAAATCCTTAGCCAATTCAGTAAATATACACAACACCTTAATTTCAACTAAAATTTTGGTATATTTGCATAAACCTTATGCAACATCAAATTTTAGCTTAATTAAGCTGAAATTTAACAATTTTAAAAAATGTTAAAAATGTTAAAAATTTTTGCAATTGTACTGTGAGATTCTTAAATCTTCTCATAACATAAGAAATAATCATTTTTGGGTATAACACCCTATGGGTGTACCCTAGGTTATTTTTGGTGTAGAATCCAAAAATGACATAATAATTATGACTTTGTTTATCCAAAAAAAAGTTATACTTATTTTTTGTTATTTTTTATTTTAAATTCAATTGAAAAGTCTGTTCAAGACTGAATCAACTGTATATAAAGTTATTTGTGGCCTTATGGATATGTCATATATACCTCACAGGCTCACATTTCCTACCACCAAAATAAAATTGTACCACAATTTTTCCTTTGTAGTATACCCCCAATTTATTTTGGGGGGTATAATCCACTGTCCCACCTCTTTACTTATGCGTTTTAAGTATCTAAAGCACGCAATGAAAACTTTTCATTGAGGCATTGTTCTTCTCTCATGTGTGAATCTTCTGAGAAACCTTTGGGAATCAGGTATTTTACTTTTTGAAATCCATTAATCTTCATGTTGTGGATTCCTGTACTTGACCAAGTATTCTCTTTCATTTTTGCCCTAAGTCTTCTTTTGTTCAAGACTTTCAGTACTTTTTTCTCCTCACTTTGATCAAATGGGGGTACTTCTAAGGGTATTTTATTTCTCAAAGGAAATAATTCCTTGTCACTTGAAGTGTAATGCTTTACTAGACTGACAGGGAAAGCTGGATGTTTTTTTCCAATTCTCCTGACAGTTGTACTTGTACTGCATTTTTCCCATGAAGGGCTTTAATAATAAATGGTCCTGCAAAGGAATCTTTCAATTTTTTGGGCCTTTGATATCATCAAAGTTCAAGTTTGAAACTAGTATTAAGTCACCTACTTTGAATTATGGGGCTTTATGACTTTTATCCCACTTCTGTTTAGCATATTAAAAGGCATTATTCATTCTTTGATTTGCATGATGTCTCACTTTATCAAGAAGTAGCTTAAATCTTGAAGCAGTTGGATGAATAACAGCTAAATCTTTCTTCAAAATATTGACTGGAAGTTTAGGGTTCCATCCTTTTTCTAACATTTCGGGAGTTTTTCCTGTTGAAGCATGGATAGAAGTCTTATAGGCTAATTCCAAAGCTGGTATAAGAGTACATCAATCATGGGTAAAGCCATAAGAATCTTTAAACTCCAGGCCATAAACACAAAACATTTCATATCATGTCCTCAAGGGTTTGAATAATTCTTTCTGCTAACCCCTCTGTTTGTGTATTGTATTCTGTTGAGAATGATAGTTTTGTACCCAAAAGCTTATGTAAATTAGTCCATAAGGCTGATGTAAATTTTGGGTCTCTATCACTAATGATATTTTTAAAGAAACCAGTGTAAGATATGACTCTGTTCCAAATCAAAAGAGCTGTATCCATAGTTGTGTCATCTTTATGACATGGTAAAAACATTGGATTTTTCTATATCTGTCTACAATAACAAGACATGCATTGTAACTTTTATCACCTCCAGGTGGTAAAGTAGTTACCCAATCCCTATGAGCCACTTCCCATGGGGTACTTGTTTCTTTTATATTAATCATTAAACCAAATATTTTACCAGTAGCTTTATTGTCTTTCTGGAATCTATCACAACTATCACAGTACTCAATGACATCTTTTCTCCAAGATGGCCACCAGGCACATGTATTGATTCTTTCCATTGTTCTGGCTCATACATATTTCTAGAGTAAATGTTATCATGCAATTCTAATAGTATTGTGTTGATCAAAATTATACTACATAAGACCATGACACATGTGTGTTTAGATCTATGATATAAGATACCATCAAATAAATGGAATATTCAATTTTCATAAGATGTCTTCCAAATACCATCCAGAGAATTAGCCCAAGCTGCATCTTTGAGATCTTTGGCAAGTAGATCAGTAAGAATATGACAATTCTTATCTTGTTTATAGCTTTATCCAACTTCTTCAAAGAATTCTGTACCCACATCTGTGATATTAATTCCTTCAATTGGAATCTGAGGTTCTGAACTTGTAGGAATATAGGCAGTATTTTCAGTTTTATTGGGTAATTCCCATCTAATCAAGCCATCAGAACTCTTGTGAATATTTCCAGCTTTATGTACTATGGCCATATTACCTCTATACTCTTGTATAGCAATATGCCATCTTAACATGTGTTTTTTTGGAGTTTTCATGTTAAGAAGTGATTTTACTGCATTAAAATAAGTAATTACTTCAAACACACTACCATGAAGATAATAATGAAGTTTTTCTAGAGCCCAAACAAGGAAAAGACACTAAATTTGGCTAGCTTCATATCTGGCCTCAGTAGGTTTGATTTGTCTTGAGATAAAACAAATTGGATCTTCATAAGGCTTGTAATTGACAATTTGAACTTGATGAAGAGCTGCACCTAGACCTTCACCACATGCATCAATATACAGCTTGAAAGGAAGTTTCCAGTCTGGCATTAATAACAATGGCACATTAGTCAAGGCAGACTTGATCTTTTCATATGCTTGAATCCTTTCCTATGTCATCTCAAAGACAGTTTGTTGATGACAAATTCTGTACAATGATTTGGCAAGGATTGCAAAATCTTTAAGGTGTTGCCTGTAATAACTGTAAAACCCTAAGAAAGACATCATTTTTTTTTCTCTTGGGAATTTGTTTCAGTAAAATTGCAGCCACTTTGTTTTTATAAACACCAAGGCTCAGTCCTGAGACTACATGTCCTAGAGCTTTCAACTCATGAAACCCAAAATTACATTTTTTAAGAGATATTTTCATGTTAACTTGAAGAATCTTCTCAAGTACTAATGAAAGTCTCTCTAAATTCAATTTCCATGTTTCTGAACAAATAAAAATGACATCAATATAAATGATCAACAATCCCTCTGATAATTCATGTGGGAAAATGGTATTTATCATTCTTTGATAATGAGAGGGTGCATTTTTAATACCAAAAGGAATCCTCAGGTTTTCATAAATACCACAATGAGCAATTATTCTCAATAATTTTCTAGCATGAGGTGTCAGAACATTCTGATTAAAACCTTTAAGGGCATCCATAGAAGTGATGAATTTTGCTTTGGATAATTTAGTCAATGTCTCATGAACTGTAGGGATTGGATACCTATGTGTAATAGGTTAGGTATTCAATGCTTTGAAATCACCAACCATCCTTTATTTATCATTATGCCAAGTAATGACTACAGGAGTTGTGACTTCTACTTCTTCATTGTGCCCAAATTTCCTAAGAACTCCCAGTTTCATCAGCTCATCACTATGAGCTTCCAATGCTTCTCTAGCTCTAGGGCTAGCTGGGTAAGCTGGCCTTCTTGATAGTGGAGGGTAAGGTCTTTCCAAATTAAGCATATTGTCCACTTCATCGCCTTTGATTTCTCCAAGTGGTTCATTATCAGAAGCAAAAGCTTCTCTGTATTGAAATAAAATTTCAATAAGTTCTTCCTTCATTTGTAATGTTAATTCAGGATTAATTTGTGCTTCAATTAATTTATCTGACACAAATACGTCCTCATCAACATTCTTTACTTATCTAATGACAGTTATTTCTCTTTTTTCTAGAGGAAAAGCAAATTTCTGCCTTTTATTTTTCCCTATAGTGAAATATCTGTCTTTATGACTCTTAATATGAATACCACAAATATTAAGATAATCATTTTCAAGTATAAAATGTTGTGAATTACAATTAATCACTACAAAAAATTCAACTTTCAATCTGATACTTCCTGCAGGGTGAGAGAATATCATTTCTGCTTCAGGAATGCCCAAGGGATACATATCTTGGCTAGCACTGCTGAATTTTATACCTTCAATTGGCATTAACTTTTCTTTCCAATTGGTATAAATCATTCCAAGATAATCTTTTCCAAAACAAGTACAAAAAAAACTGTGGAACTCCTTTTAGTGTGGGATTGGATAAGGCAGTCCTTGAGGGGGAAATCACAGGTAAACAGTTTTGAATTGCTGAAATAATCCTGTAACCAAGGGTGCTAATGGTGTTTTAGCTGCCCCTCTGAATATACTAAACAATCTCCCTACAGAGCTCACAAATCAATATTTAAGATTGTGGCTTTACAACTAGAGAAGACTTTTTAGCAGTCTCTATCAGACCTATTCAATAACCAGATAAGTAACTTATAAGTTAAAACAGTATAAAATATAATTTTCAAATAATAATATAAGATAATATTAAGGGTAAGACCTTAATAATATAAGAGGTTGATTTAATATAATAGTAATAATATATATTTTAAGGGGTAAGTTCAATTTGATGTTATATATGTTATAATACTTAGTGGTTTGAGAGGGTAATTGTTAATATAATATAATAATAAGACTTTTAATAATTCATTGGTAAGATATTGTTCAATATAGAGTGGATATTTGTTAGATATATAAATGATATAATATAATATAAGGGTAGGTTTTTATATATATAATAATATATAGTTGTAAGGTTGGTTTTTTTTAATATAAAAATATAATAAGACTATTTTTCCTTTATAATGTAAAGGTTATGGGGATAAACTCAATATTATGAGTATTATTGATAGTATTATAATTATAAGACTAATAATTTAAACATAGGGTGGATTAATAATATTAAGTAGACCTTCTGTTAACTACTATTAATTAGAAATCACTATGATTTAAAATTATAAGTCTATAATACTTTAATAAAATAACTAGATTAACCTACTAGCAAGGGATGAATAGTTATTCTCCTTCTTGGTATATAACTAATTGGATTCATCGGGAAAAGAGGAAAAAATGAGGGAGAGAGGACCTCTATTTATATTCTTTGGGCCCTCCATAGAGGCACTCAAAAACAAGGGACTTAGAATTTTTCACTTCTTTTGGCTGGGATAATTTTTTATAGTGGTGAGATACCATTTGTTTGGTTGATTGCACCATTTTTATGTGTGATTATGTAATCTGAGATGTTTTTGCTGGTGTGGAATTTTGAGATGGTGTCATTTTATCAAGATATTGCACCATATGTTTGGTATGTTGCACCATTTCTGAAGCTTCATTTATATTTGAATTAAACTTTAATGTTATTATGCACAGCTTTGAGGGTATTCAGCTGGTGAGTAGTTTTGAGATGGTGTCATTTGATTAAGATATTGCACCTTATCTTCAGTTGATTGCAACACTTTTATGCATGATTATGTAATATGTCTAAACTTTCTTTGCTGAGGAACTTTGGATGGTGTCATTTATTGAAAGTATTGCACCATTTGTTTGGTTTGTTGCACCATATCTTGGTGGGTTGAGATGATTTTGTACAGCTATTGCACCATAGGTCTGTGCACTGTTTGAGCTGTAGGTTGAGAATGCTGTGTATTGTGGGGACTCTATTTATCCTGTATGGGTTTCTTCTTTTCTTTATCTAACTTAATTCTGCTTTTAATTTATATTTAATGGCTTATCAGGTGGCTGTGTTTGTGTTTCCACAGATATGCTGTGTAATTTAAGGTTTTTGATGGATTTTCCTTGAATAAATTGATTGCTTTCTCTTTCTTACTGTCTTGTAACTGTTGATTAATACAGTTTTAATTTATTCCTTATTGAATTGTCTTCAGGTTAATAACTGAATTGCTGATTAATCCAAAGGTTGAGCAGAGCTGGGGTAACTTGAGTGTCACACTACCCCTTTAACTGGTAACTTTAACCTTCTTGCTAACTTGTCTTTGTCTTTTCCTTATTTTATTGTTCTACTTGTAATCAAATGGACCATTCTTCCAGGATTTCCTTATGGGATTATACCTATTGATGAATTTAAATCCATTTTATAGCTGAATTCCTCTGTTATAATTGATTAATTATTGATTTTTCTTTGTTATTTCTTCAATTTTATAGCCTTATAAATAAAATTTCACTTGAAACTGGGCCATTAAGGTATGGAATACCACAGCACCTGATTCAAGATGTATCTTGGCTTCTTTTTTTTCATCACAATATTAGTGATGAAAGATGATACAGCTGTATAACCTTTACCTCTGGCAGGTTTGGTTTTCTGCACCTTAGCATCTTGCGCATGTATGAGATCCATACATTCATCACTGTACTTTGGTAAGTGAGTATGCACTTCTGTGACCTCAAAGCAAACATTCATTTTTTCTATACTAAGTTTATCTGTTAGTTCTTCTTCTTCAGAAGGCTCAGTGTCACTTTCATGTAAAGATACATCATTGGCTTCTTTTGTGTTATCTTCTTGTTCAATTTCCATCTCATTGATTCTTGTCTTTTTTGGACAAGTATTGGCCAAATGAGATGTACTTCCACATTTATGACATTTCAAAGGAGCTTTGAAATGTGGCTTATTTGGTTTTGAAATTGGTTTCCCATTATTCTTGTTATCTATTGGGGGTTTATACCAATTTCTTCCAATTTTTGTTCTGGTTGTAATGTCTTCCATGGAATTGATATAATCTTCTGTAGAGAAAGGCTCAATAAATCTGCTTCTTATATAATGTTCAAGGTCACCACCACATTTACTTAATATCCTTTTATGTATCATTGTTTCAGAAATATCAGGATTAAGGGAAGTTAATTTGTCCTTCTGCTTAAGAAACCAGGACATGGGCCTGTCCCTCTCAATATTAAATATGTATTCTTCAAAGGAATTTGCCATCTTAAATCTCCAGGAATCATTTTACCATTTGGAGATGATTTGTTTTTCCACCAAGGCCAAGAATGTTTACAATGGTCTTTTCTCATTTTTTAATACCATTTCTTTTCTGATTTGGGAAACAATGAGTGTAATCTGGAACTTATGTATTCATCTGGTATGTTAAAGTCTTTTTTGAACATATCAATTTTTTTCATAAATCCCATATGATTATATTCTCCCTCAACACTGAAGGTTGGCCATTCCTCTAATCTCGGAATGTCTTTAAAATTACAAACAGTTTGCACTTCTGCATTACTTGAAACTGTATGATGTAAATCATTGTTCAAGTTCAGCACATTTCTGTAAAGAATTGGTTTGGACTGTCTTGGAAATTCATTTTTTAGTGATATATCATTAATACTTGATTGAATATCTTCTTTCAATTCAAGTCTTGATTTATCACTTTTTTCCAATTGTTCTTGGAAGAGAGCTTCATTGTGACCAGTTGAATTTTCCAAGTTCTGGACTTGTATTTTTAATTCTCTTAATTGTTTAGTAATAAAAGAAATAGAATTTTCATCTGGTTGATTGAGTAAGGTAGCTTTAGACTCAATTCTTGCAGAAATTTGAATCAAAGACAAAATATTGTCTTTATTAACACTTTCTAGACCAATAATGGTCTTTTGTATCTCTTCTACTTGTAAAATATGTCTACCCAATTTTTTTTGGATATACTCAGAATTGTTTAACTTTTCTAAGATCTCTTTATTAAAAGTTTAAAAATGATTTACAAGCTTTACAAGGTCTATTTTCTTGGAAAGGATTGGTTCATTCTTCCCTCCTTGTTGTTTTTGAATTCCATCAGAGTTCTTGCCATATGGAACACATTGTCCATGTCTGTCTTCTCTTTTTTGGGAATTCAAGTGTAGGTACTTCTAAGGGTGTTTCATTTTTAAAAGGAAATAATTCCTTATCACTTGAAGTGTAATGCCTTACTAGACTAACAAGGAAATTTGTATGTTGTCTTCCAATTCTCCTGAAAGGTCTACCTGTACTGCATTTTTCCCATGAAGGGCTTTAATAATAAATGGTCCTGAAAAGGAATATTTCAATTTCTTTGGACCTTTAATATTATTAAAGTTAAAGGTTGAAAATAGTATTGAGTCCCCTACTTTGAATTCTGGGTTTTTATGACTTTTATCCCATTTCTGTTTAGCATATTCAAAGGAATCATTAATGCTTTGTTTTGAATGATGCCTCACTTTATCAAGCAATAATTTAAATATTGAAGCAGTTGGATGAATATCAACTAAATCTTTCTTCAAAATATCAACTGCAAGTTTAGGGTTCCATCCTTTTTCCAACATTGCAGGAGTCTTGCCTTTTGAAGCATGGATAGAAGTATTATAGGCTAGTTCCAATGCTGGTATAAGAGTACACCAATCATGGGTAAAGCCATCAGAATCTTTAAGCTCCAGGCTATAAGCACAAAATATTTTGATCATTTCCTCAAGGGTTTGAATCATTCTTTCTGCTAACCCATCTGTTTTTGGATGGTATGCTATTGGGCATGATAGTTTTGCACCCAAAATCTTATGTAGATTAGTCCATAAGGCTAATGTAAATTTTGGGTCTCTATCACTAATGTGATTTTTAAAGAGACCAGTATGGGATATGACTCTGTTCCAAACCAAAAGAGCTGTATCCATAGCTTTGTCATCTTTATGGCATGGTAAGAAGATTGGGGTTTTGCTATATCTGTCAAAAATGACAAGACATGAATTGTAACTTTTATCACCTCCAGGTGGTAAGGCAGTTACCCAATCCATATGAACCAGTTCCCATGGGGTACTTGGTTCTTGGATATGAATCATTAAGCCACATCTTTTACCAGTAGCTTTATTGGCTTTCTGGCATCTATCACAGCTATGACAGTACTCAATGACATCTTTTCTCCAATATAGTCACCAGGTGCATGTCTTAACTATTTACATTGTTCTGTCTTCAGACAGATGTCCAGAATAAATATTATCATGGCATTCCATTAGTATTGTGTTTATTAACATTTTACTACATAAGACCATGACACATGTGTGTTTAGACCTATGATATAAGATACCATCAAACAAATGGAATCTTCAATTGTCATAAGATGTTTTCCAAATATAATCCAGAGAATTAGCCAACAATGCATCTTTGCACTCTTTGTAAAGTAGAGCAGTAAGAATATGAAAATTCTTATCTTGCTTATAGCTTTCTCTAACTTTCTCAAAGAATCCTGTTCCCACATCTGTGATGTTAATTCCTTCAATTGGAATTTGAGGCTCTGCACTTGTAGCAACATAGGCAGGATTGTCAGATTTATTAGGTAATGCCCATCTACTCAAGCCATCAGCATTCTTGTGAATATTTCCAGCTTTATGTACTATGGTCATATTGCCTCTATACTCCTAAATAGAAATCTGCCATCTTAACATGTGTCTGTTTGGAGTCTTCATGTTAAGAAGTGGTTTTCCCGCATTAAAATCATTAATTACTTCAAATACACTACCATAAAGATAATAATGCAGTTTCTCCAGAGCCCAAATAAGGAAAAGTAACTCCATTTGGCTAGCTCCATATCTGGTCTCAGTAGGTTTGATTTGTCTTGAGATAAAACAAATTGGACCCTCATAAGGCTTGTCATTGAAAATTTGAGCTTGATGAAGAGCTGCACCTAGGCTTTCACCACATGCATCAATATACATTTTAAAAGGAAGTTTCCAGTCTGGCATCAATTATAATGGTGCATAAGTCAACAAATACTTAATTTTTTCATATGCTTGAATTCTTTCCTGTGTCATCTCAAAGACAGTTTGTTGATCACAAATTCTGTACAATGATTTGGCATGGATTTCAAACTTTTTAAGGTGTTGTCTGTAATAACTGGCAAACCCTAAGAAAGACATCATTTCTTTTTTGTTCTGGGGCATTTGTTTCAGTAAAACTGCAGCAACCTTGTTTGCTAAACACCAAGGCTCAGTCCCGATACTACATGTCCTAGAGCTTTCAGCTCATGAAACCCAAAATTAAATTTTTTAAGAGATATTTTCATGTTCACTTGAGGAATTTTTCTAAGTAATAATGAAAGTCTATTTAAATGCAATTTCCAGGTTTCTGAACAAATGATTAACCATCCCTCTGATAATTCATGTGGGAAAATGGTATTCATCATTCTTTGATAATGAGAGTGTGCATTTTTAATACCAAAAGGCATCCTCAAGTATTCATAAATACCACAATGAGAAATAATTCTCAATAATTTCCTAGCATGAGGTGTTAAAACATTCTGATAGAAACCTTCAAGAGCATCCATAGAAGTGATAAATTTTGCTTTGGATAATTGAGTCAAATTCTCATGGATTCTGGGGATTGGATGCCTGTCTGGAATAGTCTAGGTATTCAATTCTCTAAAATTACCAACCATCCTTGATTTATAATTATGCCAAGTAATGAATACAGGAGTGGTGACTTCTACTTCTTCATTGTGCCCAGCTTTTCTAAGAATTCCCAGTTTCATTAGTTCATTAATATGAATTTCTAATGCTTCTCTAGCCCTTGGGCTAGCTGGGTAAGCTGGTCTTCTTAATAGTGGAGGGTAAGGTCTTTCCACATTAAGCATAGTGTTCCCTTCATGGACTTTAATAGCTCCAAGTGGTTCATTATCAGAAGCAAAGGCCTCTCTGTATTGAAATAAAATTTCAATAAGTTCTTCCTTCATTTCTAATGCTAGTTCAGTACTAATTTGTGCTTCAATTAACTGATCTGACACAAATTTTTCTCTATTAAGATTCTTTACTTCTCTAATGAAAGTTATTTCTCTTTTTTCCAGAGGAAAAGCAAATTTTTGCCTTTTATTTTCCCCTATTGTGAAAAATCTGTTTTTATGATTATTAATATCAATTACATGAATATTGAGATAATCATTTCCAAGTATAAAGTGCTGTGAAGTACCATTATTCATAACAACAAATTCAACTTTCAATCTGATACTTCCTGCAGGATGAGGGAATATCATTTCTGCTTCAAAAATTCCCAAGGGGTGCAAATCTTGGCTAGCACTGCTGAATTTTATACCCTCAATTTGCATTAAGCTTTCTTTCCAATTGATATAAATCCTGTCAAGGTAATCTTTTCCAACACAAGTACAGAGAGCACCTGAGTCAGGATGTAACTTGGCTTCTCTGTTGTTTATCACAATATTAGTGATACAAGATGATCCAGCTGAATAATCTTTACCTCTGGAAGGTTTGGTTTTCTGCATTTTAGCATCTTTCACATGTATGAGATCCATACCTTCATCACTGTACTGTGGTAAGTGAGTATGTACTTCTGTGACTTCAAAGGAAACATTAATATTTTCTATACTAAGTTCATCTGGTACTTACTCTTCTTCAGAAGGCTCAGAATCACTGTCATGTAAAGATACATTATTTGTTTATTTTTTTCTTCAACTTTATCTATTTCTATCTCATTTATTCTTGTATTTTTGGGACAAGTGTTTGCCAAATGAGATGTACTTCCACATTTATGACATTTCAAAGGAGCTTTGTCATGTGGTTTATTGGGTTTTGGGATTGGTTTTCCACTGGTTGTGTTGTCCATTGGGGGTTTATACCAATTCCTTCCAGTTTTTGTCCTAGTTGTGATGTCTTCCATGGCATTGATATAATCTTCTGTAGAGAAAGACTCAATACATCTGCTTCTTATAGCATGCTCAAGGTCATCACTACATTTTCTTAATATCCTTTTATGAATCATTTTTTCAGACATATCAGGATGAAGAGCAGTTAATCTATGTTTCTGTTTAAGAAACCAAGACATGGGCCTGTCCCTTCAAATATTAAAAATGGCTTCTTCAAAATAATTTTCCATTTTAAATCTCCAGGAATCAATTTCCCATTTGAAAATAATTTTTTCTTTCCACCAAGGCCAAAAATGTTTACCATGGTCTTTCCTCATCTTGTAATACCATTTCTTTGCTGATTTGGTAAACAGGGAGTGTGATATGGAGCTTATGCATTCATCTGGTATGCTAAAGTCTTCTTTAAACATATCAATTGGATTCATAAATTCCATATGATTATATTCTTCTTCACCACTGAAGGTTGGCCATTCCTCTAATCTTGGAATTTCTTTAAAATTA
This sequence comes from Austropuccinia psidii, assembly GCA_023105745.1. Lineage (NCBI taxonomy): Eukaryota > Fungi > Basidiomycota > Pucciniomycetes > Pucciniales > Sphaerophragmiaceae > Austropuccinia > Austropuccinia psidii. The sequence continues at coordinate 5,597,224 of JALGQZ010000016.1, read as the reverse complement.
CAAGCAGTATCCACTTCTGCATTACTTTAAATTGTATGATGTAAGTCATTATTCAAGTTTAGCACATTTCTGTCAAGAATTGGTGTGGACTGTCTTGAAAATTCATTATTCAGTGATATATTATTAATACTTGATTGAATATATTCTTTCAATTCAAGTCTTGCTTTATCACATTTCTCCAATTGTTCTTGGAAAAGAGCTGCACTGTGGCCAGTTGAGTTTTCCAAGTTCTGAACTTGTATTCTTAATTCTTTAAACTGTCTAGTTATAAAAGAAATAGAGTTGTCATCTGGTTGATTGAGTAAGGTAACTTCAGACTCAACTCTTGCACAAATTTGCATCAAAGACAAGATATTGCCTTTATTCACATTCCCTAGACCAATTATGGTCTTTTGTGACTCTTTTACTTGTAATATTGCGCTACCCAACTTCTGTTGGATAGACTCAAAATCATTAAGCTTTGCTGAAATTTCTTTATTACAAGTTTCAAAATGAGCTACAAGCTTTACAAGGTCTGCTTCTTTGGAAAAGATTGTTTCAATATTTCCTCCTCCTTGTCTTTGAATTCCATCAGAGTTCTTGCCATATTGAACACATTGTCCATGGCTGTCTTCTCCTTCTTGAGAATTCTGTATTTCTGTGGGTAAGGCTTGTTCCACTTGGGCTTTGCCTTTCCCTTTTCCTTTTTCTTGCCCTTCTGATTGTTCTTTGGGGTTTGCTTTCCCTTCTTTGGCGCTTGTTGAGGCATATTTTTGCTTGTGGAGGCTTGGGGAGCTTTCACTGGGCTGTTGTCTTTTCCTTGGGCCAACTTCTTCTTTGGGTCCTCTAACAACATGCTTTGATTTTTCAACCAAGATTTTATCTATTGGAATCTCTCTTTGCAAGACATGTCTTTCCAACCCTTCAGAATATCCTCTGTCTTTTCTGGGCCCATGAACTTCTTCACTTGAAGATATGAGCCCATTGTGCCTATCCAAAGACTTGGCAGAAGTTCCCACTCCTGCTGCTTTGCTGCCATAAACCAGTTCTTGTATTGGACTGGTATATTTCTATTGTTGCCTGTTGGAAATGATTCAGGTCAGAAAACAGGGATGGAAGTTATTACAGCTTCTGGACTCCCAATTAGAGTGTCAAAGGTGCTTTATAGCCTTTGGGGACTGGTGGAAGCTCTGGCATCTTCCATTTGTGCTTCTCCTCTGGGCTGACAATCCTGTCCTTTGGATTTATGACTTGAATTTACTGCTCCAGATCCATTTGATTGGATGTATCAGCTACTTCCACTTCTAGTAGGAGTCATTTCATGTCAATTTAAAGAAAAATGGACTAAGAAATTGATTGAATTCACCTTCTGGACCTTGAAAGGGTTCTTTGGTAATTAAACCCCTTGGTGCTGGGCTGGTTTGAATTTCAATAGTAGACTCTGAGACCTCATAGTCTGAAGAACTTTCTCTGGTGTATGGCACTAGAGAAAATAAAAAATATAACTTATAAACTCAACTTATTGGAAAAAGTTGTTTCAATGTCATTTATGGAAAATTATGTCAAAAATAAAGAAACATTTCTAAGGAGTAAATAAAAATGTTTTTAAGTAAAGATTTTCAAATTTTTCATTTGATTTTATTTTTTTAAGGAAGTATCAATTATACAATTAATAAGTTATTAATCAAAATTTTATTATTATTCACTTTATACTAGAATAACTCAAAGAATAAAGTTCAAGTCTGTGAAGTGAAAAAGCCACTAGTTGGACAAGAGAAATTTATTCCAAATCACTCAATAGTATATTTTTTTAAACAATATTCTCAAGGAAAAATAACTTTATTAATATTATAAAGATTATTTATAAGGGATAAGTCCCAAAAAAGCCCAAATCAAAGCAAATATGGGAATTTTACATCAAAAAAGAGAAAAATAAGGTCTAGAATATGATTTATGTCCCAAAAAATGGTTAAAATCACAGCCAGGCCCCCAAATGTAAGGTTTTTCTATGAAACTCTTGATAATAGTAGCAATATCAAGAGTACTCTGACTGTCCTCAGTAGAAAAATATAATATAATATAGAATTATAACCACAAATAGATATAATTATTGAAAACAATTATATTAAAAAAAGGAATTTAATTATTATTAAATAATTTAATAGTAATAAAAAATCTTAATAATCATAATAAATAATAACTATTCTATTATTGTTATTGTAAGGTTTGACTATGAAACAACAAGTAAAAATTACTAATTTATTACTTATTGTACTCTGAATGTCCTTATAATTGAAATAAATAAGATTAAAATAATAATAATAATAAAGAAATATTATTATTATGGCGTAAAAATATTATATTATTAAATAAATATAATAATATAATTAATATTATATGAAATTATAATATTATAAATAATATGTTAATATAAAATAATTAATATATTATAAAGCTCTTTATTATTGTTACCAACAAATAATAAAGGCGTAAAAAACTGTTTTTTATAAATAAAAAACAATTAATAACAATAATATTACTAATATTAAAGTTATATATTAATATAAATACTATTTATATTAAATAAGAATTATTAAGAGTAATAATAAGAGAGAAATTATTATAATAAGATGAAATAACCTACTTTTAACACTTAAAATAATAATTTTGAGATATTTTACCCCAAAAGAATATAATACAACCTTTTCAAATTGTAGTTACAATAAAAAATAAAGAAAATTACTAAAATTCTTGATTTTACGTGGAAATGAGTTTTATAGAGAGATTTATGACAAAAACAATTAAAGAATTGATTTAATCACGTAAAAATAGTGATTAATATTAAGATGGTCTTTGGTTTTTAATAATATAAGAGTTTTATATATAAAGAATAAAGAAATTACCTTTTATTTAATTGATTTAATGTTTTTGATGCGTCTGAGGGGTAAATAGAGTAAAAAGAGCACTATTTATAGTAAATACCTCCCTCCTAGAGTCCAACAGGCTTCTAGTAGACGTGTACTGATCATATCCACTGGAATTGATCAATATTTTAAGGTTTGAGGGTGATTACATCATGATCAAACCATATTACATCATTATTACACCATTATTTAGAGTTATCACTATAACTCTAAGTTTGATGACATCAGAGGCTTGGCAGAACCCCAAATTTCGTGGATTTTCTTAGTTTTAATCATAAACTAATAGTATTCACCAATTTTATCACTCTTAAGACTGTTAAACTTAAATTAAGGTTACAGTATGTGATCATATCTGCTCAAATTAAGCTCAAACTTTGATCCTCAATAACTTTTAAGATTTACACGCTACAGCAATTCAGAGAGTGAATTCTGATAGCCTGGCATAACCTTATTATGCTGCCAAGAGCCTTTCATTACATCATCAAAACTCTATTTTTGATGATTTTTCTGGTAACTCATCTTTTCTGTCGAAATTCAATATTTTAAACTTCAAACCTTGATTTCAGGGGGTTATACCCTGAATTTAATAATAAAAATCACATCATTCTTCACGAATGAACTAGTAGAATCCAACTGTATACTTATTTTTAAGTTTGGAACACTTTCACAACAAAGTGGTCAACAGCTCTGTTGATTTTTATCAATAATTCATCATAGGTTTTAACCTTGTTTATAATTTGTGAAATAAAGTTCATATCTGTGTTCTTACAGTAATTACGTGGTAACTTTATTTTTGGTTCATCATTCTATCATGTATAGTTTAGAAGATATTAGCTATGATCCTTGAATATATGCGTTGACCAAAAAAGTGCATATATTCAGGATAATTCCTTAAGTATTAACATTGGGAATTAGCTTATTAATTGTTTTATGTGTGGATTTTCATGGGGAATCCACTGGTACAATTTATTCCACATGGTGTTTCATTAGGTCTTGAGATAAATAAGTTTTTATGATTTTTATAAGGTATTATACCTTATAATTCCTTAAATATTGACTTTACAGATATGCCATGAAAATGGTATATGTGTATTTTTCCATGGGGAATCCAATGGTATACTTTATTTTACATGTTGATTCATTGGTTTTTAAGTTAAACCAGTTTTTGTACCAATTTATGGTATTTTTTGTATATTTAAGTAATTATTCTTAATGTATAATTATTCTAAGTAATTTTAATATAATTATATTAAAGGTATAATTGTTCTGAGTCTTTTTGTGACCTTATTGGTTATGTGATCATATCTCAAAGGCTCACATTCCCTACCACCAAAAAAGATTGTACCACAATCTGATATGTGTGATTAGGGTATCATCCACTGTCCTACCTCTTCATTAGACTTTGTTAGTCTTGAAGCTCAATAATGCTTAAATTTTCTATTTTTCAGGCTTTCTTTCATGTCTGAACCTTCTTAGTAGTTTATCAGCATTTTTTATATCTTTCTCAAGTAGCCATTCATCTTCTTGAGTTGGATTTCTATACCTTACAAGGTATTCCCTTTCTTTTTTGTTTCTTGTCCTTCTTTCTTTAAGGACTTTTACTATTTTCTTTTCTTCTCCTTCTTCCAAGGGGAGAATTTCAAGTGGGGGTTTATTTCTTAGTGGAAATAACTCTTTGTCACTTGAACTGTAAGGTTTTATTAGACTTACAGGGAAAGTTGGGTGTTTGTTCATTAGTTCATCTGTGAGTTCTAATTGCACAGCATTGGGTCCATGAAGTGCTTTTATCATAAATGGTCCTGCAAAGGAATCTTTCAATTTCTTTGGGCCTTTTATGTTATTGAAATTAAGGGTTGATACTAAAACCAAGTCCCCTATTTTGAAATCAGGTGGCTTATGACTTTTATCCCATCTTTCTTTTGCATATTTAAAAGAATCTTGCATGCATCTGTTTGCATGGTGTCTTGCTTTATCAAGCATTATCTTGAAACTGCTTGCTGTTGGATGTATATCCACTAAGTCCTTTTTGAGGGTATCATAAGGAAGTCTTGGATTCCAACCTTTCTCTAGCATTGCTGGTGTTTTGCCAGTAGAAGAATGGATTGATTTCTTATATGCCAGTTCAAGTGCTGGTATTAGTGTACACCAATCATGGGTAAAACCATCAGAATCTTTGAATTCTAGCCCATAAGCACAGAATCTTCTGATCGTATCCTCTAGGGTCTGTATCATTCTTTCTGCTAGACCATCAGTTTGAGGATGATAAGCTGTTGAGAATGATAGCTTTGTCCCAAACAAGTTATGGAGGTTTGTCCATAATGCTGAAGTGAACTTTGGGTCTCTGTCACTTATAATATTTTGGAATAAGCCTGTGTGGCTAATGACTTTATTCCATATCATTATGGCTGTATCCATAGCTGTGTCATCTTTATGACATGGTAAGAACATGGGAGTTTTACTGTACCTGTCAACTAACACTAGGCATGCATTATAACTCCTGTCTCCTCCTGGAGGTAAGGCTGTTACCCAATCCATATGAACTATTTCCCATGGGGATTTTGGTTCTTGGATTTGGATCATCATTCCAAATTTCTTTCCTGTGGCTCTGTTGGCTTTTTGACATCTGTCACAGGTTTGGCAGTACTCTGAAACATCTTTCTTCCAATTTGGCCACCAAGAGCAGGTTTTCACCCTTTCTAGTGTCCTATCTTCTGAGAGATGTCCAGATGCAACACTATCATGACACTCATGTAAAATAGTGTTTATTAGTGTTCTATCTGTTAAGGCCATAACACATGTGTGTTTTGTTCTATGGTAAAGGATTCCATCAAGGAGGTGAAATCTTCCTTCATCATATGCCTTTTTCCATATTTCATCTAGTTTTGATGAAAGTGATGGATCTTTGCAGTCTTTCATTAGAAGTTGGCTTAAGATATGGCAATTTTTGTCTGTCTTATAGCTTTCTTTAACTTGGTTAAAGAATTCTGTGCCAATGTCAGTAACACATATTCCTTCTATATGGTGCTCTTCTTGTGGTACCCATGCTGGATTGTCAGGGGTATTTGCTAGAGCCCATCTGCTAAGACCATCTGCATTTTTATGAATATTTCCAGATTTATGAACAATAGTCATATTTCCTCTATATTCTTGGATAGCAATTTGCCATCTCAGCATATGTCTATTTGGAGTCTTCATATTTAATAGTGATTTCACAGCATTACAGTCTGTTATTACATCAAATACTGTGCCATCCAAATAATAATGCAATTTCTCTAAAGCCCATACTAGGCATAAGCATTCCATTTGGCTTGCTCCATACCTTGCTTCTGTTGGCTTTATCTGCCTTGAAATGAAACAAATTGGTCCTTCCACTGGTTTATCATTGATAATTTGTGTTTGGTGAAGTGCAGCACCTAGTCCTTCTCCACAAGCATCAATGTACAGTTTGAAGGGTAGTTTCCAATCTGGCATCAGAAGAAATGGGGCATTTGTTAAGGAATTTTTCAATTCTTCATATGCCTTGACTCTTTCTTCTGTCATCTCATAGACTGTTTGTTGGTCACATAGCTTATACAAGGATTTAACAATCTTTGCAAAGTCCTTTATATGCTGTCTATAGTAACCAGCAAATCCTAGAAATGATTGCATTTCTTTTTTGGTTTGAGGCATTGGTTTAAGTAGTACTGCTGCTACTTTATTTTTGTCTATGCCTAGACTAAGGCCAGATACTACATGTCCTAGTGCCTTTAATTCACTGTATGCAAAATGACATTTTTTCAAGGAAATTTTCATATTTACTTGGACTATTTTTTGTAGTACCCTTTCTAGTCTTGTAAGGTGATTTTCCCAAGTTTCTGAGCAAACTATGATATCATCAATATAGATAATCAACCATCCTTCTGATAATTCTTCAGGGAATATGGTATTCATCATTCTTTGATAATGGGAAGGTGCATTTTTTATTCCAAATGGCATTCTTAAGTATTCAAAAATTCCACAATGGACTATTATTCTTAGTAGTTTCTTGGCATTGTCTGTTAAGACATTTTGATGAAAACCCTTAAGAGCATCCATAGCTGTGATGAACTTAGCTTGTGACAATTGGGTTAATGTCTCATGGATTCTGGCTATTGGATATCTGTCTGGAATGGTATAGGTATTCAGGGCTCTGAAGTCTCCTACCATCCTTGATTTTCCATTATGCCAAGCTATAATGACAGGTGTAGTAACTTCTACTTGTTCATTATGTCCAACCTTTCTTAACACTCCAAGGTCCATTAATTCTTTAATGTGTACCTCTAAGGCTTCTCTAGCTCTTGGACTGGCTGGATAAGCAGGTCTTCTTAATAAAGGTGGGTAAGGTTTTTCTACATTAAGAATTATATCCACTTCATGTCCAATTATGGCACCTAGTGGCTCTTTGTCAGTTGCAAAGGCATTTTTATACTTAAATAAGAGGTCAATCAATTTTTCTTTCATTTTTTCTGTTAATTCTTGATTGAATTCTGCCTCTTTGAGTTGTTCAGATATAAAAAGTTCCTTTTCTGGAATTTTTTCTTCATTCTTAATAACTGTGATTTGTTTTTTGTTATTTAAGAATCCAAACTTTTGTCTTTTGTTATCTCCTATGGTAAAATATCTATCCTTTTGGTTGGAGATATCTATACCATAGATTGATAAGTAGTCATTCCCAAGTATAAAATGATTACTAGTACAGTTGTCCATTACTACAAACTCTACTTTAATTCTGACACATTGTGAGGGATGAGGAGAAATTAGTGTTAAATCAATTATTCCAAGGGGCTTCATGCTCTCACTTGCACTACTAAATTTGACACCTTGTATTGGCATAGGTTTTTCTTGCCAGTCTGGGACAATGGTTTTTAAATAGCTTTTGCCAACACAAGTGCAATATGCTCCTGTATCCAAGTTAACCTTTCCTTCTTGGTTATCAACCATAACAATACTAATACTTGATTTTCCAGCTGTATATCCCATTCCTCTTGCAGGTTTGGTTCTATACATCTTGGCATCTTGTATGTTTGTTAGATTTGTGTCAGATGTTCCAACTTGTGGAAAGTTTGAATTAACATCCAGTACTTCATAAATTATATCAATATTATTAATTTGTGCATTAATTATATTGATTTCATCACTTTCAGAGCTTTCTGACTCTTCTGTCTCTTTTTCAGAGTCAGATTCCTCTTCTTTGTCATTGTGGCTTTCTGTTTCCACAATTTCATTAATCTTTGCTTTTTTAAGGCAATTATTGGCTAAGTGTCCAATACCTCCACATTTATGGCATTTTATTTGCTCATTATTGTTGGATGTATTGGGCTTAAAGGATTCTTTTGACTTATCTTTTTTGATAAATGGTTTATTTGGGCTTTTAATGTCCAATTTTTTCCAAGTCCTGCCAATTTTTGTTCTTGTCACTATATCTTCTAGTGCATTTATATACTCTTCTGTGGAGCATGGTTCTATGCACCTGCTTCTTAGGGAATGTTCTAGTTCCCCGCCACATTTTTTAAGGATTTTCATATGCACCATCTTCTGTGACATTTCTGGGTACAGTGCATTAAGCCTTTCAACTTGTTTTAAGAACCAAGTTAAAGGTTTATCTCTCTCTGGGTCAAAGAAAGAGTTTTCAAATTCATTTTCTATCTTATACCTCCAGGCATCATTTGCCCACTTGGTGATTATTTCTTGTTTCCACCAAGACCAGGTATTTTTACCATTTGTTTGTCTTATGCCATAATACCATCTTTTTGCAGATTTCTCAAACAATGAATGTAATCTTGCAGTGATTAACTCATCTGGTATGGCATAGTCTTCTTGTAACATGTCAATTGTTTTAATAAATGACATGTGGTCATATTCACCTTCTCCTGTGAATGTTGGCCATTCCTTCAATTGAGGTGCTTCTTTCATTAAGACTTGGTTGTTGTCTTGATGACTCAAGTCTGTTATGAAAGGATTTGACAATTCCTCTTTTGTTTTAACAGGGCTTCTTATATGAGAAAATGGTGTTGATAACTTTGGCATATTTAAATTAGCCTCATTAATTTTATCCATTTTTTCTGTAATAAGCCTTATTTCACTTTGAATATCATCTTTCAGATGCATTCTTGCTTCATCACTTTTTTCCACATGGTCCAAAAGTAATTTTTGGTGTGATGAAGTCTTTTCTTCAAATTTTTCTACAGAAATACTTAATTTATTTAATTTTTCTGTAAGATTGTCAATACTCACATCATAATTGATTGTCAAAGTCTTGTCTTTGATATCTTTTATGTATTTATACAATTCTTGTTGTCCTTGTATTAATTTTTGAGTATTGTCAATTAAATTCTTTGGTTTATTATTTTCAACAATAAACTTAATGTTGTCAATTTCTTTCTTGTTTTGCACAACAATTTTTGTTAAAGAAGATAAATTGTTATTTATTTCTTGTAGTGATAATAAACTATCTTTAATTTCTTTTAGAGGTAATATACTATTTTTAATTTCTGTTAAAGTATTTACAACATCTTTGGAAAAGGTTATTTCTTTGGGAAATGAGGTTGTCTCATTCTTTGCTCTTCCTTGTCCTTGAATTCCATCAAGGTTCTGGCCATGTTGAAAACATTGTCCATGGCATCCTTTTGGATTCTTGGGATTCTGTAAGTTGGGGAATATGGTTTCCTCCAATGCTTTTTCTTGTTCTTCTTCCCTTCTTGGGGAAGTGGGTTGGCTTGAGGCTTGCTGGTAGAGGCTACTGGGGCTTCTTCCTTGGTTTCCTCCCTCTTTTTGGCATGATAATCCTTGATTTTTTTGATTTGAGGTTTGGATGACAGTGGATTCCATCCATTAGAGTATTTCACTATCTCCTCCTCTTTGAGGAACTTTTTCAGGATGTGCCAGGAGTTCATCACTCCTTGGTGTATTTGAGGCAGCATTTCCCAGTCTTTGTCCTTGTATACTGTGTAATACTGCTTGTACTGGCTCATGTAGATGTCTATTTGAGCCCTCTGAATGTGATTTGTACCTATTTGAGTTACTCATACTTAGTTCCAATTCAGGCTCAGATATCATGGGCATTTCTGGGACTTGCCTTTGGGATAAGGTACTTCCTTGTGTGGATTCTGTTCCACTGGGGATATTGCCCTTTCTTTTCCCTTTTAAGGGATCAATTCTACCTCTGAGTCCAGCACCATCTGATTGGATGGAGTATTGGGAACCTCTTCTGGTAGTCATAATTTAAAGAATAAGAAAAAATAAAAGTATTTTAGAATAAAATTCTTTTATGGCAATTTAAAAAGAGGTGCTCACCTTCAGAGTCTTGAATGGTGGGCCCTGGAAAGTCTAATTTCTTAGCTTTCTTTCTTTTGGTGATAACTGGTGTTGGAGAACTTTGACAAGTTTCTTCCACCAATCTCTCAACAGTAGCTTGGTTGTCTTCTGTTGGGTTATCTTCAAACACTAAAAAAGACAAATAAATATAAGTCTTTTTATAAGAAGTGTTATTTTTGGCAAGATATGGCAATTTGCCACGTAGAAATTGCTTTTTTATCTTTGAAAAATTGAAATAAATAAAGAAATGAGTAAAAATGAATAAAAATAACTTTTTTATTGGTTTTTAATATTTTTTAATATTTTTTATATATTTTATTTTTTTTTTATTTTTAAAGAATAAAATAAAAATGAATATGATTCTTATAAAATTAAATTATAATAAAAATTATTTTTAATTTATAAAATATCTCTTTTAATCACTAGAGTCACTCAAAGAAAGTTCTTGCAAGTCTAAGGATGTGAAAAACCAAATGTAAGACAGTACAATTATCTGCTCAAATTAAGCTCAAACTTTGATCCTCAATAACTTTTAAGATTTACACGCTACAGCAATTCAGAGAGTGAATTCTGATAGCCTGGCATAACCTTATTATGCTGCCAAGAGCTTTTCATTACATCATCAAAACTCTATTTTTGATGATTTTTCTGGTAACTCATCTTTTCTGTCGAAATTCAATATTTTAAACTTCAAACCTTGATTTCAGGGGGTTATACCCTGAATTTAATAATAAAAATTACATCATTCTTCACGAATGAACTAGTAGAATCCAACTGTATAATTTTTTTTAAGCTTGGAACACTTTCACAACGAAGTGGTCAACAGCTCTGTTGATTTTTATCAATAATTCATCATAGGTTTTAACCTTGTTTATAATTTGTAAAATAAAGTTCATATCTGTATTCCTACAGTAATTACGTGGTAACTTTATTTTTGGTTCATCATTCTATCATGTATAGCTTAGAAGATATTAGCTATGATCCTTGAATATATGCGTTGACCAAAAAAGTGCATATATTCAGGATAATTCCTTAAGTATTAACATTGGGAATTAGCTTATTAATTGTTTTATGTGTGGATTTTCATGGGGAATCCACTGGTACAATTTATTTTACATGTTGTTTCATTAGTTCTTGAGATAAATAAGTTTGTATGATTTTTATAAGATATTATACCTTATAATTCCTTAAATATTGACTTTACAGATATGCCATAAAAATGGTATATGTGTATTTTTCCATGGGGAATCCAATGGTATACTTTATTTTACATGTTGATTCATTGGTTTTTAAGTTAAACCAATTTTTGTACCAATTTATGGTATTTTTTGTATATTTAAGTAATTATTCTTAATGTATAATTATTCTAAGTAATTTTAATATAATTATATTAAAGGTATAATTGTTCTGAGTCTTTTTGTGACCTTATTGGGTATGTGGTCATATCTCAAAGGCTCACAGTTATAGTCACTGACAATTATAACAATATGAAGTGTAAAGCTCTTAATGAGACAATTAAATGTGGAAAATATGAATATTTAACCATTTATAAATGATATAAACATTATTTATAAAAGAATTATCACACACACTGTGAAGGGATAATTTTTACAGAGAAATTCTATATAAAAAAGACTAATAATAGATAAAAATAATATAGAACTTTAGAGAAAAACTTTCTTAAAATATATATTCAACACAACAAGTTAAATACAACAGTTATTATATTAAATAATTATTATAGGTTAAAAAGACACCCAAAAATCAATATTTTAAAGATAAAACAACTTTTCATAATAAAAATATGATTCAAAGAGTTTTTAAAAGGAATTTGTGGATTTTAAAAGATATTTAAGATGATAGTTTTATAAAATAAAATATATTATTGGTGATTACAACAATAATCTGCATTCTATGATTTAAATTCTTTAATTTAACATTAAGAAAGAATAAAATAGATTAAGGATTACTTTAATAATAAGATTTTATATGTAATGAAACTTTACCTGTTGAAATGTCTAATATAATTGGATTGATAATGAATGATGGACAAAAACAGTGATAAATAGACTCTTTTTATGTATGCAGAGCAGCTCTCATGATTAATAATGGATATAGAGGGAGTTCTCCGGTCAAAACTGAAAAACCATGCTTAAAAATAAGGTTCTTGACTTGATGTAACTTATCCTTAAATCCAATTTAAAGTTACCAGGGTTATTCTTAACCCCAAGTAGCTTTAATCCTCATTTGGGTTTATTATTTTAAGTTTTCATATAAGATAAGTTTATTTACATTGAATTTCATCACATGAACAGCTTAGAAATATAGCTTCAAGCAAAAATCTCTTAAACTCAATTTTTAATTAATTTTCAAAGAAATCTTAATTTTCTTTCAGTATAATCAAAAGAGTAAATTACCAGGCTAATTACCAATAAAATCTGCTTATGAAAGATACTTAAAATTTGAATTATACACAGATAACATCAAATTGTAAGCTTTGTGAAAATTTCATGCAAATCTATTAAGAATTGGAGTTTTAATAAATTTTTGAAGTTATTACTATTTTTCCACATAAAATAACAATACACACCAAACCTTAGCTTTTGATAAGGCTTCAATGCTTGTAAATTTGAAGTTTTAAGCTTTGAAAGTTCTTAAAACCTTTATTTCAAGCTTTCATACTGGGATTTACCCTTTGGCAGCTTGAAATTCCTGTCCAAATTGGGATAAAACCTGTTTAAACTTTAAGATGGGATCAAATTCTAATCTTAAAGTTTAAATAAGGTTGAAAATCCTTCAATACAGGTGTAAAACCTTAATTGAATCCTTTCAGATCCAAAAAGTTGGGTACCCCAGCTCTGTTTGGTCTTTTTCCTTTGTCCCACCTTTTTGTGTGGATTTTGTGCTTTTATTTATTTAAAGCCCTACTATGGCCTTAAACCCTTTTTAAAATGAGCCCAAGCAGGATTTACATCCTGTATGGCAAATACTTAGCCAATTCAGTAAATATATACAACACCTTAATTTTAACTAAAATTTTGGTATGCTTGCATAAGCCTTATGCAACTTTAAGTTTAAGCTTAATTAATCTTAAATTTAAAATTTTTAAAAAATGTTAAAAAAAGTTTCAATTGTACTGTGAAATTCTTAAATCTTATAATAACATTAGAAATAATAATTTTTGGGCATAACACCCTATGGGTGTACCCTAGGTTATTTTTGGTGTAGAATCCAAAAATAACATTATAATTATAGCTTTGTTTATCAAAAAAAAGTTATACTTATTTTTTGTTATTTTTTATTTCAAATTCAATTGAAAAGTCTTTTCAAGACTGAATCAACTGTATATCAAGTTATTTGTGGCCTTATGGGTATGTCATATATACCTCACAGGCTCATAATCTACCTCCTCCCAGATAAAATACCATCTCATCATACTTTCAACAAAAAAACAAAATATTAATGTTTTTTTTGGAATTTCACTTTTTTTAGATTTTTTTATTTTTATTTTTTACCTCAATTCAATTGCTTTTCTTTCTTGAGAAAAAAAATTAAAAAAACAATTAAATTTGTACTTACTATTTGTTAAGTTTTTTTTTGAATTTTATTAAGATATTCTTACTACGTTTTTTTATAGAGCTCATTGAATTTTCAAATTCATTTAATCATTTTTTTCCTTGATAATTTCTTGTTGTTTTTTTTCATTTGTTAAATATCATAATCAAAATAAACAACATCCTTAACCAACTCACCTCATAATCTTTCTCAAGCCCCCCTCACCAGCCCCTGCCAAATCAACTTTCAATTGATTGAGCTATCTTTCTTATTTTTAATCTCCAAATAAATCAATATTTTTTCTCAATATTTCTCCAGAATTCTTTAATAGCCTCCAAGATTTAGGTTTTTTTCTATTCATGGTTTCAATACCATCTTTACTACTTAATTGTTTTTTTGGATTATTTCATAAGGAAGCATTTCCAATTTTTCTTTGTCTATTTGTTTTTATTTCAAAAAGATATGCTATTTAGGGGTAGATTTTTGGGTTATCATGTTTCCTAGTTTATCCTCCTCCTTGCAATTTCCCAAGAAAACTACTCCTAATTCTCATAATCATGATAATTTACTGGTGAGAAAAAACCTTTCATTATGAAATAATGATTTATAGCTCAAATAAAACAAAAAAATATATTTCTGGATAAAGTTAGGAAAAGGACTCTTATAGTACATGATTAATTTAATAAACTTCAACCTAAATAAGTATAACTTGAATAATATCCAATAATACAAATCAGAAAAATAAATACATCAAAAATGATAAATACTGCCACTTGAAAATGCTTACCAATACCCATATATGTTTATTGATTCAAAAAAGCTCAAAAATATTCCAACAATTAATTATAAAAGTCACCCATTAATTAAAATTGGTCCAATTTCAAGAATTATTGAATAATTGATCATATAGCTATTTGACTTAGTTAATAATTGATAAGAAATGAAGAATAAAAGCCTTATTTTTGTAGTTTTGAAAAGGATTGTGTTTATATAAATATATTATTTGGGGAAATTTTCTGGAGTTTTTTGAATAAAACTTAATTTTCAAATGAATTATGTTGAAGAAGATAATAATAATTTGAAGAAATGACATAAATATGATTATTTTATTCTTTAAAGACTGAGAAAATTATTTAATAAAGGAAAAATTCAAAATAAAATGATCATTAATGAAGAAAACCTACCATATTTTAGTAAATTCACATGGTTAAGGAATAATAAATACAATTTGGAAACTAATTCAAATTTGATCATAAAAATGTATAGATTCCAAAATAAACCACATGAAGATAAAAATGATATAAATGAATGATATTATTGTTTTTGTTATTTATGAGAAGATATTGTTTTATGTCAATTCCAACTAAATTCAAGAGATCATGACATGTTTTACATTTTCATAAAGTTAAGTTAAAATTAGACTTTTAAAAATAACCTGATCTCATTAGATTGATCTGGAATAAATCCTAAATCCTTCAGAAAACCTCAAAACCGTCACCTTATCTCACTCAAGATTAATTATTTACTAATTTTGATTGATATTCTCAAATGAATTAGAAATTATTCAAAGTTTGAAAGAATCTTATGGAAATTTTCTCTTCTTAAGTGCAAAAAACAGGTTTTTGATCAAAAGCATTAAGAATAGAAAAAAATTTACAAAAATAACTAGTGTTATTTTTATTTTTCAATATTCTCAATGATTTTTTCATTCAAAAATTAATTTAAAAAATAATAATTAAAAAAAATTATAAAAATAAATCCAGTTTGTAATTTTTTTTTTCAAAGTTTTCAATTCAAAAAAATACCAAAATTAAAAAAATAAAATAAAAAAAATTTCTTTATCATTTCTTTTATATATATATATATATATATATTTGATATTTTTTCAATTTACTCATTTTAACATTAAACTACAAAAAAACAAAATGAATTTTTTTGTCTTAATTTATTTTATTTTTTTTCTTAATAATTTTATGCAAGAAAATTTTTTTATTTTGATTTTTTTTTTAAATTTTTCTTTTTCTTTTTTGATATGAATTTCAAAAAAAAAATATTGAAATTTTATCTTAATTTTTTTCTTTGGAAATCGATGAAATTTTATAAAATTTTGATCAAAAAATCTATCTTAAATTGTTATTGATTTATTGTGAATTATAAAGTTCAAATTTAAAAAGTTTGATTATTCACCATATATTGAAATTTTAATTTACTCAGGAAATTTCTTGAATATTCTATAGTTTGGGGAGGGTCTTCTTCCTCCACAAGGTAAAACTACTCATCTCTTAACTAAGAAACTACATTTTTAATATTACACAACTCACAGTCTGTTGGATAAATTCTTCAATATATTTTTTGTTTCAAATTTGATTTCTGATTTCTCTCAATGAAGACTATTTGACTTTTAAGATACCAAGTCTATTTTTATATACAGACTTGAGATATTTCAAGACAAATGTTAATAAAGATAGTTTTATCTTCACTTTGAGCTAAAATACCTTGATATCTTGGGACTATGGATAGAGAGCCTTCATAATATAAATATGTAAGAAGTTGGTCATTTTTTGAATAGTAATCAAAAGAGGATTTCAATATTTTCATATTTTGATAAAAATTCAAGTAATATGATAAACAAGTGCGGCCAAAATTTCATACAATTGTCTCCTTTTTCACATTAAAGAACATCCGAATTGAAAAAAAAATATCTTTATCAAACAAAGTCAGAAATATTTACATCTTCACTAACTCTTTTAAATTCATACATACCTCCTTTTGAAATAGAAAAAGCCTTTCAATACTTACCTGTTCTTTTTGATAAGGATATAAGGCTACCTACTAATCCAATACCTTCATAAAAAGATCTCCTCTTGCATGACCTGTAAGAATTAAGGCCTCTTGTGTAGAGATGGCCCTGACATAAATGAAACTTTGAAATTTAGTAAAAATGAAATCATTTTGTTTGAATAGATCCCAATAGAACCTTGGAAAACTCCAAAATGAATCTTTATTTTCTTCAATTATTCACAATTTCAATTGTATTCTAGTCTTGATAAGCTCATGGCTAATTTAATTAACGGGTACTTTTTCTTAAAGACCTAATTTTGTAAGAAATTTGATCATCTTGAATCATCTGGAATAATATATTGAATGAAATATGTGATTTTTGACATAATCTCCTATATTTATCAGGTGATAGATTTGGTAAGTAATTACATGTGTATACTTGAGCTTTTGGGTTGAAGGTAAATGACCTCAAATAACACTTTTCAGAAATTGAACTTAAGGTAAAGATGTATTCCTCAATTTCTAAGTAAGAGTAAAGATCTAAAACTTGTATGTAATGGAATTACTTTAATTAATGAATTAAATATTTTAAGAGTAATTTTTTAGGCTTGATTAATAGTTAGCAAAATTGAGAATCTAGTTTTTTTGAGGGATATTAATGATGAAATTTTTTATGAGTTAAATTTATTTAAATTCACTAAAATATGCCCTGAAATGTGTGATATTTAAACAAAAGAAAGGAATTAAGTACTAAAAAACATTGGGTTTTGTACCTTAAATACCATTATTAATTATGTGCGGCATTTAAAAAATACCTGAGATCAAATTCACGATTTGTGAAAAAACAAATTGGGAGTTTTAATTCAGGATTTAGCAGGTTTGAAATACCTTTATATCGATAAAAAAAGAAATTATATATTAGTTTAATATCATAGTTAAAAATAAATAATAATAAAACTCATTGTAATTAATGAGATTTAGATTAATATTACTAATTCTATAGGATAAACTGTTTTTAGAGAAATAAATAGTAAATTGATCAATAATTTGTTCTTGAAAATTTATACTTTGAATTAATAAGAAACATATTCATAAATGTGTTGATTTTTTGCCAAGCTCAAGAAAATCATCAAAGTTTTTAAAGTAAAAAATTGATATAAATGGTATTTCATAGTATAACTTATCCAATATACCAGTATAGATTTCATGAAATAATCTTAGTCAAATTTGATTTCTTATTTTATTTGAAGATGTATTATTTCACAAAAGGACTAGGTAAATTTTATATGAAGAATGTGTTCATTATTAAATCTCTTAGGGTAATTGTACTATAGCCTGTTTTTTATTTCTTTTAAAAGGGTTTCTTCTAGAAATTTTTAAACCTTTTTGTATAAAATTAAGGATTATAGGGGGGGATAACGAAGATAAAGTGTTTAGTATTTGTAAAAAGTTTGAACATGTGACAATTATAAATATTTCTTCTTTTGGTTAGTTATATCAGGTTTCTAGAAACAAGGGAAGGAATTTGGATTATTTTATTGAAAGTGAACCACTTTTTTGATCTTCTTGGCTCCTATTTTTTGAAGTAATAGCTTTCAAGTAAATATTGAAAGTACTGTTTTCTGGGCTGCTATGATATAGTTTCAGCCATTAGCGATGTGAAAAAAAATTATTATGATTGTTAAAGATGAAAAATGAAAATGAAAGATAAGTCTTGGGACTTAAATTAGCATAATTTATTGAGTTGAATACAGCTATACATCAAAGAACATTTTCATATTGGTCCAGGATTGGGGCTTAGAGTGTACAATTCTGTTAAATTAGATTGAGATGAAATCAGAAATTAAAATTACTATAGATGAAAGAAATAGATTCTGAAGGTATAAAATGATTGCACAAAATTATTATTTGATTTTGACAATTTTTGAAAGTAGAAGATATCTGAAGGAGAGAATAATTGGAGAAAGTATGATGATGAGGAATAAAAGACTGAGGATCTATGATAAAAAATTTATGTTGAAAATTGGAAAAAAATGGCCTAAAATATATAAAAAGTTCAATAGTGTGGTAATAGGGGGTAGAACTGTTGAGCAAGAGACTAATTAAGGTGAAAGTTGGAAAATCTGCAGATGAAATTTTCAGGCCCAAATTATGGCAGGACTGTTTCAGAATGCGTGGCCCGGGGCTCCTAACTTCTACCACTACCTCACCACACTCTCATAAAAATCAATATTGAAAAAAAAACGACTCAACGAAAACCAATAACCTTCAAATATCTCACCCAATCATAAATACCACCCTCATCACAACGCTAAGAAAAACCTACTTCTTGCAATCCTCTCTCACAAACCCCCTCCTTCCTCTCTCTCTTACTCTCTTGTACCTACTCTTAAAATTCTTTGCAATTCATGAGCCCTAGCCCAGCTCGCTCCAAACCACCCCCCTCTCAGCTTGCATTGCTGATGAATCCAACCCCAGATCCTCCCAACACAGACGATCATATGATCATTCCAGATATCTATGAGAGCAAACCTGGTTTACTCACCCAAACCCAATACAACAATCAACAAAGCATCTTAGCCATTATCCTCCAAAAGATAAAGATCTTAGAAAAAAGAGAAACTAACATGAATTTACCCACAGCCATAATGACACTCATAATACACTTGAATAATAGAATAGACAAATTGGCAGAAAAGAAATCAAAAATGGACAAGGTAATCAACGAGTTATTAGAAAAATAAAAACCAGCAGCAGGCAACAACAAACAAGAATAACCAGGTAAGCACTTCCCCAAACAACTACCCCTCTGTCCTTTGTAGCAGCAGTGGCAAGTGCCCCAAACAGGAAAAACCCAAACCTGTCCAGACAACCGCCACCAATGATCTGCCTAAATCAAGCTCTAGAAAACAACAAATTTAAAAAATTCCACATTGTAATTCAAACAAAATTTGGAGTGCCTAAACCCTTTGAAAAGACATCCCCACAAAGGGCATGTAACACAATCAACATGGTATTGATGGATACCAATTCCAACTGTGACAACACACCTATCCAAATTAAAGCATTCACATGTAACCTATCAGGCAAAATCAAGCTCTACAAAGGATCCAGAGCAGAGGCTCAATGGTTACTGGAAAAAAGAGTAACTTGGGCTCACTGAGCAGATCCAATTTTCATAACATCACCACCCACTTTCCCTGCTATAGCTCACTCCTTCCCAAAATATATTGTTGTTGTTGATGAAATTTGAAGAAATAGTCTCCTCAAACAAAAGAAAATAAAGAAAGAGGACATAGATTGCATATGATGGCTAGGCCACCCCAAAGAAGGAAAATCCCATGGCTTGCTACTTGCTAATCATATACTTCACCAACAGATCACTAGCCCGCCAAATTCTCCAAGGAGGCTTAATCTTTGATGGGAACTTCATGAGAACAATGACCTATGCATCACGACCACCTCAGTGTTTCAACTGCTTAAGGATAGGACACCAGGCCTTTCAATGAAAAAAATGACCTGACCTGCACAAAATGCGGCAAAACACACTGACCACAAGATTGGAAAGATCTGGGATATGCTCTTTCAATCAAAATGTGTGTATAATGCATAAAAAAAGATAAATCCAACAACCAAACAAGCGACCTCTACAAATATAAATACCACCACTAAGCACTTGGCCAAAAATGCCCAATCTTCCAAAAGGAAACTCAAAACCTAACAACCCCACCCCAAATCAATGGAAAATAATACCCAAAAAAGCTTGACAACAAGGATTAGAAGAAACACTCAAAGAACCAAAAATGAAGAGGACTCTTCCTTAGAACCAGGAAGTGATTTCATTTATATAAATCCACACTTAGACCTCATCTTTTTTCAATTGAATTGCCATAACAGATACAAGACAACAATGAGTGCTTTGAAATATGAACTAAATCACACCTCCTTGCTCCTACATAAACCATGGATCAATCTTCACAAATGGCTCCCTCCAACTCACCAGAACTGGAATAGACTCACTCCCACAACCAATCCAAAAATGAAAGAAGAAAAACCATGAACCTGCATATATATCAATAAACAAATACCATCCCACCAGATTGCAAACCAATTGCAAGAAAACACCCTGCTAACTGTGACTACTTAATTAAAAATCTCTGACTCAATTCCACACCTCACTCTTCTTTCTTCATAAAACCCACCTACCACATTCTCTGGACTCATCATGATGAACTGCAACCTTCATCATTGGCTATGGAACCCACCCAAGTATAGCCACACCCACACTCAAGCACAAGACCTCATCAAAGCCTGTGGGAAGAAGGGCTTTCACCTGATATCTCCCAGACACACTCTGACTTTCCTGGGTCCATTTGGCAGTCCCATGACAATAGACCTAACATGGGAAAACTACAAAGTCCAAAATCTCCAACCTACAGCTCAACAATAACTCCTCCAATCATCACCCAATAATAACAAAAATTACTCTGCCAAATGTCACGCCACATTCACTGGAAAAACACCTATATTCCACAATCTTCCTCAACACATTACAAAAAAAACCTTTCCAGTTGCGCATCTGAAACAGATAAAAAACCAAAAGAAGAGATATTGACAGCAATAATATCATCTCACAAAAATAAAGGAAAATGGGTCACAACTAATCCTGCTAGATCCAAACCCTGGTGGGACAAGGATCAACTGAAAAGCCTTGTAAAACTCAGAAACCAAGTGAGAAGAGAGATGCTCAAGAACCAAACTGAAAAAACTAAAAAAGAATATTACCACTACCAACAACTCTTCAAACTGAAGGTTTGGGAACTCAAAAGTAGCCACTGGAGAAATTTTCTGGTCAAAAAGGGACCTGATAATGCATATCAAGAATATAAATTCACAAGAGAAAGACAGAAAGACAAAGTCATCCCACTAAGAAATTGGGATGGTAACCTCACATTGGATATCTCAGAAAAGTCATCACTACTATTCCATGGAACTTTTATTTTGGAAACCACAACAGCAACCACAAAACCTCCTGTCAGATTTCCCCCAATCACCAAGGACAAAGTGGAAAATGAAATGTTCAATTTACCAAACAGAAAGGCACCAGGACCAGAGGGTGTACCAAATGAACTGATAAAACTATCCCAGCCCCTTCTAACGTTTCTCCTAACTAACTTATATAACCTCTGCCTCAAACAGGGAAAATATCCAAGCAGTTGGAAGGAAGCCCAGACAGCCATTTTAAGGAAGGCTTCCAAAGACAATTACACAAACCCCAAGGCCTACAGACTAATAGCACTGCTGAAAACCTTAAGCAAACTCTTTGAAAAAATAATCAACAACTGGTTAACTCACTGGGCCCACCTAAAAAACTCAATCCACCCAGGCCTGGAAGAAGTATCAATGACAAATGTGTAACACTCACAAGTGGAGAGAGGGGAAGATGATCGTGGGAATCTTCCTATATGTAAAGTCAGCATACCCATTGGTCCATAAAAGAAGGCTGATTCATCTTCTAGAGCAAAAAAATGCCCCTCTATCTGAGTTGCATAATTGATTCTTTCCTTTCTGGAAGAACCACCAGCCTGAAAATCAATAAGTTTGACTTACCTAATGGTTTACCACAGGGATCCCTGCTATCAGTAACCCTATGCCTCATATACAACTCCAACCTATTGTTCCTGAGCCCACCATCACTCAAGAAAGACAACATCTCCATTGCATATATTGACAATGTTACCCACCTCATAGCTACTGAAACCACTCGGCAAGGACTAAACAAATTCAGAGAGATCATGGTCAGATCCAAAAACTGGAGCTCAAGGTATGGGGCCATTTTCAATGATAAAAAAACTAATCTCATGATCTTCACAAGGAAAAACAACCTCTAAAGGAAATAACAATAATGGACTCAACACAGCCTCTCAGAAACAAGAGAAAATGGCTGGGAATCACCCTCACTCCCACTCAAAATCAGTCAAAATAAAAGTCAACAACACAATTAACCAGCTGTCTCAAATAATACAACCAACATTTAGACTGTGCCAAAGAGAAGCAAGAGTTCTAATTGCAGCAGTTGTGACAACACAAATCTTACATGGGAGCATAATCTGGTACACCAACAAGAATAGGAAGAAAGTGGAGAAGCAACTGAAAAACTGGTTCTTTCAAGCAATCAGGCTAAGTACAGGAATGATGAGACAGACACCCTCCCCTTTTAATTAGTCATTTGGTCGAATTAGGAACTTAACTAAACAACATATTAAACTAACTCATAACTACATCCATAATAAAATGACAGCCCCAATAGACAATGCATACAGAACATTGATCTGGAGAGAAATAACTTCCAACCAACAAACACACCCCTCCCCACTAAACAACTTACTAGAAAGACATGTCTTACTACAACAACACTTTACTAGAGCCAAAACTCTGTCTCCCTTCCCCATCCCGCCATGGTCAGCCTGGCTCACAAAACTTTTCAATATACAAATAACAAAGGAACAAGAAAAGGAGAAGGTCTTAGCGCAAATCAAAGATCAATTAGCTGAAAACACCCTGGTATTCTTTGCTTATGACTCCCTCAACCCAGGAAAGGGGGGAGGGGCTGCAGCCGTGCTAACAAACACACAAAAAAGGAAATGACTTATGTTGGGAAAGACTCAATCATAACAAATTTTGCAACAGAGCTGATGGCCCTCTATCTTTTCCAGGAACTCTTAACCAAACACATCAACATACACGGCTCCCCTCAGCCATTGCAATCTTCTCAGACAGCCAAGAGGCCCTCAAGAGCACCATACTACTGAGTAAGAAAACCCCTGGTCAGAAACTTACAACTGAAATATTCAACAACTTCCAGAATTGGTCCCAGAACTTTCCAATAAAGTCTTACTGGTGTCCAGGACACGTAGGTATCCAACAAAACAAAGAAGTTTACACATTGGCAAAAGAAGCAGCCTCCTCCACAGCACCATTCCCCCACACCTTACATCACATCAGTATATCCATATCAAGACAGACAACAAATATACACTCCAGGGCACCACCTACTCTATTGATCACAGAACTAACCAGAGTGAAATTAAAAACTCCACCAACACTAACTATCCAGGCCCTAGACCAGCTAGAAAAAGGCCTTGCTTCCACCATCCATCAATTACGCTCTGGCCACACCCCACTAAATGCCTGCCTACACCAAATCATGCAAGGAGACTCTCCCAGATGTCCACACTGCAACACACCAGAAAAAACTACTCACTATCTACTCTACTGCAGACAATTCCAAACTCAAAGGAAAGAACTAAGGAAAAATAGAAGAAAACATCAAATCTGACTCAACCCTAACAGCAGCATCTCCATACTAGATTGCCCAACTGCCTTCAACCTTGTAGCAACTACATCATCTCAACAAAAAGATTCCAATACATCAAGAACTACCTCCCTCCAAATTCAACACTCTAACCTCCCTCCCCTTTTTTTTTCTCTCTTACTGATTGTTAACCTCACTCCTTTCTCCCCATTAGTTCCTAAATTTTTCTTATCTTGCCAAGTTGCCTCCTACTCTGTTATTTTTTTTATTCCTTCTTTCTTTTATTTATCTTATCTATTTGTTTCTCTTGTAAAGGAGCCACTAATCACCTCACCCCGACACTACCAACTCCGCTAAACTCAAACAAAAACTCACCTGGATGGATTGGAAACAGTGTTAGAGGCAGTAGAACTCAATACCATGCAGCCCGGGAATCTCCGGACACCAAACCTCATACTTGCGGATGGCCTGACCACCCAACCCCAACCACACCTTATCAAGTTGGAGTGGCTTGACGACCCACTCCAAACACACACCCAAAATCTAAAAATTCAGACCCCAATTCACATCAATGGCCGAAGGGTAGAGAGAACTACTTTCCCTAGCACTGTGGAAACTCCAAACGGCACCAGAACTCAACCAAAATTTGAACATCACAAACCTTAGCATGGCCCAAGAGGCTGGCAGTCAATTGTATATAGTTAATCCCCAAACAGAGAATCACAATCTTGCAAATAGAAATTTTTAGTGTGGCATGTGAAATCAATCACACTTTAAAAAAAGCCCGGCCCGCACCCGCGCGCCAGCCAAGCTGGATGGGACTCGCGCAAATGTTAATTTTAATCCAAGTTAAGGTTAAAGTTACCTTTAAAGTTAAAGTTGCGCACAATTAAAATTTTATTTCAATTAGATTTTTGAAAATCTCAAAATTGGAAATTTAAAAATGTCCTGTCCATCTTCTCCAACTTTTCTTTCTTCTTCTTCTTCTTCGTTAAATATCGATCCATCCATCTTGGATTCAAATCAGCCGTACTCCGATCTGCCCAAATCGACGCCATCCAAATCGAATTCCTTCAAGGCATCAAAGAACAATCAACTGGAGCAAGACGTTCAAGCTGCTTTTCATTTTAGTCGGGCTCGTTCTAATACCATCAGCAACAACAATCCAACCTCACCCTCAAAATCAAGCCATTCCTTGAAATCAGGTCCTAATAATAATCGCTCAGAGCAGGTTTGGGATGACTTATTGAATCTATCTAATCCAAATTTAATCCAATCTTCCTCAAATCCTCAGCTAGATCAAGACGTCCAATTTTTTTTAAATCCAAACTCGAACTCAAATCTGATCAACTCCTCAAATCTTCAGTCAAACTCTATCATTAATAATCCAAATCAACCAATTTCATTATTAGATTTACCAATCGATCAATCGGTCAATCCATTAAATCAATTTCAAGCTATCAATCAAAACCTCTCAGAAATCTCGTTTGATTCAAGTCATGGCGCGTTAATCGATCATCGTAATCTGAAACCTATCATTTCATCCCCTCTATCTCCAAATCAAAAGATTAGTCTCAAAAAAAATAACTCTTCATCCTCTAATTTACCATCAACTCAAGCAATCATTGATAGTAACCCCATTTCATCTTCAACTCAAAAGTCTTCCTCTATCTTGTCAACTGATCATCATCAAACTTCATCATTTGTTTCGTCTACTCATTCAAATGATCAAAACCTATCATCTAATCAATCATCATCTCATTCACACTCAGGTCTCCTTTCTGATCACAAATTTCAATCTAATTCCTCACGTATCGCTATCCCTTCCTTAATGGCCTTCTCTCAAAAATTTCAATCTCCAATCGAACCTGCAAATCGTACCCTTCAATCTCATTGGAATCCCTCAAATCACTCCAGATTACATTCTTCAATTCATCCTCATGAAAACTCAAATCACAACATTGAAAATGAGTGTGATTTAGTATTTGAAACAACTCCTCGAGTATCTCTAGCAGAAGAGGACGTCTGCTTTCCTAGACTGGAGGCAGATAGGCAATTGGCAAATGAGCTTCAACCCAATCCATCAAATCAACATCATTCTTCTAATCCCCTTCAACCTTGTCTTGCTGGATTGTTACCTAACTTTCCTTTTCCATTTGATTTTAGGGCATTAGAGGAATTTGCCCAACAGGAGCGTGCTCATTTAACTCCTTCACTGCCATCACAATCCAATCCTACTCAAGATAGCAGAAGGCTTCGTCCTCCATCAAATGAAAGACTTGATGCTCGCATCCCACGCTCAAACGAACTTGACGAACCAGGTTTGGGTGGGGGCAGCGGTAGCGGAGACGAAGAATTAATGACAGGCGAAGATTTATTAGCAGTAAAAGCTGGTGTGAGACGCCGAAAGATTGGATTCCTACCATCTTCCACTGACAAGACTGATGAAAGTGGTATTAGTGACCGTCGGCCGATTGGAGTAGGTGGCAGAATGGGAATCTTAAAACATCGTAGACTCAATGACGACCCTGGATTGATGACTTCAAGGCAAAGGAAATTAGCTCTTTTTGAGGGTATTGGCCCTTTAGGTGGTATTAGTAATAATCTTCAAGCTAATTCAGCCGACGGTTCCGCAATAGTCAACTCAAAAAACGCTCTTGATTCTCGTAATGTTTTTTCTCGCAAACCGTCTCGGTCAGGTAATGATCAAGTTCAGCGTGGAAGAGCTGGACAAGTTCATTGGATGAACAACGAACGGCCTTATCGATTCTCATTTTATTCAAACGCACTCCCATCAACAATTCATGCAAGGAGCCTAGCAGAAATCCTAAGTGAAGGCCAAACGTTTGAAGATTTATTTACCGGAAGAACAAATTACAATAAAAAAAGTATGGCAGAACACGCTTCAACCACGCTTACTAGCAAGGGTCCAAAACAGTTGGGAAAAATGAACCAATCTGTTAGCCTAATCGGCCGTAATAATTCCCATGAAAGCGAAACTTCGTCCAACCCGCCCATCAGTGAGGTCGGCCTAAACTCCAAAATGGCTGAAAGCGCAAATGGAAACAAACCTAGAACTGGTGTATTGATGAGAACAGATGAAGACGCAGAGGCTAATACTTGGTGGTTAGATGTATTGTGCCCAACAGATCAAGAAATGAAACTTCTTAGTAAAGTTAGTCAAATTAATCCTGACTCTTCTTTTATCATGAATCTTCACTGAGTGACTTCCTTGCCGGGGTTTTAGGTTTTTGGGATTCATCCCTTAACAACTGAAGATATTCAAATGGAAGAAACTAGAGAAAAGATTGAATTGTTTAGGAATTATTATTTAGTTTGCTTTAGATCATTTGATCAAGATCCTTATAGTCCTACTTATTTAGAACCTTTGAATATGTATATTATCGTTTTTAGAGAAGGTACACTATCTGTCAGTCATCTTTCTCTTAATTTTACTTTTGAAAACATGGACAACTAAAATTTTTCTCAAGTTTTTAGTTTCATTTTAGAGGCACACCTCATCCGCAAAACGTTAGAAGACGAATTAAGCATTTAAAAGATTATATTAATGTTACGTCCGACTGGATTTCGTATGCCTTAATCGATGACATTACGGATGCGTTCGGACCATTAATTCAATCGATTGAATACGAAGTAGATAGTATTGATGAATTAGTTTTGATTTTAAAAGATGCCGAACAAAGTGACATGTTAAGGCGGTGAATCTTTTTTTTTTTGCTTTGTTTGCTTTATGTTAGATTCATCACTCATCCAGATCATTTTTCGTTTTGATTACAGTATTGGAACCTGTAGAAAGAAAGTAATGGGATTATTAAGATTGATGGGAAATAAAGCAGATGTAGTAAGAGGTTTATCAAAAAGATGCAACGAAAATTGGTCAGTTGCACCAAAATCAGACATTGGATTATATCTATCTGATATTCAAGATCACTTGGTCACCATGACTCAAAAGTAAGCCTTTTTCACTATAAAGCGAAATTAAGTTTCATTCATATTTTTTTTCTTCTTGACCGTTTCCTGTTGAAGTTTAAATCATTATGAAAAGATTTTATCACGATCTCATTCCAATTATTTGGCTCAAATTTCGATTGAAATGACAGGTTGGTTTAATACACTATGAGCGAATGAAGTCAAAGATTGATAGTTGATTTTCTTATTAGATGCGAACAATCAAATTAATGATGTATTAAGTAAATTAACAGCCTTAGGATCAATCTTAGTACCAATGAATTTAGTCACCGGACTTTGGGGCATGAATGTTAGTAGTTTTTCTCAAACATTTTGCTTGATTTTTTTTTTAATTTTTTAATTTTGTTTGGAAAAGGTTCATGTGCCGGGTCAAGATATTACAGAAGGTTATGCTTGGTTTATTTCAATTGTTTGTGGGCTAGTTAGCTTTGGTATAATTGGAGCCTATTTGACCTTACGATACTTGAAATTTTCAAATAAATAAAAAGATAAATACAATAAATTGCAATAAATATGCTGTAATTTAATAAATTAATGACTATGTATATTCTTTTTAAACTTCTTGAGCTCGTGTGTATGAAAAGCAACAAGCCATGAAAACTAAAAAAGCATGTTTTGACGTATCTGTATGAACTCTTTTTTCCCACTCTTTAAAGGGGCTTTAAACTGCCTTTTGTTTAGCTCCATAATTTTTGCGAAGAATTTACGTAATGATTGTTTTTAATTGAGGGTAGTCAAACATTCCACGCACGATTAAACTTTGATTAGCAGATTTTTCCGAGCTTGGAATTAAGCTGAAAATTTGGCTTAAGCAACGTGAAGTTTTGGATGTTGGAGCTCCAGTCATTAATAATTTTCATTCAATACATGTAAACTTCCATCTGTTTCTCAATTTAATAAGGGGTCTCAGTCTTCGCCGGAAATGGCAGTTTTGTGCCTCCTGATTTGGGTTATAAATGTAACGGCAGATTGACTAGGCCGCACTACTCGACATATAATCCTAAACCTAACACGTAAATAGAATATATAAATTAAGACAAAGCAAGGCTGCAGGCAATCGAAGGACAAGGCATTACGCCACAACAGGTAATGGGTCTATTTATATAAAAAGCCAAAGTATTATACTTTTTTTTTCAACAACATATTATTTTCTTCAAAAAAAAAGGAAGATTTATAGGGGATAGGGACACCTTAAACATCGTCAAGGCCACAATTAGAGACACCTGATTGTTAGTCAACCACTCAACCAGCAAAAATCAAAATCAAGAACTAATGACCAGCAACCCACAATCAAATAAAAATACTTCTTCTCTATGATCAATCTATTTTAATCTATCAAATCTTCCTGTTCATTATTTCAATCTAATCAAAAAAATAAAATATAATATAATAACTTAATCATTTCTCTTTGACTCACATTTGCGTTATCCATTTCTTTCATTTTTATTTCCCTGAAATCTGTTAATCTATTTCTATTCTACTTCCCTCATTTTTCTTTTTCATTTTTGTTTTCTTTCTTTATTTTTTACAATTGTCTGATTTTAATTTAATTTAATTTTTATCAACTTATTCCTGATTTCACACCTCAATTCATCTGGTTCAATTTTTTCCTTATCCTTTCTGTCTTCCTTAAAGTATACTGTTTTGTTTATCTTATTTTTCTTGTGTCTCTACACAATACATCAAACTCCCCCTATCATTTTAAATGCCAAAAGGATATCCCCCATAACTACATCCCAAAATATACCAAAAACATACCAAGATCAATTTGCCAACCTCAAGTGACCTGAAGGATTCTGCCAAGATAAATATATTCCAAAAACCAGTCATGTCAACATCCAAACAAACAGTAATACCCTGCAACCATGAAATTAACAACAAAAAATGACTATCCTGTATCAGAACTTCCATATGGCAAGCAACATCACTAATCAAACAGGAACACATGCTCAAATTAGGAAAAAGAAACTTTAATTCATTTAAAAAAAGAATTTTTATAATACTGGATGATTTAATTGAAAACTCAATGTTCCTACACCATGAAGGACTGATGCTGTCAAGCAATGAAAAGATGTGCCACTGAATTCCAATGTACTCACTGCCTGAAGAAATACAATCCAAAGTATTAAAACCCTGACAATTCAAAGAAATATACAACCACCTAAAGAAGACATATTTTGTAATAAAAAGGGAAAGAAAACTAGCCAACTGGGATGAAATAACCATTATATGGATGCAAACTGATGAATCCCCATCTGGGTATACCCTTTGTCTACATTAAATTGAAAATACTTACAAAAAGTGTGGTACATAATTCAATGAATACTTGATACTTGGTTTTTTTATGCAACAAGGAATTAAAGACTGGAACATTATTGCAACAACACTGTCAAGATCGGAAAATGAAAATACCAATAAAGGTACAACTCCCAGCCTTGCTATGTATCAAAAATTCTAGAATAATCATATAAAAACTAAAAGGGAGGTGATCCAAACAAGAGATTGAACAGCCTATGATTAACTAATGGAAAATTACTAAGAAAGCATAAGTAATGTGACAATGTATTTGTAAAAAACTTAATTGACCCTGCATTTTTGAAGGTGGTGATACAAGTTATCTGTTACAAACACAAGAAGTCAGGACATGTTTCTCAAGACTTGAGAAGAAAAAAAAACACAAACATAGAAAACCATCATACAAACCAGTTTCAAAATTTGAAGCATATTAACCTATAATCACATTACCAACCTACCTTTCCCCAAAACAATTAAGCTTGAAATCACAAAGAGAAAGGGGCGACTATTATTTATCAAAAAAGCAACAAAAACCAATTTCTTCAGTAAGAATTTTATTCTTCAACCCAGGTGATGACAAGGACCTCATGAATATATTTCAGAAAGAAATTTACAATTAAGAAGGTGTAGGTAAACAAGTCTTGTTATGTGAAATGGGAAAAATAACACAATTATTAGTGACAGACATGCAATATATGAATCCAAAGAGCTTTAAAACCCTTTTAAACTATCTGTCACAACAAAAACAACAGGAAAGAAAAGTTTTGTCAAAGGGTTTGGATCACTGGTTCTTAAAGGTCTAGATGGCATGATCATCCTAATTAAGAATGTTTTTCATTCCCCTAATGTTACAAAAATGTTAATATCACTGGAACCCCTGCTCAACCATAACAGTAAAATTTACACCTGTGGAAATGATTCAATTTTTTCTCAATGAAAGGAGAGTTCCATTTCTAAAGGAAGGTTGCAATTCATACAAGTAATTTTGGATTTTCCCATCCTATATAAGAAACCCTGAGCCTGTAACAAATAACAAGGTGCATAAAAGTGAGATTGTGAGATTAAAATTGAGAGTAGAAAAGAAAAATACAAAAGTCAGTAAAGCATTGGAAAAAGAAGGAAGCACATCGAAATGAAAAAATATGTTTGGAAATTTCAGCATGTTATGACTGAGGAAATTTTTAAAGGAAAGGCTAGGTGATGACATAGATTACCTATTCAATCAGGAAATTCATGATTGTACTGACTGTTTAGTCACAAAGAGTATGTCAAGGAGAAAAATACTACCTAATAATCAAATGAAAGAGCCAATGGATATAGTAATATGTGCTCTAATGAGTCCATTTAATATATCTAACATCTGATATGGTGTGGTATTTCATACCCTTTTGGTCCAATTTAAAAGCTCTTTTATATCTACAAATAGATCAGTCTAATATTCAAGAAGTAAAAAATAATAATTGATCAATTATCATGAGGAAATTAAACAGTAGAATGTATTGAAATTCAGTCATATGGATAATTAAATAAGAAAATCCTGAAAGAATGGTCTATGTAGTCTATGAAATAGAAATAAAATAAGGAAAATATAAAGAGAAGTTTAAACTTACTAATGGGAGAGGTAGTGTAAAACTCAAATTATCCTAGCTCTAATCAAATTTTGAATTAATAAGAAATAAATTCAGTAAAGTTGGGCCACTAAAATTAGAAATAAATTAGAACTTTAACAATTACCAGTAATAAGATAGAAAAAAATCAATTTATGCAAAAAAAAATTAGAAAAACCTTGGATTACACAAGATACCTATAGGAATACAAGCACAGCCACATTCTAAACCAAGAAATATAAATTAAAAACACAACTTAAGCTCAATTAAGGAAGTGAAAATCTAATACAAGAAAATTCAAATCCCCAAAATACACAGAACTCTAAACCTGCAGCTCAAAATGTGCACAAACCTATTGTTTAATAGCTTTAAAAAATTAGCTAATCCCACAAAAAATGATAAAATAACTTCAGAAGTTTACACCATAGCAAGATCATCAGAAAAGAGGGTTTAGCCATATTAAATGATTATACATGAAATTGCTGCAATCAACTGAAAATATGGTGCAATACTTCTAAGAAATGACACCATTTCAAAATTATTCACCAGAAAAAATATCTTTTATTACATAATCATTTATAAAAATGGTGAAAAAAACCAAAAAATGGTATAATTTGAGAGTCACCACTATAAAAAACTATCCCAGCCAATTGAAGTGAAAAATTCCAAGTCCCTTGTATTTGAGTTCCTCAATGGAGAGCCAAGAAATATAAATAAGGGGCCCCTCTCCCTGATTTACTTGTTTTATCCATGGAAATTATATAAAAAGAAGGAGAATAGCTCATTTATATCTTACTAGTAGGATAATCTAGCTATTTTTATTCAAGTATTATAGAGATCTAAGGTTAATTAATAGTAATATCTCATTAGCAGTAATTAAAAGAAAGTCTCAATTATATTATTAATATACCCTATCCTAATATTATTAGTCTTATAAATATAATAATAACAATGATACTAATAATATTGAGTTTATAACCAGAAACCTTATACTAAAAACAAGGAATATTCATATTATATATCTCTATTAAGGAAAACCTCAATAATTAATAGTATAATATAGTAACTTACATTTATATTATACTATATAGCTAATATATTGAATAAATATCCCTTTTATATTAAATAATAACCCAAAATTAGATTTCAAGAATCTTATTGCTATATTATATTAAAATTATCCTCTCAAGCCTTGAAGTATTATAAAAAATCATCATCAGATTAAGGCTACCCTTATACCATATATTAGTACCATTAAAGTACATCAACATCTTATAATATTAAATTCTGATCCTCATCTAATTTTACATTATCATTTAAATATGATATTTCATATTGTGTTAACTTATAGATTACTTATATGATGATTGATTAGGTCTGATACAGACTAATAGAAAGTCCTCTTTAGTTGTAAGAGCCATAGTCATCAAAAAATTGATTTGTGAGCTCTGTAGGGGAATTTCTTAGTATATTAAGATGGGTGGCTAAATAAAATAAGAACCTTTGATTCAAGGATTATTTCAGAGCTTAAAAGCTATTTGCCTGTAATTTACCCCTTACAGGCTTCATTATCAAGTACCACACTAAAAGGAGCTCACATCTGGTCTCCCAACAGTAACAATGGTATTAAATTAAACAATCAATAATCATTAAATCTTAAAATAAAACCACCTCCCAGGGAATCTATCATTTAGAAATAATTAACACTCAACAAATTTATCAAATATTAAATATAAAACTAAGTTCCATTCCAGTTTATAATCATCACCATCACAATCCTCAAATAAAACATACAAATTTTATTATTCAGTGAAATAAAGAAAACCAGAAAGTCAAACAGCTAAAGATATTAATTTACTCATTGTAACCCTAAGAACAGAACAGAATAAAAAGGAAGAATCAAGAATATTCCTATTAAATTACTTTAAAAAATAAAAATAAAAAGGAATTTAAAGAATCAGTTTAAAAAGTAAAAATAAATTAATAATCAAAATATGAATTACCAAAACTACTTGAAGATACTTTAAAAGGAAATTATACAGAAGAAAGTGAAGAATATTTTTTTTAAAAAAAAGTAAAAATCTAAATTCATATAAAAGAAAATCAAATAATTGTTAAAAAAAAAAAAATTAGAAAAAACAGAAAGGAAAGGGAAAATATTTTTCTATAAACCTGGATAAATTCAAAGTGAACTCACATTACTAAGGCATGTTTGTGATCCTTAAAGGTATTTTTATATATCCAAAAAGACTACAAATAAAAAATTATATTAAAATTAATTTATTTATATTATACAAAAAAAAAAAAAAAAATTAAAATATATATTTAAAATTTTTATAAAAATTAATTTTTTTTTTTAATATAATATAAAATAAAAATTGAATTGAAATTTAAAATTGTGAAAATAAAATTTTACTTGAAAAAAATTAAATGAAAATAATTTTTTTAAAAAAAATATTCAAAATAAAAGTTTTTTTTTTTTTTTTTTTGGAAAAAAGTTAAAAATAAAAATTATTATAACTTTTTTTTTTTTTTTTTTTTTTTTTTTTTTACAATATATAAACTTATGAGAATTATTTTGAAATTAAATTCCTCATAAAAAATTAAGTGAGGTCACCTTTAATTGAAAATTCTTTAATTTAACTCTAAATAAGCTTAAATTAATTTTTTTTGTATTTTTTTTTTATGAAAATCTCAAAATGCTCAAAACTTTAATTTAATTCACACCAAATGTGGTGTTAAAAATCAATTTTTGTGCTAAAATTGAGGTGTGATTTGTAATTTAGAAGTTATGAATAACTGGATTATTTTCAATTGAACTGTAAAAATGTGCACATGTATCAAGTAAGTGAACTTTGATTTAAATATGAGGTATCAATTATTACAGTTGTGTACTGTAAAAACTCAATTGAATTACATATTTAAATTACAAGTATAATACATGATGAGAAATAAAAGAAAAAATAAATAGGAAATATTGATTTTTGGGGGAAAGGAATCTTGGCTCCATGGGTGCCACAATCCCCCAAATTTCTTGCTGATGGGAATGGGATGTCAGAATGCCTGCAAAAGTTCCTCACTTTTGTGCTTGAATTGAGTCACAGGGTCTGTGACTCAATTGATGATGAGGTTTTGATACCAATCAGGGAAGTTTTAATTGTTTCCAAGAGGGTAAAACTTCCCTTATTATGAAAGAATCTTATTAAAACAAGTTTTAACTGGTTTTGAGGTCTCTTACACACATTCCAACTTGTTTTTAAGGCTTAAAACCAGGTATTACTATAGCACAGGCTGATTTAAGGGTCTGAAATGGCTGAAAATAGCAAAAATTGGCTAAAACCATCCCTCTTTTGGTCTAAACCAGGGTTTAATGATGCCATAATTTGCTTTTCTGTTGTCAGAGTGTTTCTCAAGATTGAAGAGAGTAAATCTTACTTTTGGAGTAAGAAAATTTGTGACTATAAAAGAATGTCTTCTTTGTCCAACCTTTCTCTTCATGTAAGAATCTTTTTCTTTTATAATTAATTTAAACACTGTTAAGAAAATCAAAATAAGATTAAAAAACCAACTTTTATATAATTTTCAACCTTTAAACCACCTGAAAAAAACATTATAATCATTTTTTACACTTGAACCATGCAAAAAGTGAATTAAAGCATCTTTCATCACTTTTAACCTTTTAGCTTTGTCTCCATATTCACTCTGGTAAATTTTGGGTGTATTTTCTCTTTAATAACATTTTTAAAGACTTTGTAATTGTATTATTTACCTGAAGCTCTTTTCTTCATCAATTCTAATTGAAATTTCTCTTGAAGAAATTTCTTTTGTAGGCTTAAATATCTCTTGTAGAGTCTTTTTGGATAAATATTTCTTGTTGGTAAAGCAATATATCTTTATAATATTTTTTTTTATACTAAGAAAGGTAAAAATCAATAAATTTAGTGTGTTTTATCTTAAAACTTTTAAAATTTACCTTATAAAAATCTTGAGGACAGGAAAAGTACTTTATTTTTAATAAAAGCTTCACATCCACACCTTAAAATGTGAGACCTAAAGAATCACCCATATCATTCACACCTGGGCCTAAAACAACATCTACTATAAAAAAACAAAGATAACAGAATATTCCAGAGAAGGTATCTAATTCTACATTGAAAAATACAAGTAAATTGAAAAATACAAGTAAATTGAAAAATAAAATCCCCATGTAGCCTCTCCTATTGTTAAGATAAGGGCTAAGGGCTATAATATTGTTTCTCATGATAATTACTTGCAAAATTTCTAGAAATAAAGTGGAAGAAGAATCCAAAATTGAAGGTGATAGTGGATAAAATATATAAAGAAAGTTTTCTTTTATGTCATAATCTGAAGAATTAAAAGAGAAAATTGATGCCATGCAAGGATATGAAGAGAAGAACTTAACACTGAATGGGGAAGAGTAGATTCAAGAAGAAGATATAGGCTAGGATATTTGGAGAATATTTTCAATAACAAAAAAAGAGAAGGAGAAATTAGTAACTTAGCTTAATCCAAGAGATTTATTTGAGAATATGGAAATATCACAAATTATCAATACAAATATGGATATATTGGAAGGGAATTTGAGAATAATGAAGTGCCCTATGCTAGTCTTCCACCAGAGATTAGGACTCATATAATTAAGGAAATGAGAATAGATAAGGTGATGCATGGTCCAAGAAAGGGATGGTGGAAATATTGTACCTGTAATTGAATTATTAGAAAGCTATATAGAGAAAGAGATAGAAGATGTGATTATATGAAGAGAAAAAGATGAATAAATAATTCCTAAGGATAAATTAAATGAAACACATTTAGATTAAACATAATCCAAAGAGTTTAATTTGAAGATAAAATTATGGGAAATGCTTTGAATAAACTAAAAGAGATTAATAGAGAAAATAAACAACAAAAAATACCCAAGATTCAGGATCAAGAAGAAAAGAATAAATTAAAATATTTAATTAAAAAAAATAAGAAAGTGACAGAAAAAGTAATTCCCAAAACTAAAACAGCTCAGTTATTTAAACAAGAAAAGAAAACAGAGGACCACAAAGATAATTTTCCAAAATTTTCAAAAAGGAATTTTTCTTATTTTACAGCCCAAAATCAATGGAAACAATATCTTAAGTGTTATTCTTTTCTTGAGGAAGAGGATTCATTAAATACCTGTAATCACTTCATTGGAGATCAAAATAAGGAATTTGTCAGTAGGAAAGGAGGTTTATTTTTATTTACAAATTGACAAAGAGCTCCAAATTATGAAGAGATCTCTCAAAGGAAATTGGTTGAAGAATTTTTGAAAGAAAAAGAAAAAATTACAAAGAAAATGAAGCTTAATAAGAATTAAAAAAACCAAGAAAATGAGAATATTAAAATTGAAGAAGCATGATAGCTCAACTGCTATAGCCAAAGCTGAAAATTAGGAAATTTGGAAACCACCTACTGTATCATCAGAAAATCAGAAATTTTCTGAATAATTATTGAATAAGAAATACCAAAAGAGGAGATGAAAGCCCAGAGAACATAAAAAGAGATACTTTAAGATCACATCAGAAAGTGGAAAAACCCATACAGAAAAGACCAAAAAAACCTGGAGCTTATATTAAAGATGAGAAAAAAGAAAGAAGAGAAAAAAAATTATTCCAACCAAATATAAGAATCTCAAAGAGGTAAAAAATGTAAAGGAATTCCCTGAAAAAGAACCTAGAGGTTATCTAAGTGAAAATAATCAAAAATAAATTAAGAAAATTACTGAAAAAATCCTATAAAGGAAGAAAATGTAGATATTCAAGAGATTATGGAAAAAATTATTGAGAATGTATTGGATCAAAAAATAAATATTACTTAGAGTAGAATTCGGTCTTGTAACTGATATTTACAATCAATTAATTAATTTTCCAAACAAAGAGAAAAACTCTAAAAACTAAATTGATAAGAAAGAAATTCAAACTAAGCTAATAAGTGCTAATAAAGCAAATTATGAATTCCTGTCCATTGGCATTCATGCAAGTATATGTAAAAAAAAGAATATAAAGAGATGGAATTAGTTGATACAGGATCATAAGTAAATATAATACAAGAAGACTCAGAAATAGAAGCAGGACTTCTAACAAGATGTCTCAGCTTGAAACTAAGGGGAATTGACAAAGAAATAGTTGAATTACCAGGATTTACTCAAATCAATTTAGCTAATAGTGAAGAAATAAATATACACCTTTTTTTAGAAAGAGGAGAAGTTCAAACAGTATTGGAAGGACCTTTTCTTCCAGATAATAACATAAGATTAGAATTTACTCAACAAAAAGGGGAAATATTCAGTTATATAGAGCCATATAGAAGAATATTATGCTTACCAATTGATTCAACACAGAAAGTACCATGGAGAGAAGAAACACCAGAAGGTATGGGGATATGTGCATCTGCTAAGCTGGAAAAATAGAATCAATATTCAATAGAGAATTTATCAAGATACAAAAATAAAGCACATTAACAAGAAATTTTACCCCTAAAGATTTGACAGTGAAGAAATAAAAGATCTAAAAGACAAAGTGAAGATAAAGGAAGAATTAGCTCAAAGGAAGACAGAAAGTGTTAATCCGAATCCTCAAGAGAGGAATATTCCAGGAAATTTGATCTTAGCAAAATAAAATGGTAATAATTCTAGCCAAATATCTCAAGCAATCAGTAGTCGTAATGTCAAACATCCTAAAAATATTCAAAGAAAACCATTAACAAATGTTTTATCACCTATTAAGGCTATGAATTATTCAGCAAAGAAAATATTCAAAATTTCTTGAAAGAAAAGTATCAAGCCTTTTGTAACAATAATTAGTATCAGTCCAGAAGATAAAACTTTCCTCTCTCAACCTCATAAATCAGCATTAAAATAATTAAAAGAAGTTTCCCTCAAAAACAAAATGTTTCAGAATAATGAGATTATAGCTTGGGGAAACCATAGAGCTCAGAAGGAGAGTAATGAATAAATTTTAAATATGAAAAATCTGCAAGAAAAAATGAAAAACTGAAGGATAGTATTAAAAACTCACACTAAAATAATAATGATTATTTTAAAGAAACTACAGATTCTAATAAAGAATCAAGTAAGAACATTATGAAGAAGAATTTTTATCAAAGAAAATCAGGTCTGAAACAAGAGTTAATTGAGCCATCACTCAGATTCAACCAAGTATCTAGGACAGGAGCTACATGCAAAAATAAATATAATAATTTTGAGAAGTCACAATCTTTTTTTCCCCAAACTCTTGAAAAAATTCATTTTAGAAATCTTAGGGAAGAGATTAGTTGAAGAAATTTATCATACTATACTATAGGAAATATTTCTTCAAGACTTATGATGGAAAAAGTAGGCTTAGAAAAAACAATTGAAATCCCCATAGGGGAAGTGACCAACATAAAGTAAAAAATATACCTTTTTTTCCAAAGGAAGAACTGTTCAAAATGGAGTACCCTTGTTATAACTCAATAAGAAAAGATAAAAAATACAATTCCAGTACAGATAAGAATATTAATAAAGCTAAAATTGATGAATTTAGTTATGAGAATGCAATAAAATAACTCTCTCAGTTGAAAATTGAAAGGGAGTTAAATAAAAAAGAAACCTTTTCCCCTGAGAAGGAATTATCTGGCTAATCTCATAATAACATTTACCTTTAAAGAAAAATTAATTCAACATTTAAAAAATATAAATCTATAATGAACTATTAAAGGAATTAGTTTATAAAAAATACAGCACATCAACCAAATATCATAGGAAAGAATCATCCTGAATCAGAATATGAAGATAAAGTAGGATTTTTTTGTCAAATGAAAATATAGGAAGAAGGAAAATATGAACACAAATATCTATTTAATGAATAATAACTCCCTTGGGAAGGATATACAAATCGGAAGCCCCTAAAAACTGCCAACTTCAATTTTGAACACAATACAAATTCTAGGGGAAACTGTGAATGTTGAAACCAATTTGTTAAGTGGGTGGAAGATATGAGGGCACCTGAAAAAGAATAAAGTGAAAAAAAATGAGAAATAAAAATATTAATAAAAAGAAAAAGACAAAAGAAGAAGAAGAATATTTTTGGTTTACTTAGAATAAAATGCTATGTCAAATTTTGCAAACCCATTTGACGGGGAAATATAAAATATCAACACAGAATGAGGACTTGTCAGAAAACATAAATAATGATAAGAAAATTAATCTTTAGTATTTGAATAATACAAAAAAGTTTCAATATGAATATTGAAATAAATAAAGAAAATGAACTTAAAGATAAGAAAGCCAATTGTAAGGCTAAGCTTTCCAGAAAATATTCACAACCTTAAGAGGTTTTGACTATAATGATAATGCTATTTTACTCTGATATTATGAATTTAAGCTTTATAGTCTCATATATCCAAAAAAACTAATAAAAAAAGAGAGTTTAAAGTGTATTGGTATCAGAATTTCATATATTAGTTGAAAAAGACTTGACAAACTGCGGGGTTGGGTGTCTATTTCATGAATCCAGCCTTATGATTTAAGCTTTTGGGATGGAATTATAGGTAATTTCAGTTTGAACTTACAATTATATTGTCATTAGTTCAATATAATAATTGATAAATTCAAAAGAATAAATAATATAATCTCATGTGAAGAATAAAGCAAAAAAAGCCAAGGGGATATATTTGAAAGTGCAAAATAAGCAAGATAATAAATAACAAATTTTGATAATAGAAAAAAAGTGGACAAACAAGAAACAAAGCATTCCAAAACACATAGAAAGAGGGGTGACCAGTTTTGTTCAGAGCTTCTATAATTCATTTTTCAATTGGTTCTATTTTATAAGAAAAATAATTACAAGTAACCCCATTTCTTACAAGAAGGAATATTTGAAAAAATACATGAAATGAAGTAAAATGAAATAATAATAATACTACTAGTCGTAAAATATTCTAAATAATTATGAAGATAATACAAGTCATAAAATTAAATCAAAAATTATAATAAATCCTATGTGTTTTGATATCTTCAAATAATTATAGATTGTTGTTATAAAGAAAAGAGGATATATAATCAAAGGGATAGCTGGCCAGGTTAAACCTACCTAACAATGTTTCTTTATAAAACTGATTTATTCTTTTTAATTACCTTACTTTAAATATTGAAAAATCATATAATAAAAGAGAAACAAAATTCATTTTGAGTGCAGATAAGGGTGAAAAATACCTCTTTTTATATTAAATATGGAGAAAGTTTCTTCTACCCACAATTCAGCCCTCAAGCTTTCTACATATTGAAAGCTTTATTAAAATTTGGATACTACATTTTGTTGACCTTTGAACCCCATTCCCAATTTCATCAACACTGAAATAAATTTAATGAATAAGATATTGATTGGGTTTTAAAGTTAATTAATCTTTGATTTCATTTTGATAATCCTAATTAATTTAAGATTATTCTATTTTGTCAAATTCATGCTTAGCTCCATTCAGAAAAAGAAAAGCCTAATTAAGGTCAATTAAAATGAATTAATTGATACTTAATCTGAATTTTAACATCAAATATATTATATATTAATTTCAAATTGGTGGAATGTGATGTTGTCAGCCTGTGACTCCAAACAGAGTGCCAGCTTGAAATCAGAATACCACAAGTAATAGTATAGAAATTATTGAAAAAATAGTCATTACAGGTATAAATACAAAGAGGGAAAATCTTCAAATATAAAAATACCAACATTATCCAAATAGGATAAGAAGAAACAACTCAAATATAATACAAAATAAGTAAAGAACCTTATTTTCACCTCTTGTACAGCTTATGCATATTTAATTCAGCCCCAAGAAAAATGGTATTTTTCTTGATTCTCTCAATGAGAGATATGCAATGGTATCATCCATTTTCCTTTAGAACCCTTACCTCAGGAAATATCATTTTAGCCCCTTTTTACCAAAGAAACCCCTTAAAAGTCCAAGAGGCCTCATACAAAACTGCTCCAAAGTATAGCAAAATTAAAGATATAAATGAGGAATTTGATTTGAGATAACCTGGAGCTCTGTATCTATAAAATTG
The DNA here is from genome assembly GCA_023105745.1 of Austropuccinia psidii. NCBI lineage: Eukaryota > Fungi > Basidiomycota > Pucciniomycetes > Pucciniales > Sphaerophragmiaceae > Austropuccinia > Austropuccinia psidii. The sequence continues at coordinate 5,555,356 of JALGQZ010000016.1, read as the reverse complement.
GAAGAGGGATCTTTTCTAAAAATACAGGATTTCAGAAAATATCAATATAAAGAAGCCCCTCCATCTTTGCCATGTATTCATAAAGCTGTACTGTAAAGTATACCAAACTGTAGAGCTCGTAAAGGCTTACACTTATGTACCATTATAGTAAAAATATCTTCCAAATTGTAAAAGATATCTGGCTTGGAGGTTTCTGATGCCACACACCAATGTATTTAATACATTAAACAACCTAGAACCCTTATAACATTTTCTATTTTTGAGAAGGGTGAACATGAAGCATACCAAATTGATAATCTCAAAAGGTACTTAAGCTCTGTGCTCTTATATTATTGATATCTCAAAAAAAAGACTGAGATATCTGGGATGTAAGGTTCTTGGCCAATACTAGCTGGTATCAAACCTTTAGCAACCAGTACTGTCCTTATACTTGAGATAAAGGTTTCTTAAGGCTTATACCCACCCAGGAGGACTAATATTAGTCATACAAACACCCAGGCCATGTCAAAAAACTTTTTAAGTGGCCTGGGAAGAAAAATTTCATTATGTATTAATCCAGAACGATCATTTATGGTCCTAAAATCACAATTCTGACTATACTGATGTCAGAATTGATGATATAGACCCACAATTAAGCCTCAAGGGTGAAAATTTCACTCTTCTGAAATTTGAAAAGCTTAACAGCCCTTAAAAGTACCCAGAAGAGATAAAAGCAGGTATTTCCTCACTGGAAAGATATTCATCATCTTATCTCAATATTACTACATGGTTAAGCTGTCATACATCCGTTTTATATTTATAATATATCATATATAATTATAATTAATGATTGTTGAGGCTGCTATTATAGTCAATTGATATTTAACTTATGAAACCAAGAATCTAAGTAGCTTCATCACCACTGCTATCATGAACAATAGAGTCCTTTAATCTTATTCTAATCCGTCTTAACTGTGTAACAGTCATAGTACTAGTTGAATTTACGTCTATTTAGCTACTAAATGGACTAAAACTGACAATTTGGGGGCCTAGCCATGGGGTTTAGCAATACTGGATGTAATTTGGAGTGAGTGTGGCACATTTTTACTATTTTTAAAGGTATTGCACTATAAAAGGGAGTAAATTCCAAATTTTATTATTCTTCCTCCAAATTTTCTACTGTAAAATATAATATATATCATCATGTATTATGAATTTTCCTTTTACTCAAAAAATATATATTGAGATATATTTCATTGAGTATATATAGTAGTTTATCATTACAACATCAATAATTCCACAAAAATTAAGAATAATGAAGTATTATTATTCAATTTGTTTTACATATTTTAATATAAGAACCATTATGTTTCACCAAAGTGCGTGAAATTAAATAAAAAAATATTTATTAATAAAAAATTAATACATATATATAATAAATTAGGTTCTTATTATCCAAAATGTAATATTTCAATGAAATATTACTGTAAAAAAGATTTTCACTCAAATTGAAATTAAAACTTGAAATTAATTGATATTTTTCTAAATAATCAAGTATTCAAAAAATCAATATCACTAATACAATACTTATAGTATAGAAATTATTGAAATAATAATTTTGACATGTTTTGATATTGAATTCCAAAGACACCACAATAGCTAAGTGAATAATTCACAAAACACTTGGATGTTAACATTTTTACCTATAAATTATAAGTAAAAAAACCTCAAAAACTGTTTTTTTTGAAAAACAACATAAAAAACATCTAAAAAACTTAAAAAACCATAAAAAACAAGAAAATAAACTGTAATTTTTTTTTTGTTTTATCAAAAACTGACATACAAAAATATTTTCTTTCTTTTAAAAGTGGAAAAAGATTACACTCTACTGGAAATTCACTCACAAGGATATCCTTATGTGAAAGAATCAAAAGAAAGAGAGGTTCTGCCAAGGACCAAAGGAAAGAAAAAAGGAATAATGAAGCGGACACAAAATAAAAGTAGTGGACACCCATAGCTGTACCAAGGGAAAAGAAACCCAGAAAAGCACCAAAAAAGCAGGTTGGATCACCAAAACCAGTCAAAAAACAGAAAATGCTGTAATAAGCCCAATTTTGAACTCCAAAAAAATTGCCGAAGAGTATAGAACATAAATTTGTACAAGGTCCTGACAAAGGTAAATAAATTTTTAAAAATACATAATTTCTTTTTATGTCATTTTTTAACATTTTTAACATGAAAAATCCATTTGTTAGAGCTGTGGGATTCCCAAGAAATCATCCAGAAACCTGGACAAGAAACAGAGGAGGAATAGGACAATAAATTACTGTATTTAAAGACCAGAAAAGGACTTGAAATCAGGGGACTCTTGCCAAAAGTCCCATCCCAGATCAAATAAAACCCAGAAGTACAACCAGGGAGTTGGAAAGATGCAGAAAAAGTCATGCAAATTCAAAAACTAATGAAAGAACGTTTTTCATGGAGTATGGACAAAAAAAGGTTCAGCATAGCAGCATCAGGGTCAGAAATAAGAATAACAACCCAGAAGATCTTCCTAAAGGAGATGCATTTTCTGGGTCTCATGAAAGAAAGGAAAGACTGGAATCCCAAAAAGAATTTGAGGGTCTTAAAAGAAAGAGAAACCAGGCAGCCACACATGCCATGGAAAATCTTTGGAATATTGAAGACACAAGTCAGATTCAGGAACCCCAAGGCAGGGAGGAGGAAATTACATCTTCCCCACAACAGTCCAGCAGTTCCAGGACTTAAAAAAAGGCCAGTTCATCCAGCACTCCCCTGTCATCCCTGGTAGCTACCAGCAGAGAACAAGGAGCCCAAAGGAGAACCATGATTTCTTTCAACCACAGAAAGAAAGAAGAAGATGCCTTGATTAAGAAACTCATGGAATTAGTCCAAGAGGTGCAAAAAAGCAAAAATGGTTTTAGCTACAAATAATATTACTGGCTTGGAATCAATTGATCCAGAGCTCATTACTGAAAATACAATCCCCACCAATAACTTTGAAAACAATGAACCTGTGAATTATAAGTTGACATGGGAAAAATTAGCCTAGATTCAGTGGACAAATGTGACCTCACCAGATGTGAGACAATAAACAAAAACATCTAAAGAAGAGAATTCTTCCCAAGAAACAGTCATTAAAGACTTAAACTAAAATTTAGCCAAAATATGGGTAGAATTTGAAAAAACAAATATACAGTTGAACTGAATGCTAGAGGAACAATAGACTATAAAGAGAGACTTAAGAAATGCTCAGAAAGAGAAGGAGAATCTTGGAGAAGAGATTTATTACCTCTATGATAAAGAGGAACAAGAAAAAAATCTCTTATTTACAACAAAACAAACTAATGGCCCCATAATCACCAACCGTCAACAAGTAAAAGAAGAAAAGAAATAAGATACCAACAAACCCAAATATCAAGATCCAAGGTTAATATCTGAATAAATTTACCAAGATGGTGAAAGCCTTAGTTAATCAGAGAAAAAAAGAACTCAAACAATCACCAGAAGTGGCAAATTGGCCAAATTTTCCAGGGATTGTAGAATATGATTGTATGGAGCTCATTGATTATATTAATGGACTATTTGTTTATGTCCCAAATGTACAAGAATACTTGATCACCACAAGACTCAACACAGTATTCAGAGGCCATGAAAGCATATGGTTCACAGAGATGAAAGACATACATGGCAGAAAACGTTTCCCATGGTGGAGGAACGAAATAATACAAAAGTATAGCAATGGTGTGGTATTCCATACCTTTTTACCAGTTTCAAGTATTTTTTTTGAAAATTAACAGTTGGAAAATCAAGATCAAAATGACTAATTCAGGAAATTACCACTCAAAGGACATGATTAAAGATCACACACACTCAGGAATAACCTCAATAGTAGGGAGGAATGGAAGATTTAGCATTCAGAATTGAAATAATCAATATATTTATACAACTAAATAAATAATAGGGGAATCTAATCTTATGGAATTATATAAGAAAACCTACATATAAGCCTTACAGGATCAACAATAGGCTTAATACATACAGAAACTCAAAATTACATAGGAAAAGTAACATTGTAACACTATATCCACTCTAAATCCATCAAGAAGATTATATTACTAAGAATTACAGTAACCAAATACAGTGCATGTGACACAAGGATCATATGACAGTATCCAATTCAACTCAATACATGAAAATCCACTAAAAACTTAAAAAATTACACAACAATACAGGAGCCCAAATAAGACTTATGCAGTCCAAATGCATAAGATCTGTACAGTACACAGCCTCAGGATCATCAAATACAACTCAATTCAATTTCAACCAGCTGCATGCAAGGGGAATACACTAAACTGTAAACCACACAGCAATTACAGTAATCAAGAATTAAAACCCAAGATATCCCCACATTACACAGCATGATCACCTGGAACTAGATAAATCTTACAAACAAATTATACAGGGGCTTATTCACATGACACCACCTTCATCCTTAACTCACCAGCATTAATTCCTCAAGGCTATGCAAGCTGACTAAATCAGTGCAAAAGAAAAGTCACCTGATATTTTTATCAAAAATCCCCACCAAGAAAAACATCTCAACCTTCATTTTGACCAAACAAATGGAAAAAATATCTCAGTCATATGACACCATTCTCAATTTTACACACTAGCATTAATCTCTCAAGGCTGTGCAAGATTACTAATACAGTGTAGCAGATAGGTCATCTGACTTTTGTTACAAAAAATCTACACCAGCAAAATTCTCTCAAGGGCAAGAATAACACTTTACATGGAGAGCCCATGGGTACTTCTCACAACATAAAAAGAGGCCTCTCTCTCATTTTTTCTCCTCTTTCCTCATGCAAATAATTATATAACAAGAAGGAGAATAATTATTCAACCCTTACTAGTAGGTTAATATAGAAATTATTATTATTATTATTACATTACATTAAAAGTGATTTATATATAGCTGTAGTTAACAGTAGGTCTGCCTATATTATAGATTCATCTATTAGTGAAATACTCATATTCAACAAAATATTCATATTATACTCTTCTCACTAGAAGAAAATCCATATCACTATTATTATTATCACAAAATACATTTTACATATTATCAAAATTATTTACCAACAACAACTATTTAAACTATCAAACAATATTATTATATTATCACAATTACTAAATTTTCTCATATTGAACTATTATCCATTAAAACAAAATACCTTCAACAAAGAAAACAACTTGAAATCTCCACTCAGTACTATTATATCTATTATTTATCTACTCAATTATTATTTTATTATCTTGAAATCCCCTACAAATTTGTTATTTAAAGTTATTATTATTTTATAATTGATCTGATTATTGAATAGGTCTGATAGAGACTGCTGAAAAGTCTTCTCTAGTTGTAAAGCCACAATCTTAAATATTGATTTGTGAGCTCTGTAGGAAGATTGTTTAGTATATTCAGAGGGGCAGCTAAAACACCATTAGCACCCTTGGTTACAGGATTATTTCAGCAATTCAAAACTGTTTACCTGTGATTTCCCCCTCAAGGACTGCCTTATCCAATCCCACACTAAAAGGAGTTCCACAATGGCACTTGTATTTGGAGGAAAAAAAAATATTTTGAGTGTGACATTTACTCCACAGAGAAAGACCCCTATTAATGGTGTCCTAAACAAACAAAAACACATAAATATATGGATCCTCACATGGAATCAGAAAGGAGGAACCATAAGCGTCTGACAAAATTTCCAGGAGACTTAGAGCATTCAATAAGATGCAGATGCAGAAAAACCAGAAGCACTGATGACATTGAAAATTTCATACAAGATGTAAGAAAAATAATATCTATTGAGAGGTTCACCTCTTATGAAAACAACTTTGAAGACAAAAAAAAGTCTGAAGTGAAAGAAACTCATAAATATAAGAAAAAAGGAACTCCCAAAAAGAAAAATTTATTCCCCAACTGTGGGTCACCAGACCATTATGAAAACAATTTTACAAGATCAAAAAATGAAAAATATATACAATTGATGAGGAATCAGAGGAAGAAAAAACAGATGAAAAATAGAATTCTGAAAGTATAGGAAATGGCCTCAAAGAAGATTCACAGAGTAAATAAAAAACATAAAGAAATAAATAGTGTAATCCAATTAATAAAATTCACTTCATATACAAGATATTGAATTAGACTCTGTAATACCACAAGTAACCACAAACAAAGAGCTCTTTGAACACCCACAGGATGCACAAACATTCCTGCTGACAACAGACAAGGAAATGGGGTTTATCCATGGAACATTTTAAAAATTGACAGTGTACATTGAAAACTTCAAAACTCCAATGATAATTGACACAGAAGCTAGTTGCTCCATAGTAACAAAGGAATAACTGAATAATGGCTTACCCAAATGGGTGGAATAGTTAATCCCCAAAAAGTAAATGAAATGAAAAAGTGCATCAGGAAGGATGAATTCTCTTGGGACAATTATCAAAGACATAATTCTCCCCCACAAAAAAAGGAAATATAAGACTAAAGCATGAGTTTTTAGTCTTGGATAATTCACAAGTACAATAATTCATGCAGGCCACAGAGTACCAAAAGCTATATGTTATGAGAATTTGTAATAGTAAGACCAGGTATGGTACTATGGAAAAAAATAAGGAAAAAAAAAGTTCCCCTTTGACATAAAGAATGCCACAAATGAAAATATACTTAAATAGATGTTTGTAGAATTCAAAGAAGCCCAATATGGAACACAACTTACCAGTAAGATGAAACTCAGCTTACTCAAACTATTAAGAAAGTAAAGAGGGGATTTTTCAATTGGAGATAAACCCCTAGAAAAAATAAAGGGACATGATATAGAGCTATATATGGATTCAGAAAGAGCCTACTTACCCATGCTAAAAAGACCACCTTACCAAGAAATCCTGGAAACTAGGAAAAACATTGTGAAGCACATCAATTAAATCCAAGAAAATAGGAAATAATGAGATATTAGAAGTCACTGCAAAAGTCTTAATTAATTAAGTTAATGGCAAATATAGATTGTATGGATATTTCTGATCCCAGAATAACTAAACCAAAGCAGAAAGGTACTCCATGCACTAGATAAACTTAAAAACACCAAATTAAAAACAAAGATGGAATGAATGAAAGGCTTCCATCAGAATTATGTGAAGCAGAACTACATAAAGCTATTAAGAATCATATGCCACATGGGCATTTATGAATACAGCAGGATGCAATTTGGCATAAAAAATGAACCAGCACACTTCCAAAAAATGATGGACACCATATTTCAGGATAAAATAATGGAAGGGTGGATAGTAGTGAACATTGATTAAATAATTGTATACTCAAAAAAATGAGGGGATCATGTGAGAAAAATTGCCAGAATATTGAGAAAATTCACACCAATAAATATGAAAATTTGTCTCAAGAAATATAATTTTGGCCAACAAGAACTTTTGCCATTAGGGCACAAGGTCTCAGGCTTAATCTTAGCCACAGAACAGAATAAAGTAGCTGAAGTAATGAAGAAGCCAGTACCAGAGAACATAAAACAAATGCCAAATTTTCTAGGATTTTCTAATTACTACATATGCCACAACAAAATATTTGTGGATATATTTAGTAGCCTATAAAAGTTATGTTAAAAGGATGTAGTCTCTGAAGTTACCAAGGAAAGGAGGGATGCATTTGAAAAAAAATATTAACTAAAACATGCACCTGTACTAATTATTCCTGAGTTTTAGCTAAAATTAAAATTATACATTGATGCAGCATGTAGTAAAGGACTAGAAGCTGCACTCCACCTGAGACAACTAGTAAATGGTATACCCAAAGAAGGAGTAATATGTTACATATATATACAGCTAAAATAATAAGAAGACAGATATGGAGACACTCAAACAGAGTTTATATGTAAAGTATGGGAGCTAGAGAAGCTCCACTACTACCTAGAAGGAGCAGTTTTTGAAGTATTCACTGATTGAGCAGCCTTGAACTCATTGTTGAATATGAAAGCAACCAAGAGACATATTATAAGGTGGAAGATAGATACACAAGAGTATAGAGGGAATATGACCATTATATAAAAGGAAGTTACGAGTAATACAAATGCAGATAGCCTCAGTAGATTGCCACTGAAAAATAATCAAGCAAACCCAGCATATGATCCAGATAATGGGACAAAAATACCCATGAAATACCTGGAAATACACAGAAAGAGAAATTTCAAGCTGTCAAATTGGGAATTACACAATGATCCCTAAAATAAAGTCCAAAGCTTTGAAGAAGGAAAAGAGTTACTCATATTAGAAATTAGCTCTTCAAATCTGAACACAGAATTCCTCAAAGTGGTGAAGTAATCATACAGAAAACAAAAGCAGTATAGTATATTGACACAGCTTTCAAATAAAAATCATAAAAGCCCAGAAATGGAAAGAAAACTGGAAGACCCATGGATAAAGAAATTTGAGGAAAATAAATACTTCTTTATAGATGAACTACTGTATCATAGGGAAAAACACACAAATGCCATGGTAATAGTAGGATGCAAACACATCTCACCAATACTGCAAGAATGCCATGAATGTCCATATATGGGGAGAATCAGTGAAGAGAGAAATAAAGAAATAATATTTAATACATCCTGGTGGCAAAAGTGGGGAAATTTCATGAGTGAAAAAACAGCACATACACCAGATTTGAAAAATACAACAAAAGCCATGGGAGAAAGTATTGACTACTCCAGGAAATAGAAGAACCCAAGCACCCATGGGAAATAATAAATGAAGACTAGGTAACAGGACTTGTCCCTTGAGGAAAATATGGATTAAATGCATACCTAATAGTGTTGTACAGGTATAGCAAGGGTGTAATATGCCTCCTCTTCCATAAAGAAGACACAGAAATGGACACTGCCATTCTATTGTGGAAAAAAATCATAGCCTATTGTGGTGTTCAAAGAATTATAATCAGTGACAGGGACTGAAAATTCACATCAGAATTCTGCACCAACCTATATGAGATTTCAGGAACTAAATTAGCATTCTCAACAGCCTACCATCAAAAAACTGATGAATTGGCAGAAAGGATGATTAAAAATTTGGAATTTATAATTGGAAGATTTTGTGATTATGGAATGGAATACAAAGACCATAAAGGATACACCCATGACTGAGTGACACTTCTAATAGAAGCACAACTGGCTTATAACACTTGTGCATACTCAACAACAGAAAAGATACCTGCAATATCATAGAAAGGATGGAATCCAATTTTACCAGTAGATTACCTTAAGAGAAACCTGCTTTAAGTACATCCCACAGCCAAAATTTTGCAAAAAATGTAGAAAAAAGCATGTGAAAACTCAGAAAAATCAATAGTAGAAGCTAAAATGTGTAATAAACAGAGGTATGAAAAAATTCACCAAGAACCTTATTTCAAAGAAGGAGATCAAGTCCTTATCTCAAAGTTTAACTTCAATAACTTGAAGGGTCCCAAGAAGATGAGACACTCATTTGTAGGGCCATTAACAATAATAAGGCTGATAGGGAGGAATTCAGTAGAGGTCAAATTGACTGAGGAATTATTCAGGAAAAATCCAGTTTTTCCATTAGACTTGATCAAGCCATATCATCAGAAAGACAATACAAAATTCACTAATAGGAAAAGGAGTGTCAAAAATTAGAAATTGGTAGAAGAAGAAGGCTCACCTGGAATAATAAGCAAGATAATCAAAGAAAGAATATTAAGAATAAATGGGAAAGACAATAGAAAATACCTGGTCAGCTTCAAAAATCAACCAGAAGATAAAGATAAAGGGCTATCTGAGGAAGAAATACCAGATGGAAAAATTCACCTCAGAAGGTTAAGAGTCTCATAAATGATGAGAATTCTTTGTAGGGAGGGTATGTCAGCCTGTGACCTCAAACAGAGCATCACCTTGACATCCAAATACCATCTGTAATGGTATAGCAAGTATTGCGCAAACATAGCCAATACAGGTTTAAATACAACAAGCAAAGATATCCAAGTAAAAGTATACCAACTTTATCCAAAGAGGATAAGAAACAACAAAAATACAACAATTCAAAGATAAGACAAAATAAGACAAAAACCTTATTTTGATCATCTGTTTTCCTGTAACACTCTTACTTCAGGAACTAAAATTATAACCCCTTAAAAGTCCAAGAGGGCTTATACAGAAATTTACAAAAGTATGAAAAAATCAAATATATAAATGTGACTTTAAATTTGAGAGACCATAGACCTCTGAATCTCCAAAACTGGAAGAGGGATCTTTTTTCAAAGGTATATTGCTAAAAAGACAGGAATTCCAAACATAGAAATATCAAGAATCCCCTGTATCTTTGCCATATAATCATAAAGATGTACTGTAAGCTATGGAAAACTGTAGAAATCATAGAGCAATGAAATTCTCTATAACTATAATACTGATGTATCATAAATTGACAAAGATATATGCATTGGAAGTTTTTGAAGCCACATACTAATGTACAAAAATACATCAAAAGACTTGGATCCCTCATTTATTTTACTATTTTCAGGAGGTGTAAGAATGAAGCATTCAAAATTGAAGATCTAAGGAAGCCCTTCAATTCTATGCTCTTGGATCCTTGATATCTTGGCTGGAAGGGTTTTGGCCAATACTGATCTGTACCAAACCTGTACCCACACACACTGTCCTTATACCTGAAATAATAGTTTCTTAATGCTTATAGCCACACAGGATTCCTAATATTAATCATCAAAACACCCTGGTTTCATCATAAAATTGCTGACGTGGACTTTGAGGAAAATTTTGATTCTTTATTGATTCAGAATGATCATTTGTGTTCCCAAAACCACAAATCTGAATATACCTATGTCAGTATATGATATAGACCCACAATTCAGGCTCCAGGGTGAAAATTTCACTCTGAAGACGTGTGAAGAGCTTAAAAGCCTTCCACAGTCCCCAGAAGAGATAAAAGCAGGTATTTCCTCACTGGAAAAAACCTTCATCACCCTATTTCAAAATTATTATGTGGGAAAACTATCATCCAACAGTAGTATCCTTATCATATATCAGATAAAATTATTATGATACCTAGTTATTTTACTTGTTATTACACTGAATTGATATTTAACTGTTGCAAACAAGACTCTTAGTAGCTTAATAACCTTTGTTATCATCAACAGTAGAGTTTTTTAGTCTTATTTCAATAATTTTTAAATGCGTCACACTCATAGTAATAATTGTATTTACATTTATTTAGCTAATATATAGACCCACCCTTCCAGTATCAACCAGCTTTAACCTGGTTAAATATCCTTTTTGGAAAGGGTTCACTTTGCTACAGTCTGGAAGGAATCACTGTGACAATAAACCTGGTACCCATGTCATGCATCTGACTCTGGTTGAAGACAAAAAATGACTATTGAAATACCAAAGCACTGAGTTTTCCATTTCTATGGCAATAAAGGGTTCTTGTCAGGCTGAGTCTATTATTAAGTGGAAATAATTTGTATTTACAACTTTAACTATGACTGTGAAATGGATGATTATGATAAAAAAGGGTTTCAATAATGGTAAGAGGGCTTTAATACTAAGAAATAGTGGTGGTGAGCACTGCTGAAAGCCCTGGATGCAGTTTTATAAGTTGGTTTACTAGAATAAAGACTACAATACTTAAGCTGAAAGTATAACTTACTTATTTTCCAAGAGTATAACTGTTTCTGAAAGTTGTACTAAATAGGAATTGAAGAACAGAATGGGGATTCCTTTTCTGGCAGAGAAAAGGCCCCTTTTATCCTGAAATGGGGTGGAAAGGTACTCTACACCATCCATGTAGAGGAAGTGAAGCTTTTTTTCACTTCAGAGTACTGGATTGTTTTTTTCACAAGGACTGTATGCTCTTTATTGGGCCCAGATGTGGTTTGAAACCACATCTGGGCAGTTTTCACAAATACAGGGTGAAGATTTTCCTCTGGGGATAACACAGCCCTCTTCTGATGTGTATGACACATAGAAAGCTGAACAGAACCTGTATAGAACCCCAGTATTGAATGAAATATGAGGTATTGAAGTATAAACAAGCTTCTTTGTCTATTTGACACCGCATAAGCATAGCTATGGGATAGTATCCCACAGTAAAGGTGTATTGGCCAAACTGTGGGATTTTGACCTTAAATCTGCTATACCTTTGTCACTATTCAAGATATTGAGCTCAAAGTTGATTCATTTTTTAGCCCTGGATGAAATCTACACAATGGTTCCTCATTTGGTATGGGTAACATTGAATATGGCAAAGCTATGCCATGTTCAAATTTTGTTATCCATGTATATGAGTTTCACAAAATCTGTATGGAACTTGTTTGCTTCATAACTTATGTTCTAGATGAGATATGGAGAAATGGATGGCACCATCAGATAGTCCTTATTGTTCTCTTTCCAAAATGACCCCACTTTAGGTATCTCACACTAAAACTGTAGAAGGCAGATGAGAGGTGAATATTTTATTCACTCTTACTTTACCTTGTTTTGGCCATAGCTTCTGTAGGTTTGGGGCTAGCTCAATTTGGCTAGTAAAATTGGACAGAACTCACTTAGAGCTTCAATTTGAATACCCATCTGCTGGGGTTAAGCCCGTTCCTCTGGATTTCAGATGAGAGGTGAAAACTAAAGATTATGCTCAGCAACCTCTTTGAGCAGGAACAACTTTGTTATTCTTTGTCCTATGATGATGGGACTTGTATATTTGGAAACAGGTGAGTTTCCTCCCTAATTTAATACCTTTTGAGCTGGTTTGGCTCAGCTCTATGCTTTAGTGATATTTTGCTCTACCATTGGTTTATGGTATTTGGTTTTGAGTCACAGGATGACATACCCTCCCTCTAAAAAAAGGCTCATCATTAATGAGACTTTTCAGCCCTCTTAGAGGCTCTGAATCTTCTCAGGCAAAAGTTACCCTCTGGTATGGCATCTTCCGCCAACCATTTATCTTTATCTGCTGTTTGGTTCTTGAATATGACCAAATATTGTCTCTGGTCTTTACAATTCAGTTCAATCTTCCTGGCCTTGATGATATTTTTCACAGGGCTGGGGGGGTCTTTCACCTCCACTATGCTTTGTGGGGTGTAGGTCTTGTTCCTGGAGGGGAATTTGTCCTCTCCTGGCTGGAAGTAGGGTTTGGCAAAACTCACTGGGAAGACTGGGTGTTTTCCAGAGAATGCCTCTGTAAGTCTAATCTCCACTGAATTTTTCCCTATCAATTTGATGATAGTGAAGGGCACCACAAATTAGTATCTCTTTTTTTGGTCCCTTAAGGCTGTTAAGGTTGAGTGTAGATACTAACACTTGGTCCCCTTCTTTGAAGTCTGGTTCCATGTGTTTTGTGTCATACCTCTGTTTGTTGTAGTATTTAGCCTCACCTATGCACTTAGCAGCTGTATCACATGCTCTCTTCCACATGTCATGGAAGTCTTTGGATGTGGAATGGATATTCAGAAGATTTTTCTTCTAGTGATCCACAGGCAATAGGGGGTTCCACCCTTTTTCTACCAGTGAGGGTGATTTCCCTGCAGTAGAGTGCTGGCTTGTGTTGTAAGCCAGTTGGACTGCTGGTAGAAGTGTGACCCAGTCACAAGTGTATCCTTAATGGTCCTTATAATCCATTCCATATGCACAGAATCTTCTTATGATGACCTCTATTGTCTAAATCATCCTTTGAGCTAAACCATCTGTCTGTGGATGGTATGCTGTAGAAAATGAAAGTTTTGTTCCAAGCATGTCATAGAGGTTGGTCCAAACTTCTGATGTGAATTTTGGGTCCCTATCACTAATGATAATTTTGGGGACTACACATGTGGATATGATGTTATTCCAGAACAACAGGGCTTTATCCATAGCTGTGTCTTCCTTGTGACATGGTAGGAATGTTACACTTTTACTGTACCTATCAACTATGACTAGGAAAGCTTTGAAGTTTTCCTTGCCTCCTGGGACTACTCCAGTGACCAAGTCTATGCTAATGGTTTCCCATGAGTTTTTGGGTTCTTCTATATGTTGAAGCAGCCCATACCTCTTTCCATGTTTTCTGTTTTCCTTCTGGCATATTTCACAAGTGTTGATGTATTAACTCAACTCTTGTTTCCATTGAGGCCACCAAGCTGTTCTTGCTACCCTCTCTTTGGTCCTGTCTTCACTCACGTGTCCCATGTAGGGGCAGTCATGGCATTCTTGCAGGATCAAGGCGATGTGGTCCCTATCTATCACTGTGAGGGAACTAGTATGCTTTTATCTGTGATGGAGTAGTCCATCTATAAGGAGACATTTGTTTTCCTTATAGTCTGTTAACCGGGGCTCCTATACTTCTGTTTAAGGAGTTGTAACATTATGATACACTTTTTGTGCTTGGAATACGTTTTAGTGACTGAACTGGAAGATTCATTATGTAGTTCTGAGGAGCTTATTCCCAAAATGGGAGTTTTTATTCCTTCAGGTTCAGTGTTACCACTGTCTGAGGTACCAAATTTTGGTGGCCATTCAGAAAATATGAAGCTTTTTCTCCTGTCTATTTTCATGAAATGGATAGGAGTCTTGGCAGCTACTTCAGGGTAATAAGCTGGGTTGCTTTTGACATTTTCAAGGGGTCACCTATTGAGGCCATCTACATTGGTGTGGCTTTTGCCTTATTTGTATATGATGTTCATGTTACCTCTATATTCTTTGATGGCTATTTGCCACCTCAAAATGTGTCTATTTGTAGCATTCATGTTAAGTAAAGACTTCAAGGCTGTGCATTCAGTGTATGCTTCAAAGACTTCACCCTCCAAGTAATAATGGAGTTTTTATAGAGCCGTGGCTAAACATAAGCATTCATTCTGAGTGGCTCCATACCTGGATTCTGAGTATTTCAATTTCCTGGAGATGTAGAAAATTACTCCCTCCCTTGGTTTACCATCCACAATTTGTCTTTGGTGAAGGGCTGCTCCTAGTTCTTGACTAAAAGCTGCATCTATGTAAAACTTGGATGGTAGTTCAAAGTCAGGTAATATGAGGACAGGTTCATTAGTGAATTCATAATTGATCCTATCATATGCATCCCTTTATTCCTTGGTAATCTCAAAAGCTACATCTTTTGAACATAATTTTTATAGACTAATAGCTATGTGGGCAGGGTTTTTAATGTGGTTTCTGTAGTAGCTAGAAAATAAAAGGAAATATTTCATCTCTTTTATGTTCTTTGGTACTGGTTTTTGCAGTACTTCTGCTACTTTGTTCTGATCTATGGCCAGGCTAAGGCTTGAGACTTTATTTCATAGTGCCAATAGTTCTTGTTGGCCAAGGTTACACTTTTTAAGTGATATTTTTAGATTAATGGGTGTGAATTTACTTATCAATCTGTCTATTTATTGCACAGGGTCTTCCCATGTCTCCAAGTGCTAATATAATCAATATATTTCACCATCCAGCCTTCCAATATTTTTTCTTGAAATATTGTGTCCATCATCCTTTGGGAACGGGCTGGAGCATTTTTATGCCAAATGGCATTCTAGTGTACTAATATATGCCCATATGAAATATAATTCTGAGAATCTTCATGAAGCTTGGTTTAACTCCATTCTGGTGAAAGCCTTTCATACAGTCCATTTTGGTTATATATTTGCCTTTTTCCAGTTTGTCCAGGGCATGAGGTATCCTTGGTATAGGGTACCTATCAGATTTTGTGTAGTTATCCATGGCTCTGAAATCTCCAAACAACCTGGATTTGCCATCATGCCAGGTGATATGGACAGGAGTGTAGATTTCCACTATTTCATTGTTTACTATCTTCCTGATAACATCCATATATAGGAGCTCATTGATGTATTTTTCAATTTCTTTCCTAGTTTAAAGGCTTGATGGATATGGAGGTCTCCTGAGCATGGGTGGATAAGGCCTTTCCACATCCAGATATAGTCCTATATAATGGCCTCAGATCTTTTCCAGAGGTTCTTTCCCAATGGAAAAGGCTGGTCTATTTTTCCTCAGCATTTTCAGTAAAATACGTTTTTGTTTACTGGTGAGGTTGTTACTGAATTGACCCTCTTTTAATTCATTGAGTAATTCTTGTAGAGGGTCTTGGCTAGACATACGGTATATATCAAGTCAATTATTTTTACTTGTTTGTACCCATGGTAATGTGCCTGTTTTTACTATTGTAAATGTCAATTCCATACATACTTTGGTAGTCTGTTACCAGTAAGAATCCTTGGATGTGATCATCTTCAACCACTAAAAACTCTGGGTTGAGTCTGATATTACCTTTCCTATGGGGTATGATTATCTCTTTGATAATGGTCCCAATGGATGTCATCTTCCCTGATGCACTCTTGAGGCTCTTTGACTTGGTTGGAAAGAGTTTCTTCCCCAAATTTGGGAAGTGGCTGTCCAGGTATTCTCTGGCCACTATGGAGCAGTGTGCACCACTATCAATGATCAGTGCATGTTGAGCATTGTCTATACAAAAAGTAATATTTGTGTCTATCCCATTTTCATATGCCATTACTATAGTTGGTGTGACTAGGAAGTTCTGTGCCTCTTGTGTGCATTTACACAAGTTCTTTTTTGAAGTATCTTGTGGAATTCCTGCTTCCAACTGTACATTCTGAATTTCTAGTTGTGCTTCCTCTTGGTACTTCACTAGAAATTCTTCTATTGGGTCTTGGTCATCATGAGAGTGTTCTCTGATGGCATCACCCATAGAGTCTGGTTCAGAATCCTCTTTTGGGGATTCTTCCTCTGGCACTTGTTCAATGGGATAGACGTTTTTCTTTGCCTTTGGACAGTGGTTAGCATAGTGATCTGTTGACCCACAATTGTGACAAGAGTTTTTCTTCTTGGTCACTTCTTCCAATCTTCATTTGGGTTTATCTTTGATTTCCACCCAGGAAGGCTGTTTCTTTTTAAAACAAATGCTTTTGTATGGGAAATATTTCCATATATTTGTCCTTTTACTTATATCTTTTAAGGTATTGGCAATTTCATCTAAAGTGAATGTAAGGTTTGTCTATTAAACTCTTGATAATAGTAGCAATATCAAGAGTAATATGACTGTCCTCAGTAGAAATATATAATATAACAAAATATTATAACCACAAAATTAAATATAATCATTACAAATAATTATATATAAAAAAATAAATTTAATTATTATTATAAAATATAATAATAAAAAATAATAATAATTATAATAAATTATAATTATTCTATTATTGTTATAGTCACTGACAGTTATAACAATAAGAAGTGTAAAGCTCTTAATGAGACAATTAAACGTGGAAAATATGAATATTAACCACTTATAAATAATATAAATATTATTTATAAAAGAATTAAAGCACACACTGTGCAGAAATAATTCTTATAGAATAAAATTATATATAAAAAAACTAATACTAGATAAAAAAGATATAGAACTTTAGAGAAAACTTACTTATAATATTTATTTAATACAACAAATCAAACAACAACAGTTATTATATTAAATAATCATTATAATTTAAAAACACACCAAAAATCAATAATTTTAAAGATGTAAAAATTTTTATAATAAAAATTAAGATTAAAGAGTTTTTAAGAGGAATTTGTGGATTTTTAGAAGATATTTAAGATGATAATTTTATATAATAAAATATATTATTGATTATTAAAACAATAATCTAAATTCTATGATTTCAATTCTTTAATTTTAATTAATAAAGAATAAAATAACTTAAGAATTACTTTAACAATAAGATTTTATATTTGATAAAACTTTACCTGTTTAAATTTCTAATATTATTGGATTGATAATGAATGATGGACAAAAACAGTGATGAAAAGACTCTCTTTATGTCTTCAGAGCAGCTCTCATGATTCATAATGAATATAGAGGGCGTGCTCAGGTCAAAGCTGAAAAACCATTGTGGGAACTCCTTTTGGTGTGGGATGAAATAAGGCAGTACCTTGAGGGGGAAATTATTGGTAAGTCTGTTTTGAATTTCAGAATTGTCCAATAACCATGGGTGCTAAGGTGTATTAGCTGCCCCTCTAAATAATACTGAATAGTCAGCCTACAGAGAATCACAAATAAAATAAGATCTGTGGCTTGAACAGATAGAGAAGACTTATCAGCAGTCTCTAAATCAGACCTATCGATAACACTTCAGTAAAACTCTGATTTAAAAAAACTAAAATTTCTGATACAGTAAAAGCTAAGATTTTTTTATTATTTTGATAAGAGTAATGATAATATTATTTTTTTTTGTTATTTAATAAAATTATTAAGAATATTTTTTTTTTTGGTTTTATTTTGATTATAATGATTTTATATATATTAGTACTAATAAAAAGACTACTGGATATTCTTTTTTTTTTTTATATTTTTAATGTTAAGTTGATATCACTACTTCTTTTTTTTTAATAATACTAAGCTTCTGATCTTTTTCACTATTTTTATACTACTATTATTTGAAAACACTAAGCTACTGAGCAAGGCTACTGATCTTTTTAATACGTTAATACCACTTATTCTTTGACAATACTAAGCTACTGAGCAAGGCTACCAAGCTTTTTACTACTAAAACACTACTACTACTACTCTAGATATCCTTCTAGTTCAGGGATGGTTGTGATCCTGGATAGTGGGAACTTGTTCCATGATCCTGGGAAAAATGAGGGAGAGAGGACCTCTATTTATAGCTTTTGGGCCTCCATAGAGCTTCTCAAAATAGGGTACTTAGAAAAAATCATAGTTGAGAGGTTTTAGCTAGTGAGACGTGTAGTTTTGGTGTAGCAGCGTGTTTTCTGAGAGAATTATGCTGGTGGTGCTTTTTCTTATCAAAATCATGTGATGTATTTGAGATAATTTGGCTGGTGAGATTTTCTTTTTATCAGGGTCATGTGAGGTCATTGAGATAATATGGCTGGTGATGTTTTCTTGAAGGTGGGGAAAGTATTTTTTTGTTTCTATTTCTACATATGTTATGAGAGAATTATGCTGGTGGTTCTTTTCCTTATCCAAATCATGTGATGTATTTGAGATAATTTGGCTGGTGAGTTTTTCTTTTTTTTTTGCCAAGAAAGTGGAGAAAATACAGCTCCTGACAATTGAAATTTCTTCTAGTCATATGATATATATGAGAAAATTATGCTGGTGTTTCTGTTTCTTATCAAAATCATGTGATGTCTTTGAGATAATTTTGCTGGTGACACTTTCATTTTTGGTGACTTTGTTACGTGTTTTCTGAGATAATTATGCTGGTGTTTCTGTTTTAGTATTGTATAATTTCATGTGGAGATTGCATAATTTCTATCAAGTTTGATGCGTGTCATTATTACTAAGCAAACATTTGTTCTTGGAAAATATATTGTAATTTTATGCATAGCCTTGAGGTATTTCTTCTTTCAATTGAATCAAGGTGGGGAAAATACAGCGCTGATTCTGTGGTCCGTCTTCATATACCTTTGTTTATATTAACTGCTTTTAATTGCATAATTTGCTATTGATGATGCAATAAGGTGGATAAAGCCTTTGATACTATACTGTTTTGATAATATCTTGAGGCTGTGTATTATATATTTCTGTTTGAAATCTGTAGTTGTAATGTGTAAATATGTTTTGCGTAATTTGTTTTATTTTTTTTTTTTTTTTTTGTTTTATTGGTAAGCTTGAAACTGGTACTAATGGTATGGAATACCACATCCCCCTCTCCATTTAATGCTGTCCCCAGCATTCCAGTTGAAAAGCTTTCCAGTATCAATCATATTCATTTTGTTAAATTTCTTCTCCCTCCAAGATTGACTCTTCATTTTCTATTTCTTCACTGCTTTCATTTTCTGACTCTGAACTTGATTGAACTTTCTTTCCTCTGGGATAAAACCTTTTGATGTGACTTGCTGCAAATTTTCTTGTAAGTTTAGTGCCATCCAATTCTTCAAGCTCATAAGGTCCATTATTAATTTGATTTATGACTCTATAAGGTCCATTCCAACGGTTCTTGAAGAGTAAATCCCACTGTGACTCAAGTGGTTTATTATAAACTAACACCAAGTCCCCTGGTTCAAGTGGATTTCTCAGTCTATGTGCCATCTTTTTGTCCAAATATTGAACTGATTTGTGTCTTGAATCTCTTAATTTCTTTGCTGCTGCTAATCTTGTTTCCTCTTTTGCTGCAATCTGTATAGTTCCTGCTTCCAATAGTTCTTCTCTTGTTGATATTTTATTCCATTCAATGGCTAGATATGTATTTGTTTCCATATCAATTGGCAAAACCTCTTGCTGACCAAATTGAAGCTCAAATGGTGAGTATCCTGTTGTTTGTTTTGTTGATATTCTATCTGCCAAAGTCACAATTGGTAAGTATTCTTTCCATTTGGATCCATTCTCACCACACATTTTTACAAGGGCATCTTTCAATTGCTTATGTCCTCTTTCAACCATTCCTTGTGATTCTGGGTAGTAAGGTGTAGTTATTCTGATTTTTGATCCTGCTCTTTTCACTGCTTCTTGTAGTTCATTTCCAAATTCTGCTCCTCCGTCAACTGTCACTTCATTTGGAGCTCCATACCTACAAATCCATTCTGACATAAACCATTTTGAGACTGATTTTGCAGTTAGCCTTGTTAATGCCACAGTTTCTGGCCATCCTGAGAAGTCATCTCTTGCTACAACTAAATATTTCCATCTTCCTGCCTTAATGTGAACCGCATCCATGCTAACTCTTTCAAATAAAGTAGATGTTACAGATATCTTTGCTTCTTCTTTTTGCTGAAAATGACTCCTTTTTTGACATTCTTGACATGATTTGACCCATTTCTTGACTATCTTTTTCATTCCTTCCCACCAATATCTTTTCTTGATTCTCCTGTATGTTTCATTTTCCCCTCTATGCCCCAGCTCTTCATGCATTTTTTTTAGTATCTGTTTCTGAGCCTTTTCATTGTATACAACTATTTGTGGCTGTGCTTGATTTCTTCTTTTCAGCTGTCCTCCTTCTAAATAGAAATTTACTGATCTTCTCTTAATTTTCTTGAAGTATTCTTCCCCAATACTTTGTGGCTTTTTCAAACTATTCAAATATTCCTGCATATGTTTTCCAAATACTTCCTGTTTTATTGGAATTTCAATATTGTTTGTTTTATTCCTTTATAATTTTCCCACTTTGCTTGTATTTACTTTATTTAGGCCAAATCCCGGATGTGGTTTAATCCAATCTTCCTCTTCATCAAAATCATTCCTTTCACTTTCTTCTTCATCTTCTCCTTTTGGTCTTCTTGCTAACCCATCTGGCATAGTAAATGTTTTTCCTGGTTTGTGTACAAGATCAAATGAAAAAAGTTGAATTTATGCCACCCATCTTGTCATGGGTGCATTTGGTAAGCAAGGTGTGTTGATCATTTCTATTAAAGATTTAGCATCTACTTGAAGTTCAAAGTGCTGCCCCCATAATATTGTTTGAAGTTTTTTGAGTATTCTTGCTACACTGCAAAGCTCTAATTTTGGCTGAGAGTATTTAGATTCTAGTCTGGAAAATGTTACTGATTCATATAGTACTGGCCTATCCTTTCCATTTTCATCCTCTTGCATAAGAACTGCACCTGCTGCAATATAACTTGAATCTATTGCTAATTTTATTTTTCCCGAATCTTTATCATAATTTAATGTCTTCAAAGTAATCTCTTCTCCTACTATTTTCCTGAGTTTTATAAATGCTTCTTCACATTTTTCATCCCATTTCCACAATACATCCTCCCTTGTCAATCTTCTCAATGGTGCTGCAACTTGTGAAAAGTCCTTGATAAACATTCTGACATATGCACATAGTCCTAAGAATCCTCTAACTTCCTTCTTTGTTGTTGGTCTAGGCCAGTTTTGTATCTTGTTTATCTTCTGTTTTGAAATCTTTCTTCCTCCCAAAGACACAACATGCCCCACAATATCAAGTGCTGGAACACAACATGCAAATTTTGATCCTGAAATTGTGAGTCCTGCCTCTTCTATCCTGAATAGTATTCTTTCTAATGTTACTGCATATTCCCAAACAAATCTTCTTATGAGTTGATTCTCCTTCAATGTTTTGTGCTGATATGTTGATCTGGGTCCTTTAATTCCTCCATCATCTATAAATATTCCAAGGTGCTCTGGTATTTCCTCCTGAAGTATCCAAGTCATTTGTGCTTGATAAACTGCCACAGAGTTTGTTGCTCCTTGAGGTAGTCTTGTAAGCTGAAGTCTTCCAAGTGGTGTTTCAAATGTTGTAAGGGGTCTTGTAGTAATATCCAATTCTCTTTCATCGTATCCTCCCATAATATCTCCCAATCCATAACATGCTCTTCCTGAAAATGATCCTACAAACTCATCAACATTTGGTGGCAATCCTGCATCTTTTATTGTTACCTTATTGAGGTCTTGAAGATCATGAACTATTCTAAGTTTCCCGTTGGGCTTTGCCACACAAAATACTGGGCTGTTATAGCTTGATGTTGATTGTTCATAGAGTCCTGTACGTATTCTTTCTCTGACTAGCTCAATAAATTGAGGTAAAATTGATTTTGGTATTGGTATTGGTTTCTTTTGCCATGGCTCATGTGGTATAACTGGTATTTTATAAGGTTTTCCATAAGAATGTTTTAGTACGCCTCTTTCTTCTTCACAAAATGCTATAGCCTTTTGCCTTAGTAATATAACATTCTTTAATAAACTAATCTCTTCTTCTGATAGCCATCCAGATGGTCCAAAGTTTATCATTGAAATCCTTTCTTCTGTAACCTTTGATGTTGCAAAAAATGGAGGTGGGCTAGGTGATAGGGGTGTTTCATATGGATCTCTTGATAATTCAGGTCTTTCCAAAGGTGGATTCAGATCTTGAGGCATAGCTTAATTGACTGGTCTAACCTTTTTGAGTACTGACTTATATTTTGCGGCATTGGCTTGAGCTTCCATGATTATTAGTCTGGATTAAAGTATAAATTGATAATATTTTTTTTTAGTTGAAATAAAAAACAGGCTTTTCAGTTTTTGCTTTTCTTTTTGTTCATAATTGCATTTGAGTTGTAGTTTTAAGTCATGCAAGGACTTTACCTCTAGGTGGATAAAACCCAGTATATTAGGTATACCAAATCCTGCAGTTTAATGTCGTACAAGGACTAAATTTAGCCTTCAGGTTGCTACCCTGTAGTTTAAAGTCATACAAGGACCAAATTTTAGCCGTCAGGTTGCTACCCTGTAGTTTAAAGTCATACAAGGACCAAATTTTAGCCTTCAGGTTGCTACCCTGTAGTTTAAAGTCATACAAGGACCAAATTTTAGCTGTCAGGTTGCTACCCTGTAGTTTACAGTCATACAAGGACCAAATTTTAGCCGTCAGGTTGCTACCCTGTAGTTTAAAGTCATACAAGGACCAAATTTTAGCCTTCAGGTTGCTACCCTGTAGTTTAAAGTCATACAAGGACCAAATTTTAGCCGTCTTTATTGTATCTGTTCTTTTATCCTTTATTTTAATCAATACTTCTTATTTTATTTGTTTTCATTATTATTATTGTTAATTTTTTTTTTTTTTTTTAGTTTTGTGCCAGTTGTATTTGTAATTGAGTTTCTCCTGCCTAATATTTTGCCTTCTTTTCTTTCTGTTTTTTTTTTTGAGTAGGAATTCGACTTTTCTGATAAGGATATACATTTATCCTGAGTTCTGTGTTGCTAATTGTGGCTTTATTATTTGCGTTGGTGATGCTAATTACTTATTATTAGGCTTTTTCTTTTTGTTTGGCTTTTAATATGGAAATTAGTGGCTTAAATTTGACGCCATCATTTTGCAGAGCTTTTTGTACTTGCAGATCCTGAATGATTTACCTTTTCATAGTCTTGGTGGTTAATTCCTGAAGCTGACTTTTGAGATATAAGAGCTATGTTCGCTCCATGAATTTTATCAAAAATATCTTCCAAACTTCTGTTTCAATTTTAATTCCTAAGTGTTGGTTACTAATGGCTCCTTCATCCTCATCATTCGTTGATAATACTGCTGCTACCATGATTGATGATTGGATTGAAAAGAATTTTCCAGTAGCTCCACTTCCTGCTTCACCTCCTGCTCTTGCATCTACTACTCCTCTTGATACTCCTCCAGATTGCCAAAGTCCATTTTTTCAATCCCCTCCTGCTTTGATTCCACAAGACGATGATGTATCTTCTGTAGAGATTATTGAACAAAAGTCTTCTCCTGCTCTCAAATATTTAGATGATGATGATTCATCTGTTTCTCTTGAAAAACAGTCTTCTCCTTCACTAGTTTCTAGTATTGATGAGTCTGTTACTTTGAACAGTCTTGATAGCTTCTCTACGTCCACTTTACATATGTTTAATGGATCAGATTCTTCTTTAGAATATCTTGATCAAGCTTCACTTGAAACATTTAATGTTAACGTAGAAAATAGTTTAAATCCACCAGACTCTCCTTTTAACCTTCCTGTGGCTTTTACTTCTAGTCCTGATGCTAAATTAGCTTCTCCACCATTATTATTACCTTCATCACCTACATTTTCATTGGATCCTGAATTCAAATCATCATCCTCTCCTGGAAGGATTGTAAAGGAGGAACCCAGATTGGACGAAATTGATGAATCAGGATTAACTACTTCTATCAACCAACCTGAATTAGCTCCATCCACATCTAATAAGACTTGCTGCTACTCTCCATCCCCTCCTAAATCTCTAACAAAACAAAATAAAAAAATCTTCAAGAAAAAATATTCTCTACACCCGCAAAGACCAATTTGTTATAAGTAGATAAAAGTTGAATGTCAGTTCAGTTTTTTTTTTTTAATTTTTTTATTTATTGGTTATTAATTCAATCTTTTTTTTTTTTTTTTTTGGAAGAAAAATTTTTTTTTGTCTGAAGCAATTTTTTGTCGGAAGCAAGTGTTTTTTTTGTCGGAAGCAAGTGTTTTTTTTTCGGAAGAAAATTTTTTTTTTTTTTGTCGGAAGCAAGTTTTTTTTTGTCAGAAGCAAATTTTTGTCAGAAGCAAGTGTTTTTTTTTTTTTTTTTTTGTTTTGTTGGGAGAAAATTTCTTGTCGGAAGAAATTTTTTGTCGGAAGCAAGTGTTTTTTTTTTTTTTTTTTGTTTTGTCGAGGGAAAATTTCTTGTCGGAAGAAATTTTTTGTCAGAAGCAAGTGTTTTTTTTTTGGAAGAAAGTTTTTTTTTTTTTGATTTGTCAGAAGAAAATTTTGTTGGGAGAAATTTTTTTTGTTGGAACAAAATTTTTTTTTTTTTTTCGGAAGCAAGTTCTTTTTTTGTTGGAAGAAAATTTTGTCGGGAGAAAATTTTTTTGTCGGTGTGGAACTCCTTTTAGTGTGGGATTGGATAAGGCAGTCCTTGAGGGGGAAATCACAGGTAAACAGTTTTGAATTGCTGAAATAATCCTGTAACCAAGGGTGCTAATGGTGTTTTAGCTGCCCCTCTGAATATACTAAACAATCTCCCTACAGAGCTCACAAATCAATATTTAAGATTGTGGCTTTACAACTAGAGAAGACTTTTCAGCAGTCTCTATCAGACCTATTCAATAATCAGACTAATGATAAAATAATAATAATTTTAAATAAATAAATTTGTAGGTGATTTCAAGATGATAAGATAATAATTGAGTAGATAAATAATAGATATAATAGTACTGAGTGGTGATTTTAAGTTGTTTTCTTTGTTGAAGGTATTTTGTTTAATGCATAATAGCTCAATATGAGAAAAATATAGTAATAGTGATAATATAATAATATTGTTTGATAGTTTAAATATTTTTTGTTGGTAAATAATTTTGATAATATGTAAAATATATTTTGTGATAATAATAATAGTGATATGGATTTCCTTCTAGTGAGAAGAGTATAATATAAATATTTTGTTGAGTATGAGTATTTCACTAATAGATGAATTTATAATATAGGCAGACCTACTGTTAACTACAGCTATATATAAATCACTTTTAATGTAATGTAATAATAATAATAATTTCTAGATTAACCTACTAGTAAGGGATGGATAATTATTCTCCTTCTTGGTATATAATTATTGGCATGAGGAAAGAGGAGAAAATGAGAGAGAGAGGCCTCCTTTTATGCTGTGAGAAGTACCCATGGGCTCTCCATGTAAAGTTTTATTCTTTCCCTTGTGATAATTTTGCTGGTGTAGATTTTTGTAACAAAAGTCAGATGACCTATCTGCTACACTGTATTAGTAATCTTGCACAGCCTTGAGAGATTACTGCTAGTGTGTAAAATTGAGAATGGTGTCATATGACTGAGATATTTCACCATTTGTTTGGCCAAAATTAAGATTGAGATGTTTTTGCTTGGTGGGGATTTTTGATAAAAGTATCAGATGACTTCTCATTTGCACTGCTTTAGTCAGCTTTCACAGCCTTGAGGAATTAATGCTGGTGAGTAAAGGATGAAGATGGTGTCATGGGAATAAGCCCCTGTATACTTTGTTTGTAAGATTTATCTAGTTCCAGGTGATCATGCTGTGTAATGTGGGGATATCTTGGGTTTTAATTCTTGATTACTGTAATTGCTGTGTGGTTTACAGTTTAGTGTATTCCCCTTGCATGCAGCTGGTTGAAATTGAATTGAGTTGTATTTGATGATCCTGAGGCTGTGTACTGTACAGATCTTATGTCAGCCTGTGACTCAAAACCAGAGCACAAGCATGACAGCCAAAATACCATAAACCAATGGTATAGCCAAGATACCACCAAAACATGGAGCTGAGCCAAATTAGCTCAGAAGGTATCAAAAGAAAGAGGAAACTCACCCCTTTCTGAAAATATAAGTCCCATCACCATAGGACAAGAAATAACAAAGTTATTCCTGCTCAAAGTTATTGCTGAGCATAAACCTTAATTTTCACCTCTCATCTAAAACCTAGAAGGAGATGCTTAACACCATCAAATGGGTACTCAAAATGAAGCTCTAAGCCAGGGCTATCCAATGGTACCAGCCAAACTGAGCTAGCACCAGTATTACTTGAGTTATGGTCAAATTCAGACCAAATAAGGGTGAACAAAACATTCACCTCTCATCTAACTTTTACAGTTTTAGTGTGAGATACTTAAAGTGGGGTCTTTTTGGAAAGAGCACAATCAGGGCTATCTGATGGTGCCATCCATTTCCTCATAACTTAACTACAACAGAAGTTATTGGCCAAACAAGCTCAATACAGCTTTTTGCCCAAACCACGCCAATGTACAAAAATACTTGTACATGGGATAACTTTGTCATATTTAATGATAACCATGTCAAGTTGGGTACCATTGTGTAGAGCTCATATAGAGCTATTCAATGAACCAACTTTGAGCTTGATATCCCAAAAACTGACAGAGGTATGACCATTTTAAGGTCAAAATCCCACCTGCTGTCATATACAGCCTTACCATGGGATAACACCCCATAATCATGAATATGAGGTGTCAAATAGACAAAGAAGCATGTTTTTACTTCAATACCTCATATGTCAGTCAATACTGGGGTCCCATACAGCTTCTGTACAGCATTCTACGCGTCATACACGTCAGAATCAGGCTGTGAGGTCCCCAGATGAAAATTTTCACCCTGTATTGGTGAAAACTGCCCAGATGTGGTTTCAAAACCACATCTGAGCCCAATACAGGGTATACAGGCTGTTTGCAAACCACAAGCCAGTCCTGGAGAGTGAAAAATCTTCACTTCCTCTACGTGGAAAGGTCTAGCAGCCTTTCCACCTCAATTTCAGGATAAAAGGAGGGCTTTTTACAGCCAAAAACCTTTCCTCATCCTGCTCTTGAATAACCTACGTAGTAAACTGTCAAAAACAGTTTTACTCTTGGTTAATAATCAGGTATAATTATAATCTTAATTATTGTAGACTCTATTATTGTAATCCAACAGATAAAGCCTGCACCCAGGGTTCTCAATAGCGCTCACCACCACTATTCCTCAATAGTAGAACCCTTTTATTTTATTATAAAACCCTTATAAATCTTTTTTAAATTATTTTCTACCGTGTCACATACACAGTTAAAGTTGTAATTAGCCTAGTTATACCTTTATCATAGTATCATCCTGACATTTTGGGGGCCTGGCCGTGTTTTTTTTGACTTTTTGGACCTTACAAGTAAGTCTTTTCTCTTTTTTATGACTTATTAACCATTGTTTTTATCTTTTTTAGGCGTAATTTCTTTGTTTAAATATATATATTATATATATTTATTCTTTTTATACATACTCATATTTTAAAGAGTATTATTCACGTGGCTAATACCCACTGAATTTGATTATTTTTGGCGTGTTTTGTATATAAAAACACATAAGCCATCAATACAGTCCTGTATTCTTGACTGAATAAGGACACCTCTGACTGAAAAACCATCAGTTGAGGCGTGGTCAAGTGTATTGTTAATTCAATAACACTTGTATACAAACCACTTTTACAGAGCACACTTGCAAACCACAAGTGTATCTGTGGGATACTGGCACACAAACAGTGTGACAGGGCACCATAAGCTGTATTTTTGACGTGAAATTGTTAATTCAATTACACTGTCATCATACAAGGGCATATTGTAATAATATACAAGCCCAGAGGCCATTCTTAGATGTGCAAAACCAGCCTTTTAAGAAGTCTTAACTGACATAAGCCCTCTTTTTCCTGTCTTGATTCAGTGGAAGAAAACTACATCCCACTTGAAACCCAGTCACAGGCCAACACACCAGTGACACCCTCAGAACCAGAGGGCAGCAAGGGTAAAGGAAAAAGGCTTAGTGAAGGCCTCATTACAGCCAAGAAGTGGACACCAATAGCCACTCAGAGGAGTAGAAAACCACGAAACTCTGCTTCAATACAAGGTAAACCAACCTTAACCACTTGTACAGGGAAGATTACAATTATTAACCCAGTTGTAACCTCCAAAGGCAAACTGCCCAAATCAGCAGATAACAAATTTGTACAAGGCACAGTCAAAGGTAAATACCCTAAGAACATAAAGTTTTTGACTGCTTGCAAACACTGATATGTCCCCTGCATACCTCAGAGACCTTGGCTTCCAAAGGAACCAGCCAGAGGATAGAGCAGGAATGTCTAGAACCAGAAGACCTGAAAGAAGACACACTGGACACAGTGGTGGATGGCAAAACAATGAGGGAGATAATATCAACCTTGCCATTCACACTCCCATTCAACAGAAACCTCAAACCAGAGGACTCGAAGGATATGGATCAAGTTCTTCAAATCCACCAACTCCTCAAAGATTTGTTTCAATGGAGTATGGACAACAAGAGGTTCAACCTAGCAACTCACTGGGAAGAACTGGGATCAAGTTGCCAGAAGATCTGTCTCAAAGAGATAGACTTCAAAGACCTTATGGTAATCACCAAGGGTTGGAATCCTACCAGGCAGCACAGACTCCTGGAGGCAAGGGCACAGAGGATAAGGGAGAATCAAGCCACTATCCAAGCTATAGAAGAACAGTTAACCCAGACAGGGCCTACTCAGATTCCTTCAGGTTCACAAGGAGCATGCCAAATCAGCTCTCCAGTGGCTTCACACCATTCAGAAACCAGCAGATCAGTGGCCAAGAGTCACCATTCTTCACAATTCCAGGAAGTTTCCAGGAGAAGACAAGGCAACAAGGGCAAAAACAAAGCCTCCTTCAACCAGAGGAGGAAAGAGTCAGACCCCATGATCCAGAAGCTGTTAGATTTGGTAAAAGAAGTACACAAGAACCAGAAGTAGTTGTAAACCACTCTAGAATCAGTAGTCCTAGTAATAGAAACATTACCCCCACTCAGACTGAAAATAACATTATCACATCTGAGAGTAACATCAACAGTGACACACTGTGGTTACAAATGTCCCAATATGCTGAGCAATCTGCAAAGCAGGCTACAGAATTTGCAGCTGCCCAAGAGAGGATGAGAAAAACTCAAGCCTCATTGGAGCAGATAGTTAAAAACCTTCAGGAAGGATATGCTCAACTGAGCAAAGCCTCTGAAGAAACCAACAAGAGACTGAACCAAGTCTCTGAAGAACAACACCATAGTAGCAGGGACAGGGAGTGTCTGAACCAAGACATCAAAAAATTGTTTGATGCCTACCATAGCTTAAAGCCCCAACCACAAGGCCAAGCTATGGAGAATCCATATCAACCAGATGACATCAAACCAGATGCCATGTTGTTAAATAAGGCAAGATCTCCATCACAATACCAGGATGGAGATGGCATGTCTTATTCAGAGAAGGAAGCCTTGAAACAGCTTCCTGAGGCCTCAAGCTGGCCCAAATTCTCTGGATCAGGAGAATATGATCATATGGAACTCATAGATTATATTGATGGACTCTTCATTGATGTACCAAGCATACCAGATTACTGGATTACTGCTAGACTGAATACTGCATTTAAAGGTCATGCAAGTATATGGTACACTGAAATGAAAGAAATCTATGGCAGAAGAAATTGGCCATGGTGGAAGAGTCAAATAATCCAAAAGTACAGTAATGGAACTTGGATATGGCAAAAGACCATGTCATTTGAAAATGACAAATACTCTGTGGACAAAGATCCATATGAGTGGTGTCTTAGACAGTCTAAAAGACTTAAAGCCATTGATCCTCAAATGAACATTCAAATGAGGAATCATAAACTTCTGACACAACTGCCAGGAGAACTAGAGCATGCAGTAAAGTGCAGATGCAACCAAAATTGCACTCTAGATGATATAGCCAATACCTTACAAGACATAAGGAAAAGGACTAATATAGGGAAATTCACCCCATATAGAAGCAGTAGTTTCAAAGAGAAACAACCTTTCAGGGTGGAGTTTAAAGACAAACCCAGAGAAAAAGTGGCAGAAGTGGCAAAGAAGAAGAATTCTTGTCACAATTGTGGTTCAACAGACCACTATGCCAACAACTGTCCAAAAGCAAAGAAGAAAGTCTATGCTATAGAAAAAGTCCCTGAAGAAGAACCTCCAACAGAGGATTCTGAATCAGACTCTATGGGTGATGATGCCATTAGAGAACCATCTGATGAGGATCAAGACCCAAGAGAGGAATTTCTAGTGGAATACCAAGAGGAAACCCCACTAGAAATCCAGGATATACAGTTGGAAGCAGGCATGCCACAAGACACTGCAAACAAGAACTTGTGTAAACATACACAAGATGCACAAACATTCCTGGTTATACCAACCAAAGGAATGGCATATATACATGGAACAGCCACAAAAATGACTGTATGTATTGACAATGCTCAGCATCCACTGATCATTGACAGTGGAGCACACTGCTCCATAGTGGCCAGAAATTATCTGGATAACCACTTCCCAAACTGGGAAAAAGAACTCTTGCCCACCAGGGCAAAGAACTTTAAGAGTGCATCTGGAAAGATGACCTCTATTGGGACAATTATCAAAGAGATAATTATACCCCACAGAAAAGGTAATATCAGACTCAACCCAGAGTTTGTAGTGCTTGAAGATGCCCACATCCAAGGGTTTTTACTGGGAACAGATTACCAGAGGATGTATGGCATAGATATTTACAATAGTAAAAATACGCATATTACCATTGGTACTAACAAGGAAAAGAAATTTTCTCTTGATATATACCAGATATCCTCTCAGGACCCACTGGAAGAACTTCTGAAAGAATTCAGAGAGGGACAGTTTAGCACTGCCCTCACCAGTAAACAAAACCTAAGTTTACTAAAGATGCTGAGGAAGAATAGACCAGCATTTGCCATTGGTGAAGAACCATTAGGCAAGATCAAAGGCCATGATATAGAACTATATCTGGATGTGGAAAGGCCTTACCCACCCATGTTAAGGAGACCTCCTTACCCAGCAAGTCTGGAGACCAGGAAAGAGATTGAGAAACACATCAATGAACTCCTGGACATGGATGTCATCAGGAAGATTGGACACAATGAAATAGTGGAAATCACCACTCCTGTCCTGATCACCTGGCATGATGGCAAGTCTAGATTGTGTGGAGACTTCAGAGCCCTGAACAACTACACAAAAGCAGACAGGTATCCTATACCAAGGATACCTCATGCCTTGGATAAATTGGCCAAAGCCAAATACATAACCAAGATGGATTGTATGAAGGGCTTCCACCAAAATGGAGTTAAACCAAACTCCATGAAATTACTCAGAATTATATGCCATATGGGCATATATGAGTACACCAGGATGCCATTTGGCATCAAGAATGCACCAGCCCACTTCCAAAGGATGATGGACACCATATTTCAAGAAGAAATAATGGAAGGCTGGATGGTAGTATATATTGATGATATCATTATATACTCAGAGACATGGGAAGACCATGTACAATACATAGACAGAGTGCTAAGTAAATGTACACCCATCAATCTGAAAATTTCACTTAAAAAGTGTAATTTTGGCCAACAAGAGCTACTAGCTCTAGGACATAAAGTCTCAGGCCTTAGTCTGGCAATTGACCAGAACAAAGTAGCAGCAGTACTGCAAAAGCCAGTACCAAAGAGCATCAAAGAGATGCAATCTTTCCTTGGGTTTGCCAGCTACTATAGAAACCACATCAAAAACTTTGCCCACATAACTAGTAGTTTATACAAGTTATGCTCAAAGGATGTAGTTTTTGAAATTACCAAGGAAAGAAGGGATGCATATGAGAGGATCAAATATGAACTAACTAATGCACCTGTGCTTATCTTACCTGACTTTGAACTACCATTCAAGTTATATATGGATGCAGCATGCAGTCAAGGCCTAGGAGCAGCCCTTCACCAAAGACAAATTGTGGATGGTGAACCAAGAGAAGGTGTAATATGTTACATCTCCAGGCAGCTGAAAGATTCAGAAGCCAGGTATGGGGCCACCCAGACAGAATGTCTATGTCTAGTCTGGGCTCTAGAAAAACTCCATTATTATTTGGAGGGTGCAGTCTTTGAAGTCTACACAGACTGCACAGCCTTGAAGTATTTACTAAACATGGAGACTACCAATAGACACATGTTGAGATGGCAAATAGCCATCCAGGAGTATAGAGGGAACATGACCATCATATACAAGGAAGGTAAAAGCCATACCAATGCAGATGGCCTTAGCAGATGGCCACTGGACAATGTCAAAAGCAATCCAGCTTATGACCCTGAAGTTGCTGCAAAAATTCCTATCCATTTTATGGAAATAAATAGGAAGAAAAACTTCATATTCTCTGAATGGGCACCAGGGAGTGGTACCCTTGACAGTGGAAACACTGATTCAGAAGGGACAGAAACCCCCATACTGGGAATAAGTTCCTCAGAACTGCACAATGAATTTTTCAATGCAGTACTGAAATCTTATGCTAAACACAAACAGTGTAGCATACTACTCCAACTCCTTCAACAAAAATACAGGAGCCCAGAACTGGAAACCCAGCTGGAGGAACCCTGGTTGAGGGCCTATAAGGACAATAAATTCTTCCTTATAGATGGCCTGATTTATCACAGAGAAAAGCACACCAGTGCACTCACAGTGATAGACAGAAACCACATCTCTTTAATCCTGCAGGAATGCCATGATTGCCCCTATATGGGACACATGAGTGAGGACAGGACTAAAGAGAGGGTAGCAAGCAC
This sequence comes from Austropuccinia psidii, assembly GCA_023105745.1. Taxonomy (NCBI): domain Eukaryota; kingdom Fungi; phylum Basidiomycota; class Pucciniomycetes; order Pucciniales; family Sphaerophragmiaceae; genus Austropuccinia; species Austropuccinia psidii. The sequence continues at coordinate 5,521,667 of JALGQZ010000016.1, read as the reverse complement.
AGCTTGGTGGCCCAAGTGGGAGCAAGAGTTGAGTGAATACATCAACACTTGTGAAAGATGCCAAAAGGCAAATAGAAAACATGGGAAGAAATATGGGTTACTTCAACACATAGAAGAACCCAAACACCCATGGGAAACCATCAACATGGACTGGGTCACAGGACTTGTCCCAGGAGGCAAAGAAAACTACAATGCCTGCCTAATCATAGTTGATAGGTTCAGCAAGAGCATGAGATGTCTACCATGCCATAAAGAGGACACAGCCATGGACACTGCTCTGTTATTTTGGAATAACATCATATCCACCTGTGGAGTCCCTAAGATCATAATTAGTGATAGGGACCCAAAATTCACATCTGAATTTTGGACCAATTTATATGACATGCTAGGCACCAAGCTTGCTTTTTCCACAGCTTACCATCCACAAACAGATGGCCTAGCTGAGAGGATGATCCAAACAATGGAGGACATCCTCAGGAGGTTCTGTGCCTATGGCATGGAATACAAGGACCATGAGGGATATACCCATGATTGGGTCACCCTCTTACCAGCAGTCCAACTGGCTTATAACACAAGCCAACACTCTACTACAGGAAAAACACCTGCACTGGTAGAGAAAGGGTGGAATCCCATGTTACCTGTGGATCACTTGAAGAAAAACCTTCTGACCATCCACCCCACAGCCAAAGACTTCCATGATATGTGGAAGAAAGCCTGTGATACTGCTGCCAAATGCATAGCTGAGGCCAAAGAGTATAATAAGCAAAGGTGGGACAAATCACATATGGAACCTGACTTCAAGGAAGGGGACCAGGTGTTAGTGTCTACACTGAACTTTAACAATCTCAAAGGACCCAAGAAAATGAGAGACTCATTTGTAGGGCCCTTCACTATCATTAAGTTGATAGGGAAGAATGCAGTAGAGGTCAAGCTCACTGAGGAATTTTCTAGGAAACACCCAGTCTTCCCAGTGAGCCTGGTGAAACCATACTTCCAAACAGAGGAGGATAAATTCCCCTCCAGGAAGAAGAACACCACTCCACCAGAAATAGTGGAAGTAGAAGACTCTCCTGGACCTGTGAGTAAAATCATCAGGGCCAGAAAAATCAGACTTAATGGGAAAGATCAGAGACAATATCTAGTCAGATTCAAGAACCAGACAGCTGACAAAGACAAATGGTTGGCAGAGGATGCCATACCAGATGGGAACCTTCATTTAAGGAGATTCAGAGCCTCTAGGAGGACTGAACAGTTTCATCAAGGATGAGCCTTTTTTAGAGGGAGGGTATGTCAGCCTGTGACTCAAAACCAGAGCACAAGCATGACAGCCAAAATACCATAAACCAATGGTATAGCCAAGATACCACCAAAACATGGAACTGAGCCAAATTAGCTCAGAAGGTATCAAAAGAAAGAGGAAACTCACTCCTTTCTGAAAATATAAGTCCCATCACCATAGGACAAGAAATAACAAAGTTATTCCTGCTCAAAGTTATTGCTGAGCATAAACCTTAATTTTCACCTCTCATCTAAAACCTAGAAGGAGAGGCTTAACCCCATCAAATGGGTACTCAAAATGAAGCTCTAAGCCAGGGCTATCCAATGGTACCAGCCAAACTGAGCTAGCACCAGTATTACTTGAGTTATGGTCAAATTCAGACCAAATAAGGGTGAACAAAACATTCACCTCTCATCTAACTTTTACAGTTTTAGTGTGAGATACTTAAAGTGGGGTCTTTTTGGAAAGAGCACAATCAGGGCTATCTGATGGTGCCATCCATTTCCTCATAACTTAACTACAACAGAAGTTATTGGCCAAACAAGCTCAATACAGCTTTTTGCCCAAACCACGCCAATGTACAAAAATACTTGTACATGGGATAACTTTGTCATATTTAATGATAACCATGTCAAGTTGGGTACCATTGTGTAGAGCTCATATAGAGCTATTCAATGAACCAACTTTGAGCTTGATATCCCAAAAACTGACAGAGGTATGACCATTTTAAGGTCAAAATCCCACCTGCTGTCATATACAGCCTTACCATGGGATAACACCCCATAATCATGAATATGAGGTGTCAAATAGACAAAGAAGCATGTTTTTACTTCAATACCTCATATGTCAGTCAATACTGGGGTCCCATACAGCTTCTGTACAGCATTCTACGCGTCATACACGTCAGAATCAGGCTGTGAGGTCCCCAGATGAAAATTTTCACCCTGTATTGGTGAAAACTGCCCAGATGTGGTTTCAAAACCACATCTGAGCCCAATACAGGGTATACAGGCTGTTTGCAAACCACAAGCCAGTCCTGGAGAGTGAAAAATCTTCACTTCCTCTACGTGGAAAGGTCTAGCAGCCTTTCCACCTCAATTTCAGGATAAAAGGAGGGCTTTTTACAGCCAAAAACCTTTCCTCATCCTGCTCTTGAATAACCTACGTAGTAAACTGTCAAAAACAGTTTTACTCTTGGTTAATAATCAGGTATAATTATAATCTTAATTATTGTAGACTCTATTATTGTAATCCAACAGATAAAGCCTGCACCCAGGGTTCTCAATAGCGCTCACCACCACTATTCCTCAATAGTAGAACCCTTTTATTTTATTATAAAACCCTTATAAATCTTTTTTAAATTATTTTCTACCGTGTCACATACACAGTAAAAGTTGTAATTAGCCTAGTTATACCTTTATCATAGTATCATCCTGACATCTTATGCATCTGGACTGCATAAGTCTTATTTGGGCTTCTGTATTGTTGTGTAATTTTTTAAGTTTTTAGTGGATTTTCATGTATTGAGTTGAATTGGATACTGTCATATGATCCTTGTGTCACATGCAATGTATTTGGTTACTGTAATTCTTAGTAATATAATCTTCTTGATGGATTTAGAGTGGATATAATGTTACAATGTTACTTTTCCTATGTAATTTTGAGTTTCTGTATGTATTAAGCCTATTGTTGATCCTGTAAGGCTTATATGTAGGGTTTCTTGTATAATTCCATAAGATTAGATTCCCCTATTATTTATTTAATTGTAGAAATATATTGATTATTTCAATTCTGAATGCTAAATCTTCCATTCCTCCCTACTATTGATGTTATTCCTGAGTGTGTGTGATCTTTAATCATGTCCTTTGAGTGGTGATTTCCTGAATTAGTCATTTTGATCTTGATTTTCTGACTTTTAATTTCCAAAAAATTTCTTGAAACTGGTAAAAAGGTATGGAATACCACATCGGAACAAAATTTTTTTTTTTTTTTTTTTGTCGGAAGAACATTTTGTCGGGAGAAAATTTTTTGTCGGAAGCAAATGTTTTTTTTGTCGGAAGAAAGTTTTTGTCGGGAGAAAATTTTGTTGGGAGAAAATTTTTTTTTTTTGTCGGAAGCAAGTTTTTTTTTTGTCAGAAGCAAATTTTTGTCGGAAGCAAGTTTTTTTTTTTTTTTTTTTTTTTTTGGAAGAAAATTTTTTTTTTTTTTTAAAGAAAAAATTAATAGGCCCACACTACCCCAAACTTGTGCCATTTTGATTTAATTTGTGGTGGCATAAGAACAGATAACCACCCCTGTTTTTGTATATATATTTTGAATTAAATTGTGATACTTCTACATTGAAAAAATAATTTTTGAATACTTCTAAATTTGTACTATTGTCTTGAATACTGATAAATAGCCTATTTTTTTTTTTTTTTTTTTTTTTTTTTTTATTATGATGTAAAATTTAAATTCATAACATGAGTGTTTTTTGTTTTTTTTTTAATTTTTTGTAATAGTTGTCTGAATCATTTTTATGATCTTTTTCTTGAGTCTTGATATGAATCTTCCTTTTTCTTCTTTAATTTTTTTAACAAATAAGTCTTCCCAAATCAATTTCCAATCATCCTTGTTGATATTATAATTATGTGTCTTGAGACTAATAATTCCAAGTATAAACACCTCTTCCCACAAAACATCCCAATTGGCCTTTTCAATTACATAATTTCCACGCTTCCATAAGATTCTTCCTTCTGGTATCTCCAGTAAATCCAGAAACAGTCCTCTTGAGGCTTCCACATCCCCAAAAAATATTTTTCTTCTCCATTCTGCATCTGTTAATGTATCCTCTTCCCAATATATGTTTCCTAAATTTCCCTTGATACCATCATATGTAAGTAATTCTAGAAATTCCAGTCTTGAAAGAGAGAATCCTGGAAGCTCTTGCCAATCTTTAGATTCTTGAATTTGTTGATGCAGCTCTGGAAAATTGAACAATTCTTCAAATTCTAAGTATGGAATCCATATCTGAAATAAATCCTCTCCTTCTTCAACAAATGGTGTTTCCCAGTAATTGACTTCTTCTGTATTTCCTACAATTTTGCAATTTACGTCTGTCCAGCCTTCTTCATTCCAACCAAGATTCCATTCCACTTTATTTTCATGTGTAAGTTTGGCATCCATGACTGTCTAGATCCTTTCTGAGGTTTGGTGAGATTATTTAGTTTTGAGATAAAAGACTAATTCCTCTTTGATAAGGCAGGAGGTAACTTCCACTGAGTAATAAGAGTGTTTAAAAAAGATTTTTTTCTATAAGGTAGTTTGAATGATTTGAAATTCCTCTTTGATAAGGCAGGAGGTCACTGCCCCGATACTAATACAGATATGAAAATAATTCTCTTTTTTTTAGGTTATTTCTTTTATTATTTTGCTATTTTTTATGGTGGTTTTTTTTTTTTTTTTTTTTTTTTTAATTGGCGATTGAAATTGGATTACTTCAGTTATTATTGAGAAATATTCACCCTTCTGTTGTGAATTACTGAAAGACATATGTCCTTCAATATTTCTCCAAATATCTTGTTGCGTTGTTTTCTTTGTGTATTTCCTTTCCATTCTGAAACAAAACCTTTGACTTCATGAATAAACATGTACCCTAAATCACACCAGCAAAGAGTTCCTCCCAAGATTTCCAAACCATCTAGATTCAAGTCTTCTTGAGCCCATAAAATTTTGTGATACAGTCCTTCTATTGTCATTTGATAATATCCATAAGGCTTCTTCCAGTAAGGATTCCTTAAATTTCCTTTGATTCCAATAGTGGTTAGTAATTCCAGAAAATCAACATTTGTAAGATTTGATCCAGGTAGTTCGGAAAGATATTTGGTTTGAATTATTGGTGAATCTAGCTCATAATCATACAGTTCCTTAAATGTTATTATTGGAAGTATTACATAATCTTCCATTCCTTCATATTCTGGTATGTCTTTCTGTATGCCATTTTGATTCTGGGAGTCATTTGGTAGTCCAAATGTAATTCTTTGATTTTGATTAAATAAATCAGTTGAGCTTGAAAGGCAGCATATTTGATCATAGGCATCATTAAATTCTTCTAGAATGCTAAGTCCAGCTAGCCTTTGTGTATTTTCTGATAACTCTCCTTCTTCTAGGTCTTCAAATATTCCTCCTTGCTTATATTTATATTCCAGATCTCCATTATTTTGTTGGTATAGCTTCAAGCCATCTTCTGATTCTGCTGTTTCCCTTTTTTGTTTAATCCTCTTTTGAATATTTCTATCCCAAACTTGATCCATTTTGTCTTCAGTAATTATGGCACTTTCCTTTTCCAATTCTTCAAATTTTCTTTTTTCCAATGGATTTATTATGTTGTCTTTTATTTTTTCAGTATCACTAATGTACCAAGCTTCCTCCTGAAATAAATTGGAATAATCTTCTGCAATTCCTGAGGTATTTGCTTCAGGTGGCTTCAGATCCATTTTAAATTTCTTCTGTGGGCTTTCTACTTTATCTTCTTCATTCATACCACTTAACTCAAGTGCTAGCCATTTCTCTGGGTCTTCTATGGCCATGTCCAAATTTCTTCTCATCTTCTTCAGTTCCATTTTTATTTTTTCAATTGCTTCACTATCTTCTACCTTCACTTCTTCCTCTTCTGGATCCTTCCCTTTAGATTTTCTTTCAGTTTGAGGTGGATTACTTTCTTTAGAGGAAGATAATATGCTAATATTTTTTTTATCTATTATCTGGTTGAAATTTTCAAATACTAGGAAGTCCCGGTAGGTTTTCTCCTCATTACCAGTAGTGACTTCAAGATTTTTAATTTGACCAATTGGTTTCAAAAAGTCATCTGTTGATTTTGATGTGTAAGGGCCGATTTTTAATTCTGCTTTTAGGGCTATTTCCTGAGTTATTAAATTCAAATCATTTTTTGCATCAAAAATAGCTGAGAAGGGTATTTTGTTTGGCCCAAGAAATACTGTCTTCACTCTTGTTGAAGATTGACTTTCTGTTTCCTCGGTTTCTTTTCTTTTGGATGATTCTGCTCCATGTATTGACCATTTTCCAATCTCTGAAGATGCAAAAAGCTCCATACCTCTTGGTGGAGAAATTTGCCAGCCCATAGCTTGAGGGTTACATATTGGTAAACATAATCGACGTCCATCTTGCTCTGGATAACTAAATATCTCCCCTTGCTTGTGTGAAATTTCCAATTTAACATTATTATCTGCTAAAAATGGTCTTCCAAGTATGGTGTGTACAGCTCCTTTTGCTATGAATAAATGAATTTCTTTTTCTTCTCCTGTTATCATAGTAATTGGTGTAAATTCTGAGAGTCCAATCAAAGATGTGGTATGTCCACCAATTCCTCTGAGATTCATATTGAGCTTTCTACTTGTAAGTGAGGCTTGAATTGCAATTTCCTCTGGTATTATATTAATTTCTGATCCAGTATCCACCAATGCCATTGTAGGATATTCTTCTCTTCCAATAAATACTTCCATAAAGCCAAGTGGGCATGCATAATGTAATCTTGGGGTATCATAGTCCTGTAGCTTTACTGAAAGTAGTCTTTCTTGAATATTTGACGTATTGACTGATTTTATCACTTCTTTTTCCTGGGTAGTTAAATTTTGTAATTTATCAATAAAGGTTGGTGACATTGATAATATTTCTTCAAGAGTAAGATTTATCTTTTGTTCAAGTATTTTCTTTATCACATGTTCAATTATTAGCTTTGGGTTATTGGCTGTAGATTTTACCTTGTCTTTTAATTCCATCTTTTGCGACTCCTGTCTTAGTCCCTCCTTATTCTCGTTCCTAGAAATGATTTTGATATCATCATTATCTACTTCCTTTCCGTCTTGTGTTTTCTTGTATTTTGTTGGAATTAGAACTCTTATTTCTTCTTCTGCCTCATCTTCCTTGTGGTAGGCACCTGGTATCTTTTTTTAAAAGGTTTTTGTGTTTCATTTTTATCCTCTTGTTGAGTTTGGCTTTGACTTTCCTGTCTTACAGCTCTTTGCCTTGTCTGTCTAAGCCCAACATTTATTTGAAGATTTTCATTTGCTGGTGATATTTGAGGAGGTTTCCAGTTTCCCCACTCTTCTATTTGAGCTATAGCGGTTGCCTTCTCACCTTTGCTTTCATCAGTTACTGTTTTTTCTTGCTTCTTTGGGGATGGATTTGATTGTTCCATCATTTTCTTTGTAAAATCCTCCTGCTCTTTGGCAAAATTTCTGACTAATTCTTTTGCAGATTTAGGGCCTTCTGTGGGTACTCTTTGAAAATTTGGAAAAAGATATGTTCCTCCACGCTTCAAGACAATTCTTTTCTCCAAGTCTTCTGTGAGATGGTTACATCTTATTGCAGAATGTCCTTCTTCTAGGCAGTAATAACACTTCAATGGCTGTCTTGGAGCCATTTGAGCTGGAACATATGGTTGATAACCAGAAGATATGGGTGGTGAAGGATATCTTGTCCTGAATGGCTGTGAGTTTTGTATAGTTCTATGATCTTGATTATTGTTTGGTTGAGGTTTCTTGGGAGATTCAACTACTTCAGAGAGGTGTTTGAGCTGATTCAATACTTCCTTAACTGCTTCATTCCCAGTATCCTTTGATCGATTTTCTTGTGGCTGAGGATTTTTAATTGTTTTGGTAAGATCTTTCATTTGCTTTAAGACTTCTTCCCAGCTTTCTTCTCTTGTGACTTTGGTTGTGAAAGTTCCTTCTGTTGAATTAAGACTTTGGCTTCTAGATCTTGTTCAATATACAACTTTAAGATTTCCAATCTTGGAATGATATAACCACCATCCAAAGCTTGCACCATGGCCTTATCTTTAATCATTTCTTTGTAAATAGATTCTTGAACACTTGAGGAAAGACTCGCCAAAATTTCTTGATTGTGATTGATATCTCCTTGTATATATTGATACCTTTTGAGATAATTAATAATAGATTCATATTCACCAATGAACTTTTTATATTGGGTCATGTTTCTAATTCCTCCTTCTTGTTGAATCTTTGTAAATAATTGAGTAATTGAGGAAAGCTTGTATCTTCTTTCAGGTGACACTGCTCCCCATCTCCTCTTCATATCCAATTTTAATTGCTCCCAATCACCAGTTTCATATCCAGGCATTCCTTCAATATGGTAGCTAATTTCTTGATCTTTAGTCCAAAAGGATATCTGTCTTGCTATATCCCTTCCACTTGCTCCTTCAATTTCTGCTATATTTTCTACTCTTTTAATAAATCTTTCCACTTCCTTTCCATCAAACCATAAATTATAATCCTTTGGTCTGATCTTGACAATGGGTGTATTGTTTTGTGGGATTTCTTGTTGCAATGGGCTTGAAGCCTGTGCATGAATATTAACCCGCTTTGGTAGAGCATTTGGCCTTTGTGAAGTGAATGGAGTTGATGAGGCCATAGGCCTTGAAAATGGTGATGGTTACCCTTCATGTCTAAAGATTCTTGGAATGCTTGTAGCTTCTTCCATTGGGCTGTTTTCTGCGGTAAAACTTGACTCTTTTCTTTTCCCTTCTTTTTTAAGGAGTTCAATTAATTCTTGTTGCATTTCCAACATTCTTTGATGAAGTCTTTCTACATTAGAAATATCTTCTTGTCCTTGCATGGTCTCTTCATTTATAATTTCTTCTTTGGATTCATCTGGATTGTGTGGTATCTTTGATGATGATGCTGAATCCATATTGATATATTCTTTGTTGATTTTCTCTTTTTCACTTTTCTTTTTAATTTCAAATAGTTCCTTAAGTAATTTCTGAAAATAATCTGTAACTATCTTTTGATCTTTCTTCTTGGTTCTGGGTGTACCAACTGGTATACTATAATCTATAGGTGATTCTTCTCCAGGTGGTGTTTCTCCTCTTTTTGGATAATAATAGTGAAATGATTTGGTTGAAGCACTTGATGGTGATGATGATTTAGAATTTTGTGGTTTTTCTGATTCCAGATTGACTTGATAGGTGCTTGAAATTTTTTACTGATAAAAGGCTTTTTTTTTATGGACTAAATTTGAATGTTTTTTTTTGATAATTGACGGATTATTGATGGTTGAAGCTGTTGGCCACTGTTGGGACACAAGATGTGGAAACTCCTTTTGGTGTGGGATGAAATAAGGCAGTACCTTGAGGGGGAAATTATTGGTAAGTCTGTTTTGAATTTAAGAATTGTCCAATAACCATGGGTGCTAAGGTGTATTAGCTGCCCCTCTAAATAATACTGAATAGTCAGCCTACAGAGAATCACAAATAAAATAAGATCTGTGGCTTGAACAGATAGAGAAGACTTATCAGCAGTCTCTAAATCAGACCTATCGATAACACTTCAGTAAAACTCTGAGCTAAAAAAACTAAAATTTCTAATACAGTAAAAGCTAAGATTTTTTTATTATTTTGATAAAAGTAATGATAATATTATTTTTTTTTGTTATTTAATAAAATTAATAAGAATATTTTTTTTTTGGTTTTATTTTGATTATAATGATTTTATATATATTAGTACTAATGAAAAGACTACTGGATATTCTTTTTTTTTTATATTTTTAATGTTAAGTTGATATCACTACTTCTTTTTTTTAATAATACTAAGCTTCTGATCTTTTTCACTATTTTTATACTACTATTATTTGAAAACACTAAGCTACTGAGCAAGGCTACTGAGCTTTTTAATACGTTAATACCACTTATTCTTTGACAATACTAAGCTACTGAGCAAGGCTACCGAGCTTTTTACTACTAAAACACTACTACTACTACTCTAGATATCCTTCTAGTTCAGGGATGGTTGTGATCCTGGATAGTGGGAACTTGTTCCATGATCCTGGGAAAAATGAGGGAGAGAGGACCTCTATTTATAGCTTTTGGGCCTCCATAGAGCTTCTCAAAATAGGGTACTTAGAAAAAATCATAGTTGAGAGGTTTTAGCTAGTGAGACATGTAGTTTTGGTGTAGCAGCGTGTTTTCTGAGAGAATTATGCTGGTGGTGCTTTTTCTTATCAAAATCATGTGATGTATTTGAGATAATTTGGCTGGTGAGATTTTCTTTTTATCAGGGTCATGTGAGGTCATTGAGATAATATGGCTGGTGATGTTTTCTTGAAGGTGGGGAAAGTATTTTTTTGTTTCTATTTCTACATATGTTATGAGAGAATTATGCTGGTGGTTCTTTTCCTCATCCAAATCATGTGATGTATTTGAGATAATTTGGCTGGTGAGTTTTTCTTTTTTTTTTGCCAAGAAAGTGGAGAAAATACAGCTCCTGACAATTGAGCTTTCTTCTAGTCATATGATATATATGAGAAAATTATGCTGGTGTTTCTGTTTCTTATCAAAATCATGTGATGTCTTTGAGATAATTTTGCTGGTGACACTTTCATTTTTGGTGACTTTGTTACGTGTTTTCTGAGATAATTATGCTGGTGTTTCTGTTTTAGTATTGTATAATTTCATGTGGAGATTGCATCATTTCTATCAATTTTGATGCGTGTCATTATTACTAAGAAAACATTTGTTCTTGGAAAATATATTGTAATTTTATGCATAGCCTTGAGGTATTTCTTCTTTCAATTGAATCAAGGTGGGGAAAATACAGCGCTGATTCTGTGGTCCGTCTTCATATACCTTTGTTTATATTAACTGCTTTTAATTGCATAATTTGCTATTGATGATGCAATAAGGTGGATAAATCCTTTGATAAAATACTGTTTTGATAATATCTTGAGCCTGTGTATTATATATTTCTGTTTGAAATCTGTAGCTGTAATGTGTAAATATGTTTTGCGTAATTTGTTTTATTATTATTATTTTTTTGTTTTATTGGTAAGCTTGAAACTGGTACTAATGGTATGGAATACCACACCATACTTAAAAACAAAGTTCTTAACTCAAGGAAACTTGTTTTTAATTCCAATTTAAAGTTACCAGTGTTATTCTTAACTCCATGTAGCTTTAATCCTCATTTAAACTAATTATTTTAAGTTTTCAATATAAATAAACTTATTTATATTAAAGTTCATCACATGAACAACTCAAAAATAGAGTTTCAAGCATAAATCTCTCAAACTCAATTTTTAATTAATTTTTAAAGAAATCATAATTTTCTTTGAGTTTTAATTAAAAGAATAAATTTCCAGGCTAATTACCCAGGAAATTTATTTATAAAAGATACATAAAATTTGATTTATATGTAGTTAATATTAAATTGTAAGCTGTGTGAAAGTTTCAAGGAAATCCATTAATAATTGGATTTTTAATGAATTTTTGAAGTTATTGCTATTTTTCCACGTAAAATAGCAATACACACCAAACCTTAAGTTTTGATAAGGTTTTAATGCTTGTAACCTTGAAATTTTAAGCTTGTTTAAAATTTTTAAGCTTAATTAAGTTTTTACAGTTCTTAAAACCTTAAATTCAAGCCTGCATATTGGGATTGACCCTTTGGCAGCTTGAAATTCCTGTCTAAATTGGGATAAAACCAGTTTAAACTTTAATGTTGCATCAAAGTCTAATCTTAAAGTTTAAATAAGGTTGAACATCCTCCAATACAGGTGGACAACCTCAATTGAATCCTTGCAGATCCAAAAAGCTGGGTACCCCAGCTCTATTTGGTCTTTTTCCTTTGTCCCACCTTTTTGCATGGATTTTGCCCTTTTATTTATTTAAAGCCATACTATGGCCTTAAACCCTTTTAAATTGAGATCACGCAGGATTTACATTCTGTATGGCACATCCTTAGCCAATTCAGTAAATATACACCACACCTCAATTTTAAATAAAATTCTGGTAAGATTGCATAAACCTTATGCAAATTTAAATTTAAGCTTATTTAAGCTTAAATTTAATAATTTTAAAAAATGTTAGAAAATTGCATTAGTACTGTGAGATTCTTAAGTCTTCTAATAACATAAGAAATAAGTGTTTTTGGGTATAACACCTTATGTATGTACCCTAGGTTATTTTTGGTGTAGAATCCAAAAATGACATAATATTTATAACTTCCTTTATCCAAAAAAAACTTATACTTAGTTTTTGTTATTTTTTTTTATCTTAAATTCAATTAAAAGGTCTGTTGAAGACAAATTTAACTGTGTATAAAGCTATGTGGCATTATGGGTATGTTATACATACCTCACAGGCTCACAGTGAAACTCTGGTTACAACTTCATTTTATTTCATGCTCTAGTTCTCCTGGCATCTTTTTTCAGTGTCAGGTTGAGTCTATGTAGAAGCAGTGTTTAGGCTAGTTACAACTTCAACTTTGACTGTGACATGAAAATAAAGGTTTTTATTGATAATAAGGGTTTATAGATGAAATAAAAGGGATTTACTATTTTGCAATAGTGGTGGTGAGCACTGTTGAAAGCCCTGGGTTCTGCTTTACCTGTTGGATCACAATAATAAAGACTATAATACTTCTAAATTAGAAGTATACCTCATTATTTTCCAAGAGTATAACTGTTTTTGACAGTTGTACTACGTAGGAATTCAAGAGCAGGATGAGGAAAGCAATTCTGGCTGTGTAAAGCCTCCTTTTTATCCTGGAATGGGGTGGAAAGGGTGCTAGACCTTTCCACGTAGAGGAATTGAATATTTTTTCCCTCTCTGAGACAGGCTTGTGGTTTGAAAAGACCTGTATTGGGCTCAGATGTGGTTTTAAAACCACATCTGGGCAATTTTCACCAATACAGGGTGAAAATTTTCATCTGGGGACCTCACAGCCTGATTTTGACAGGTATCACACATAGAATGCTGTACAGAAACTGTATGGGTCCGCAGTATTGACTGACATATGAGGTATTGAAGTAAAAACAAGCTTTTTTGTCTATTTGACACCTCATATTCATGATTATGGGACATTATCCAATGGTAAGGCTGTATATGACAGCAGGTGGGAATCTGACCTTAAAACTGCCATAACTTTGTCAATTCTTGAGATATAAACCTCAAAATTGGTTCAGTGTGTAGCCCTGTATGTGCTCTACACAATGGTACCTCATTGAATATGGCAAAGTTATCCCATGTACAAGACTTTTGTACATCTGCCTGGTTTAGGCAAAAAGCTGTATTTACCTTATTTGCCCCATACCGTTTGTTCTAGTTGAGCTATGGGGAAATGGATGACACCATCAGATAGCCCTAATTTTGCTATTTCCAAAAAGACCCCACTTTAGGTATCTCACGCCAAAACTGCAAAATTTAGATGAGAGGTGAATGTTTTGTTCACCCTTATTTGGCCTGAATTTGGCCATAACTCAAGTAATACTGGTGCTGACTCAGTTTGGCTAGTAGCATTGAATAGAACTGGCTTAGAGCTTCATTTTTAATACCAATTTGATGGGGTCAAGCTTCTTCTTCTGGATTTTAGATGAGAGGTGAAAATTAAGGTTTATTCTCAGCAATAAGTTTGAGCAGGAATAACTTTGTTATTCTTTGTCCTATGGTGATGGAACTTATATTTTCAGAAAGGGGTGGGTTTCATCTTTCTTTTGATACCTTTTGAGCTGATTTGGCTCAGCTCCATGTTTTGGTGGTATCTTGGCTATACCATTGGTTTATGGTATTTTGGCTGTCATGCTTGTGCTCTGGTTTTGAGTCACAGGCTGACATACCCTCTCTCTAAAAAAGGCTCATCATTGATGAGACTGTTCAGTCCTCATAGAGGCCCTGAATATCCTTAAATGAAGGTTCCCATCTGGTATGGCATCTTCTGCCAAGCATTTGTCTTTATCAGCTGTTTGGTTCTTGAATCTGACTAAATATTGTCTTTGATCCTTCCCATTAAGTCTGATCTTCCTGGCCCTGATGATCTTACTCACAGGTCCTGGGGAGTCCTCTACTTCCACTATTTCTAGTGGTGTGAGGTTCTTCTTCCTGGAGGGGAATTTACCCTCTTCTGTTGGAAGTATGGCTTGATCAAACTCACTGGAAAGACTGGGTGTTTCCTGGAAAACTCCTCTGTGAGCTTGACTTCCACTGCATTCTTGCCTACCATTTTAATGATAGTGAAGGGCCCTACAAATGAGTCTCTCATCTTCTTGGGTCCTTTAAGATTGTTGAAGTTTAGTGTAGACACTAATACCTGGTCCCCTTCCTTAAAGTCAGGTTCCATGTGTGTCTTGTCCCACCTCTGCTTATTATATTCTTTTGCCTCAGCTATGCATTTAAAAGCTGTGTCACAAGCTCTCTTCCACATATCATGGAAGTCTTTGGCTGTGGGGTTGATGGTCAGAAGATTCTTCTTCAAGTTGTCCACAGGCAACAAGGGATTACACCATTTCTCTACCAGTGCAGGTGTTCTTCCTGTGGTAGAGTGCTGACTTGTATTATAAGCCAGTTGAATAGCTGGTTGGAGGGTAACCCAGCCATGGGTATATCCCTCATGGTCCTTGTATTCCATGCCATAGGCACAGAACCTTCTAAGGATGTCCTCCATTGTTTGGATCATCCTCTCAGCTAGGCCATCTGTTTGTGGGTGGTAAGCTGTGGAAAAAGCAAGCTTGGTGCCAAGCATTTCATACAAGTTGGTCCAAAATTCAGATTTGAATTTTGGGTCCCTATCACTAATGATAATATTAGGGATTCCACAGGTGGATATGATGTTATTCCCAAATAACAGAGCAGTATCCATGGCTGTGTCCTCTTTGTGGAATGGTAGACACCTCATGCTCTTGCTGAACCTATCAACTATGATCAAGCAGGCATTGTAGTTTTCTTTGCCTCCTGGGACAAGTCCTGTAACCCAGTCCATGTTGATGGTTTCCCATGGGTGTTTGGGTTCTTCTATATGTTGAAGTAACCCATACTTCTTCCCATGTTTCCTATTTGCCTTTTGGCATCTTTCACAAGTGTTGATGTATTCACTCAACTCTTGTTCCCACTTGGGCCAACAAGCTGTGCTTGCTACCATCTCTTTGGTCCTGTCTTCACTCATGTTTCCCATATAGGTGCAGTCATGGCATTCCTGCAGGATCAGAGAGATGTGGTCCCTTTCTACCACTGTGAGTGCACTTATGTGTTTTTCTCTGTGGTAGAGCAGGCCATCCATAAGGAAGAACTTGCTATCCTTATAGGCCCTCAACCAGGGTTCTTCCAGCTGGGATTCCAGTTCTGGACTCCTGTACTTTTGCTGAAGGAGTTGTAGTAATATGCCACACTGTTTGTGTTTGGCATAAGACTTTAGTACTGCACTAAAAAATTCATTGTGCAGTTCTGAGGAGCTTATTCCCAATATGGGAGTTTCTGTTCCCTCTGGATCAGTGTTTCCACTGTCAAGGGTACCAATTTCTGGTGCCCATTCAGAAAATCTGAAGTTCTTCCTCCTATCTATTTCCATGAAATGGATAGGGATCTTGGCTGCAACTTCAGGTTCATAAGCTGGATTGCTCTTGACATTATCCAGTGGCCATCTGCTAAGGCCATCTGCATTGGTATGACTTTTACCTTCTTTGTATATGATGGTCATGTTCCCTCTATACTCCTGGATGGCTATTTGCCATCTCAGCATGTGTCTATTTGTAGTCTTCATGTTCAGTAAAGACTTCAAGGCTTTGCAATCTGTGTAGACTTCAAAAACTGCACCCTCCAGATAATAATGGAGTTTCTCCAGAGCCCAGACTAAGCATAGACATTCAGTCTGGGTGGCCCCATACCTGGCCTCTGAATCTTTCAGCTTCCTAGAGATGTAACATATTACTACCTCTCTTGGTTCACCATCCACAATTTGTCTTTGGTGAAGGGCTGCTCCTAATCCTTGGCTACATGTTGCATCTATATATAGCTTGAATGGTAGTTCAAAGTCAGGAGAGATGAGTACAGGTGCATTTGTGAGTTCATGTTTTATCCTCTCATATGCATCCCTTCTTTCCTTGGTAATTTTAAAAACTACATCTTTTGAACACAACTTGTATAAACTACTAGTTATGTGGGAAAAACTATTGATGTGGTTTCTATAGTAGCTAGCAAACCCAAGGAAAGATTGCATCTCTTTTATGCTCTTTGGTACTGGTTTTTGCAGTACTGCTGCTACTTTATTCTGGTAAATTGCCAGACTAAGACCTGAGACTTTATGTCCTAGAGCCAGTAGCTCTTGTTGGCCAAAATTACACTTTTTCAGTGAAATTTTCAGATTGATGGCCATACATTTGCTTAGCACTCTGTCTATGTAATGTAAATGGTCTTCCCATGTCTCTGAGTATATGATGATATCATTAATATATGCCACCATCCAGCCTTCCAATATTTCTTCTTGAAATATTGTGTTCATCCTCCTTTGGAAGTGGGCTGGTGCATTCTTAATGCCAAATGTAATCCTGGTGTACTCATATATGCCCATATCACATATTATTCTGAGTAATTTCATTGAGTTTGGTTTAACTCCATTTTGGTGGAAGCCTTTCATACAAACCATTTTGGTTATGTATTTGGCTTTTGCCAGTTTATCCAGGGAATGAGGTATCCTGGGTATAGGGTACCTGTCTGCTTTTGTGTAGTTATTCAGCGCTCTGAAGTCTCCACACAGTCTAGACTTGCCATCATGCCAGGTGATTAGGACAGGAGTGGTTATTTCCACTATTTCATTATGTCCAATCTTCCTGATGACATCCATGTCCAAGAGTTCATTGATATGTTTCTAAATTTCTTTCCTGGTTTCCAGGCTTTCTGGATAAGGAGGTCTCCTGAGCATGTGTGGATAAGGTCTTTCCACATCCAGATATAGTTCTATATCATGGCCTTTGATCTTGCCTAATGGTTCTTCACCAATGGCAAATGCTGGTATGTTCTTTCTCAGCATCTTCAGTAAACTTAGTTTTTGTTTACTGGTGAGGGTAGTGCTAAACTGTCCCTCTCTGAATTTATTCAGAAGTTCCGCTAGTGGATCTTGAGAAGATATATGGTATATATAAAGTGAAAATTCCTTTTCCTTGTTGGTACCAATGGTAATGTTCCTATTTTTACTGTTGTAAATATCTATGCCATACATCCTCTGGTAGTCTGTTCCCAGTAAGAACCCTTGGATGTGGGCATCATCAAGCACTACAAGCTCTGGGCTGAGTCTGATATTACCCTTCCTGTGGGGTATAATTATCTCTTTGATAATTGTACCAATGGAAGTCATCTTCCCTGAGGCACTTTTAACGTTCTTTGCCTTGGTGGGAAAGAGCTGTTTTTCCCAATTTGGGAAGTGGTTATCCAGATAATTTCTGGCCACTATGGAGAAGTGTGCCCCACTATCAGTGATCAATGGATGTTGAGCATTGTCAATACAGACAGTCATTTTAGTGGCTGTTCCATGTATATATGCCATCCCTTTGGTTGGTGGAACCAGGAATGTTTGTGCATCTTGTGTGTGTTTGCACAAGGTTTTATTGGAAGTATCCTGTGGCATGCCTTCTTCCAACTGTATGTCCTGAATTTCTAGTGGGGTTTCCTCTTGGTATTCTACTAGAAATTCTTTGTTTGGGTCTTGGTCATCATCAGATAGTTCTCTGATGGCATCACCCATGGAGTCTGATTAAGAATCCTCTGTTGGGGACTCCTCCTCTGGGACTTTCTCAATGGCTCAGACTTTTTTCTTTGCCTTTGGGCAGTTGTTGGCATAGTGGTCTGTTGAACAACAATTGTGACAAGAATTTTTCTTCTTTGCCACTTCTGCCACTCTTTCTTTGGGTTTGTCTATAAACTCTCCCCTGAAAGATTGTTTCTTTCTGAAACCTTTGCTCTTATATGGGGTGAATTTCCCTATATTAGTTCTTTTCCTTATATCTTGTAAGGTATTAGCAATGTCATCTAGAGTGCAATTTTGGTTGAATCTGCATTTTACTTCATGCTCTAGTTCTCCTGGCAGTTGTGTCAGAAGTTTGTGATTCCTCATTTGGATTTTCATCTGAGGATCAATGGCTTTAAGTTTTTTAGACGGTCTAAGACACCACTCATATGGAGCTTTGTCCACAGAGTATTTGGAATTGTCAAATGACATGTTCCTTTGCCAAATCCAAGTTCCATTATTGTACTTTTGGATGATTTGACTCTTCCACCATTGCCAGTTTCTTCTGCCATGGATTTCTTTCATTTTCGTGTACCATATACTAGCATGACCTTTAAATGCTGTATTCAATCTAGCATTAATCCAGTAATCTGGTATGCTAGGTACATTATTGAAGAGTCCATCAATATAATATATGAGTTCCATATGATCATATTCTCCGGTTCCAGAGAATTTGGGCCATCTTGAGGCCTCAGGAAGCTGCTTCAAGGCTTTCTTCTCTGAATAAGACATTCCATCTCCATCCTGGTATTGTGATGGAGATCTTGCTTTACTCATAAACATGGCATCTGGTTTGATGTCATCTGGTTGATATGGATTTTCCATAACTTGGCCTTGTGGTTGGGGCTTCAAGTTATGGTAGACATTAAACAATTTGTTTATGTCTTGGTCCAGACAATCCCTGTCCCTTCTGCTGTGGTGTTCTTCAAAGAATAGATTCAGTCTTTTGTTGGTTTCTTCAGAGGCTTTGCTCAATTGAGCATGTCCTTATTGAAGATTTTTAATTATTTTATCCATGGAGGCTGTTAATTTCTTCATCCTCCCATGGCTTGCTTCAAGTTCTGCAAACTGTTTTTCAGATTGCTCAGCATATTGGGACATTTGTAACCTCAGTTTATAACTGTTCATGATACTCTCAGATGTGACGATGTTATGTTCAGTCTGAGTGGGGGTAATGTTTCTATTACTAGGACTACTGATTATAGAGTGGTTTACAACTACTTCTGGTTCTTGTGCACTTTTTTCACCAAATACAAAAACTTCTGGACCATGGGGTATGATTCTTTCTGCCTTTGGCTGAAAGAGGTCTTATTTTTCCCCTTGTATCCTTTTCTTCTCCCGGAAACCTCCTGGAATTGTGAAGAGTGGTGACTCTTGCTCATTGATCTGTTGGTGTCTGAATGGTGTGAAGCCACTGGAGAGCTGATTTGGCCTGCTCCTTGTGAGCCTGAAGGCATCTGAGTAGGCCCTGTCTGGGTTAACTGTTCTTCTATAGATTTGATAGTGGCTTGATTATCCCTTATCCTCTGCGCCCTTGCCTCCAGGAGTCTGAACTTCCTGGTAGGATTCCAACCTTTGGTAATTATCTTAAGGTCTTTGAAGTCTATCTCTTTGAGACAGATCTTCTGGCAACTTGCTCCAAGTTCTGCCCAGTGAGATGCCAGGTTGAACCTCTTGTTGTCCATGCTCCATTGGAATAGGTCCTTGAGGAGTTGGTGGAGCTGAAGAACTTGATCCATGTCTTTCCAGTCCTCTGGTTTGAGGTCTCCATTGAATTGGAGTGTGAATGGCAGGGTTGATATTATCTCCCTCATTTTTTTGCCATCCACTACTGTGTCCAAGGTGTCTTCTTTCAGGTCTTCTGGTTCTGGACAAGCCTTCTCTGTCCTCTGGCTGGTTCCTTTGGAAGCCAAGATCTCTGAGGTGTACAGGTGACATGTTAGTGTTTGAAAGCAGTCAAAAACTTTATGTTCTTAGGGTATTTACCTTTGACTGTGCCTTGTACAAATTTGTTGTCTGCTGATTTGGGCAATTTACCTTTAGAGGTTACAACTGGGTTAATTATAGTAATTTTCCTGTACAAGTTATCAAGGTTGGCTTATCTTGTATTGAAGCATAATTTCATGGTTTTCTACTCTTCTGTGTGGCAATGGGTGTCCACCTCTTTGCTGTTATCAGGCCTTCACTGTGCCTCTTTCCTTTGCCTTTGCTGCCCTCTGGTTCTGAGGGTGTCACTGGTGTGTTGGCCTGTGACTGGCTTTCTAGTGGTATGAAGTTATCTTCCACTGAAATAAAACAGGAAAAAGAGGGCTTAATGTCAGTTAAGACTTCTTAAAATACTTTTGCACGTCTAAGAATGGCCTCTGGGCTTGTATATTACTAAAATATGCCCTTGTACAATGAAAGTGTAATTGAATTAACAATTTCATGTCAGAAATACAGCTTACTGATATTTGGTATACTGTTTGTATACCAATATCTCACAGAATAACTTGTAGTTAGCAAGTATAAACTGTCAAAAAGTGGTATGTAAGAGGGTAATTGAGTTAACAATCTGCCCAACCACTCCTCAACTGTTGGTTTATCAGTATGAGGTGTCTTAATTTAATTGAAAATTAAGACTGTATTAACGGCTAAAAGTGTTTTTATATACAAAACATGCCAAAAATAAGGGTCTTGTGGTTATTAGCCATGTGACAAGTACTCTTTTGAATATGAGTATAAGGATAAATATATAATAAATATCTATTTTTAAGAAATAATTACACCTAAAAAGATAAAACAAGTGTCAGAAAATAAATAAAATAAGTAAAAAAATCCCTCATAAGGTGCAAAATGGTCAAAAAACATGGCCAGGCCCCCAAAATGTCAGGTTGAGTCCATGTAGAAGCAGTAATTAGGCTAGTTACAACTTTAACTTTGACTGTGACACACAAATAAAGTGATAAAATAGATGTTTTTATTGATAATAAGGGTTTATAGATGAAATAAAAGGGCTTTACTATTTTGCAATAGTGGTGGTGAGCGCTGTTGAAAGCCCTGGGTGCAGCTTTACCTGTTGGATTACAATAATAAAGACTACAAAACTTCTACATTAAGAGTATACCTGATTTTTTTCAAGAGTATAACTGTTTTTGACAGTTGTACTACATAGGATCTCAAGAGCAGGATGAGGAAAGCAATTATGGCTGTGAAAAGGCTCCTTTTTATCCTGAAATGGGGTGGAAAGGGTGCTAGAACTTTCCACATAGAGGAAGTGAATATTTTTTCCCTCTCTGAGACAGGCTTGTGGTTTGCAAAGACCTGTATTGGGCTCAGATGTGGCTTTAAAACCACATCTGGGCAGTTTTCACCAATACAGGGTGAAAATTTTCATCTGGGGACCTCACAGCCTGATTCTGACGTGTATGATGCGTAGAATGCTGTACAGAAACTGTATGAAACCCCAGTGTTGACTGAAATATGAGGTATTGAAGTAAAAACAAGCTTCTTTGTCTATTTGACACCTCATATTCATGATTATGGGACATTATCCCATGGTAAGGCTGTATATGACAGCCGGTGAGAATCTGACCTTAAAACAGCCATAACTTTGTCAATTATTGAGAAATCAACCTCATAATTGGTTCAGTGTGTAGCCCTGTATGTGCTCTACCCAATGGCACCTCATTTGATACGGGTATCATTAAATATGGCAAAGTTATCCCATGTACAAGACTTTTGTGCATATGAGTGGTTTAGGAAAAAAGCTGTATTGAGCTTATTTGCCCCATACCTTTTGCTCTAGTTGAGCTATGGGGAAATGGATGAAACCATCAGATAGCCCTCATTGTTCTCTTTCCAAAAGGACCCCACCTTAGGTATCTCATGCTAAAACTGCAAAAGTTAGATGAGAGGTGAATGTTTTGTTCACCCTTATTTGGCCTGAATTTGGCCATAACTCAAGTAATACTGGTGCTAGCTCAGCTTGGCTAGTACCATTGGATATCCCTGTCTTAGAGCTTCATTTTAAATACCAATTTTATGGGGTTAAGCCTCTCCTTCTGGATTTTAGATGAGAGGTGAAAATTAAGGTTTATGCTCAGCAATAACTTTGTTATTCTTTGTCCTATGGTGATGGGACTTATATTTTCATAAAGGGGTGAGTTTCCTATTTATTTTGATACCTTTTGAGCTGATTTGGCTCAGCTCCATGTTTTGGTGGTATCTTGGCTATACCATTGGTTTATGGTATTTTGGCTGTCACGCTTGTGCTCTGGTTTTGAGTCACAGGCTGACATTCAGGATTTTGTGGTTCCTCATTTGAGTTATCATTCAAGGATAAATGGTTTCAAGCCTTTTGGACTGTCCAAGACACCACTCATATGGATCTTTGTCCAGAGATTCCTTGTCATTTTCAAATGAAATGGTCTTTTGCCATATCCAAGTATCATTGCTGTACTTTTGGATTAATGAAATCCTTCACCATGGCCAGCTTCTTTTTCCATGGATTTCCTTCATTTCTGTGTACCAAATACTAGCTTGTCCATTTAATGCAGTAATCCAATAATATGGTATGCTTGGTACATCAATGACGCCTACATCAATATAATAAATGAGTTCCATGTGGTCATATTCTCCTACACCAGAGAGGTTTGGCCAGCTTGAGGCCTCTGGAAACTGTTTCAGTGCTTCCTTCTATGAATGAGTCATGTTGTCTCCATCTTGATATTGTGATGGAGCTCTTTGCATTGTGGAACTCCTTTTAGTGTGGGATTGGATAAGGCAGTCCTTGAGGGGGAAATCACAGGTAAACAGTTTTGAATTGCTGAAATAATCCTGTAACTAAGGGTACTAATGGTGTTTTAGCTGCCCCTCTGAATATAGTAAGCAATCTCCCTACAGAGCTCACAAATCAATATTTAAGATTGTGGCTTTACAACTAGAGAATACTTTTCAGCAGTCTCTATCAGACCTATTCAATAATCAGCCTAATGATAAAATAGTAAAACTAATTTAGATAAAATATTTCAAAAGATAAATTTGTATGCGATTTTAGGATAATAAAGTAATAATTGGGTAAAATATATAGTAGATATAATAGTACTGAGTGGTGATTCAAGTGGTTTTCTTGGTTAAAGGTATTTTGCTTAATGGATAATAGTTTAATATGAGAAAATTTTATATAAGTGATAATATATAATAATATTGTTTAATATTTTAGATAAGTGTGATTGATAAATAATTTTTGATAATATGTTAAATATATATTTGATAATAATAATTTGTATAGCTAATAAGTATTATAGATAATAACACCACTATATGTTTTTCATAAAAGAATACTGGTGAAGGTTTATAGATTGATTACTACTTATGATAGTAATAATTGATGATAAGAGGGATGATAATAGATGATAAGAGCTGTTAATAGTAAGCTTAATGAAACTACTAATGTGTAACTTTGTTTGTTATTTTATAATTGGATAAATAATAATAATAATGACTTGTCTTCTAGTGAGAAGAGTATAATAATATTTCTTTTAATTTGTTTGAATATGAGGATTTGACTAAGAGATGAATTTATAATATAGGCAGACCTACTGTTAACTACAGCTATTTATAAACCACTATTTAGTGTAATTTAATAATAATAATTTCTAGATTAACCTACTAGTAAGGGATGAATAATTATTCTCCTTCTTGGTATATAATTATTTGCATGAGGAAAGAGGAGAAAATGAGAGAGAGAGGCCTCCTTTTATGTTGTGAGAAGTACCCATGGGCTCTCCATGTAAAGCTTTATTCTTGCCCTTGAGATAATTTTGCTGGTGTAGATTTTTTGTAAAAAAAGTCAGATGACCTATCTGTTATACTGCATTAGTAATCTTGCACAGCCTTGAGAGATTAATGCTAGTATGTAAAATTGGGAATGAAATCATATGACTGAGATATTTTCACCATTTGTTTGGTCAAAATGAGGGTTGAGATGTTTTGCTTGGTGGGGAGTTTGATAAAAATATCAGGTGACTTCTCTTTTGCACTGCTTTAGTCAGCTTTCATAGCCTTGAGGAATTAATGCTGGTGATTGAAAGGATGAAGGTAGTGTTATTTGAATAAGCCCTTGTATAATTTTGTTTGTAAGATTTATTTAGTTTCAGGAAATAATACTGTGCAATGTGGGGATATCTTCTTGAGTTTTAATTCTTGATTACTCTAATTGCTGTGTGTTTTACAGTTTAGTGGATTCCCCGTGATGGCAGCTAGTTGAAGTTGAATTGAGTGGTATTTGATGATCTTGAGGCTGTGTAATGTACAAATGTCATGCATGTGAATTGCATGACCCTCTTAAAGTGCCTGTATTGTTATTTAATTTCAGGCTTTTAGTGGATTTCCCATGTATTGAGTTGAATTGGATACTGTCATATGATCCTTGTGTCACATGAACTGTATTTTGGTTGCTGTAATTCTTGGTAATATAATCTTCTTGATGGCTTTAGGGTGGATATAATACTACAATGTGACTTTGTCCATGTAATTTTGAGTTTTATGTATGTATTAAGCCTATATTGTTGATCATGTAAGCCTTATATGTAAGTTTTATTGTGTAACTCCATAAGATTGGACTCCTATAATATTCATTTAATTATGGAAGTATATTGATTATTTCAATTGTGAATGCTAAAATAATCCATTCCTTCCTATTGCTGATGTTATTCCTGGGGTTTTTGTGATTTTAATAATGTCTTTTTAGTGGTGAATTTCTGGATTAGCCATTGTGATATTGATTTTCAAACTTTTAATTTTCAAAAAATCTCTTGAAGCTGGTAAAAAGGTATGGAATACCACAGCGTATGATCCAGAAAGATCTCTGGTTTGATGTCCTCTTGGTATGGATTATCCAAAGCATGGCATTGTGGTTGAGGCTTCATTTTTTGGCAAACATTAAGCAATTTGTTTATGTCTTGATCCAGAAAATCCCTGTGCCTCTTTCAGTGGTATTTCTCTTCAATGACTTGATCAAGTCTTCGATTGGCTTTTTCAGAGGATTTGCATAATTTAGCACAGCTCTCTTGGATAGCTTTTATTGTAGTGTCATTTAAGGTTGTCAATTCTTTCCCACTTATTGTCTCCTATGGAGTTCATCAAACTTCTCTTGAGTTTGAACTGAAAATTTGAACATTTGTAACCACAGTTGATCACTTTTTAAGTTACTCTCAGGTGTAACAAAATTGTGTTCATTCTGAGTGGTGGTAATGTTTCTACAAGCAGGGATACTGATTCTAGAAGTATTTACAACTATTTCTGGCTCTTGTGTACTTTTTTCACCAAGTCCAACAGCTTCTGGATCATGGGGTCTGACTCTTTCTTCCTGTGGCTTAAAGAGGTCTTGTTTTACCCTTTGTATCCTTGTCTTCTCCTGGAAACTACCTGGGATGGTGAAGAATGGTAACTCTTGGCCACTGATCTGCTGGTGCCCAAATGGTGTGAAGCCACCAGAGAGTTGAGTTTGTTTACTACTTTTGAGCCTGAGGGAATCAGAGTAGGCTCTTTCTGGTTCAGTTGTTCTTCTATAGCTTGGATAGTGGATTGAGTTTCCCTTATCCTGGTTGCCCTCTCCTCCAGGAGTTTGAACTTCCTGTTGGGATTCCATCCTTTGGTGACTACCATAAGATCTTTGAAGGGTATATCTTTGATAAATATCCTCTGGAAACTTTCCTCAAGTTCTTTCCAGTGTGATGCTAGGCTGAAGATCCTGTTGTCCATGCTCCATTGGAATAGGCCTTTGAGGAGTTGGTGGAGCTGAAGAACTTGATCCATGTCCTTCCAGTCTGGTGTGAGGTTTATGTTAAATTGGAAGGTGAATGGCAGAGTGGGTATGACTTCCCTCAGTGCCTTTCCATCCACCACTATGTCCAAGGTGTGCTGTTCCGGGTCTTCTGCTTCTGAACAGGCCCTTTTCTATCCTCTGGCAGGTTCCTTGGGATTCTAAGGTTCCTGAGGTGTACAGGAGACATATCAGTGTTTGAAAGCAGTCAAAAAATTCATGTTCTCAGGGTATTTTCCTTTGACTGTGCCATGTATAAATTTGTTTTCTACTGCTTTGGGAAATGTGCCTTTAGAAGTTACAACTGGGTTAATTACTGTAATATTCTCTGCACAAGCTATCAAGGTTGATTTACCTGGTATAGAGGAAGAGGTTTGTGGTTTTCTACTACTCTGAGTGGCAATTGGTGTCCAACTTTTGGTGGTGAGAGCTCTTCACTGTGCCTTTTTCCTTTTCCCTTGTGCCCTTATGTTTCTAAAGGTATCACTGGTGTGCTGCCTTGTGACTGGGTTTCAAGTGGTATGAAGCTTTCTTCCATTGAATCAAAGGAAATGAGGACTTATCTCAGTTAAGAATTCTTCAAATGCTATTTGAACATCTAAAAATGGTCTCTGCGAGATATATTAGTATACTGTGCCTCTTTATTATCACATGTAATTAAAATTATCAATTACACATCAAAAATACTTCTTTGTGAATGTATGGTGTACAGTTTGTACCCCAATATCTCACAAATCAACTTTTAATTAAAAGGTTTAATCTGATCAGTGGTTAGTTATGTAATGAAAAATTGAAATCATCAACATGTCCAACCACGCCTCTGAACTGTAATTTACAGTTACTACTAGGAAATAGTGGTGGTAAGTGCTGCTGAAAGCCCTGGATACAGTTTTATCCATGGATTTACTATAATAAAGACTAAAATACTCAAGTTTAAATTATAACTGAATTATTTTTCAATAGTATAACTGTTTCTGACAGTTTTACTACGTAAGAATTTAAGAACAGGATGGGGATTCCTTTTCTGGCAGAGAAAAGGCCTCCTTTTATCCTGAAATGGTGTGGAAAGGTCCTATAGACCATCCACATAATGGAAGTAAAGATTTTTCAGTTTAAAGTACTGTATTGGTGCTTGAACAAGGCCTGTGTTCTCTGTATTGGGCCCAGATGTGGTTTTGAAACCACATCTAGGAATTTTTCACCAACACAGGGTGAAAATGTTCATCTGGGGACCACACAACCCTCTTCTGATGTGTATGACATGCAGAAATCTGTACAAAACGTTTATGGGACCCCATTACTGAATGAACTATGAGGTATTGAATAATAAACAAGTTTCTTTCTCTATTTGACACCTCATAATCATAGCTATGGGATAGTATCCCACAGTAAAGGTGTACTGGCCAAACTGTGGGATTTTGAAATTGAAACTGCTATAGCTTTGTCAATTGTTAAGATATTGAGCTCAAGATTGATTCATTGTATAGCCCTAAATTTTATATACACAATGGTATCTCATTTGGTATGGGTAACATTAAATATGGAAATGTTATGCCATGTTCAAATTTTGTTATCCATATATGTCATTTTCTCAAAATCTGTTTGGGACTTGTTTTCCTCATACCTTTTGCTGTAGATGGGATATGGGGAAATGGATGGCACCATCAGATATCCCTGCTTTTGTTATTTCTAAAATTACCGCACTTTAGGTATCTCAAACTAAAACTGTAGAAGTTAGATTAGAGGTGAATATTTTATTCACCCTTATTTGACCTTATTTTGGCCATAGCTTCTGTAGTTTTGGTGCTAGTTTGATTTGGCTAGTACCATTGAATAGCCCTGAGTTAGAGCTTTAATTTGAATAACCATTTTTCAGGGTTAAGCCTCTTCCTCTGGATTTCAGATGAGAGGTGAAAAGTAATGTTTATGCTCAGCAACTTCTTTGAGGAGTAATAACTTTGTTAATTCTTGGTACTATAATAATGGGACTTGTATATTTGAAAACTAGAGAGTTTCTTCTTTCCTTTAATACCTTTTGAGCTGGTTTGGCTCAGATCCATGTTTTGATGGTATTTTGCTATACCGTTGGTTTATGGTATTTGGTTTTCATGCTTGTGCTCTGGTTTTGAGTCACAGGCTGACAATTCTCTCCCTTGTGAGGCTGTTGTAGGCACCTGTTGTGACTAATATAGCTTCATGGAAGGAGGATCTATGGGCAAGAGCATCAGCTATAGGCACTTCAGGTATGTGGTGAATTAAATCCAGAGGTACTTTCAAAGTGTTGTAATTTGATCTAAAAACTTTCAATATTAAAAAGGCTTTTACCTGGCTTGATACCCTTTGTGGAAAGGGTTCACTTTGTTGCAGTTTGTAAGGAATCATTGTTACAATTGATAAAAGAAGTTAGATTCAAAATTGCTTAGTAATTCTTGAGCTTATCTTTTTATTTGCACATGGATACTCAAGCGAATAAATATGCAATTCCATTACAAGAAAAAAGTATCAAAGTAAATGATTAAATTTAATTCCAAAACTTCAATTTTAGCTTTATATTTCTATATGAAAAAGGAAAATATTGAGCTTATTAGTTGGAACAATACTAACCTTATCTGTTATAATACTCAATAGTATTGCAATATTTATACTCAAATATTAAAGCAGCAAGAATCAGGTAAAAATTGATAAATAAAATATTAAAACTCATTTTAATTTAATCAAAATTCCATAAATTCTCCTTTATTTTCAGCGTTATAAGGTAAGGGTCAAAACTCAATATCATTAATAAAAACCTTGATTTGGAGTATTTCAATTTTATATCTCAAAAGATAAGCTATTAATTCTTTATAAAAATCTATCCACAGCTTACTGACTCTTAGCTATGATAAGTTTCATCAGAAGAGTATTTTGTTTTAGAAAGAAATATTGAATAAAATATTAATTCACTCAACTATATAAAGCTTTAATTTGCTATATCATCAAGATTTTTAGTATCTATTTACTTCTTTATTTTAAATTAAATTTTTCAAAAATAGATAGATAAAAAATTCATTATTGTGAAAGATATCATAAAAACAACAATATAAATTACATTTTTTTGGAAGAAAAAAATATATAAAACAAAAAAATAAAAAATATATTACAAAGAAATTGGAAAAATGCAAAACACCAAATTCAAAAGAAAAAATATTGAAAAAAAGAAGAATCAAAATCACATCAAATTTTCAAAAAGAGATGAAAGAAAATAGATTGATCATAGTAGAAAACAAACAGTGTTACTGTGTACCGCATTTTAAATCAAAAAAAGAAATAATTATTGTTCAATTGTTTAATTTTTATCTTTCTCCTTTAAATAAAAAATGAGAAAAAAAAGAACAATTAAGCAATTGATCACAAATAAAAAGGAGGAGTGTTACAGTAATTTAGTGTATTTTACTGTACTGTATTCATAAAAAACAAACAAGATGACTTTAATTAAAATATAATATATTTTATTTGAACATAGGAATAAAGAGGATTAAATTAAAGTGGGAATAAGATTAATAACCTGAAGAAAGATAAGCAGTACAGGAAGATAATTCAGAAGTATCAACACCCAGCTACAAAAAAAATCAAAAAATGAAAGTTGATAAAATAAAATTTCACTTCAACATTTGAATCAAACAAAGAACCAATTTGATCATCAATTACAGAACAGAAAAAGTAACCTTATAAAGTAATTTAACTCCAAAAAATATCTTTCAAGTCAATAAAGACAAAGATGCTTCCTCAATACCTCAAAGAAATCATTAAGAAGTACAGATATATATATATATATATATATATATCTGTAAATAATAGAAAGAATCAATTTGTAAGATAGAAATGGAGAGGGGGTTTTGCACTTCAATAAGCACCTAAAACAACAACAAAAACAATGATAAAACCAATCAAAAATCTCAAAAAATCATCAATGATCTAAAAATAATCCAAATTGTAAGATAGTTTCATTAAATCCATATAAAGGATAGCAATATTGATGGAAATATTTATTCAAAATAACCACTATGAGCAAAGTGGCTACACCTGACAGAAGGTGTTTGGTTTGGAATGTGAAATAGGATATAAAGCGGACTCAGGTAGGAAATAGGACAGAAATTAAGTATAGAAAAGGAGTTTTTGAAGAACTTCAAGCCACATATGCAAGCCACAAATATTCAATTCAATTTTTTTAATATAAGTGTTTGTTAAGAATTGTCAAAGCTCAATGATTCAGAAACACATTATATAACTAATAATTTTAATTTCCCATGTATTTTAATTTTTTTACTTCAGATCCTTTCATGGCAAAGAATACAAAATTAGAATTATTTCCTATATAGATTTACATAAATATTACAGTTTAAACAAGAATAATGTCTAAAGGTAATTTATTTAAATATGAATATGAATGATATTGAGACTGGGGTCCTTGTAGTTCAAAATAGAACTCCTATTAAGGAGAAATTCCTCAAGGCCTTAAGAAATTTCTCCCTATACACACTAAAAAGTCAATAAACTGTTATAAAATGTTTTCTCTTCATAGCTATGTATTGAGTGAGACACAATATTACTTACTTTTCTTCTCTAATAAAATTTATTTCTCTATTCAATATTGAAAAAAGCATGAAGTTCAATGTCACAAACCTATTTTGAGCAGAGGATCACCAATACAAACTACATGATGAATGAGATTAACTAGAATTTAGAACCATAAGCTGATTTGAAGGAGGAAATTTCACTTATATTCAGAATATTTGATTTTATTTTTCCATTGGGAAATTTTTAATTATCCAATTCCAAGGTTTAAAGTAGTAATAACCATCAATTTCATGAAGAAAATACAGATTGATAATGGAATAGCTTATTCTCATAGCAAGATATAATATGAAAATGAGGCCATCAAAGATCTGTTGGTATGTCACAAGAATATTGGAATAAATCAAATTTTCTATGGTATATTAGCAGCATTCTGTGCAGCCAAGGGTTGTGTTTTGATGGTTTTCTGAGATTTCGGGAGAAAAAGCTCAGTGAAAGGGACTTTATCACTCATTGACATTTCCAAAAGACTTTCAGAGGGAAAAAATCTAGTAGAGCCAGTGTGGCTACATACTAATAAGTATATATGTAGTTTACTGAATAAGAGTTTTTTCTAATGAGAGTATTTAAGCCCCACTTTACCTCTTAGATTTGTATTTTCACAATGCTTGGTATTAGACCTTGGTGATGCCTGGGTGGTTGAGCATGGTCTTGGTTCAAATGAAGAGGTCATATTAACTGTACCTAGGTAAGCTAAATTTACAGCCAGGATTGACCCATATTAGATTAATTTTGTATCAAATATATTTTAATTTAATTTTAGAAAGTGATTTACGAACCTAATGATTTCTACTGCCTATCCTACTCCCTGGATGCCTCAGTATGAATGTCAATAATAAAGAACTTTGTACAGTGGCATTCCTCCATAAAAAGTTGAAAATACTCTGACATGACACAAACTCAGTAAGGAAGTTTTGCCTGCATTGTCCACATGCATAGGCAGTTGTTCCTGGAATTACCACACACAGGGGAATTGCAGGAAGTGGATATTTTCACCTCCAGCTCAAAATAGGCCAAATCGCACTGCTTATTTCAAAAGGACCAGAAGGATAAGGCATCTGCAGTGGGGTGAATGTTCCACTCGTGCTTACTTGCAATATTGCAGGGAGCTGGATTTGAAACTCATTTAATGGGATCATGAATATGTCAAATTGAATAATGCAGTATCAACTGCATTATTTTTGGTTCAGGTACTTGAGATCTCCAATTTTCAAAAGTCTCAAGTAATCTTGCATTTTATAGCAGGATATAAAAAACATTAATCAACCAAAAACAAATTTAGGTGAAATTCATAATCCACACAACAATCACCAATATCTTGGTTTCATTTCATTTTCTTCTGCAAGCATGCCATTCACAAATAAATGAGCTTGGGGGGAAATTTTGGGGGTGGAACGACAGTGTGAGTTGCTCAGTCATTATCAAGGTATATATAGATATATATCCATGGGCTGGCAACCATCTGCACCCTCATTGGAAACCATACAGGAAAATTGGCTTTAGTCAGTTTATATCAAGCCAATTCCATGTGGGCTCCAACAGGGAAGTCATGGATGTGTGCTGAATAAAGCTCATTGGGAATTGGACACCATTTTGGATTCAAATGGGAGTCAGAAGTATCTGATATCTTGTCTGCTTCAACACCAAGTGATCCCTCAAACACTCAGTAATAGTGGCACATCCCAAAGGACAAATGAGGTCAAAACCACCCAAAGGAATATGTTTCTTTCCTCCAGTAAACCAAAAGTGCAAATTTCAATGCCAGTATCAGCAAATACAATGGCCAGCAAAAGTCAGACCATTGTGATTTTTAACTACAATCAAATGCATTCACTTTGGCCATGTACCTATTTTCTCTTTGACTGCATTACTCATTAACCTTGTCAAATTCAGACCATTCACAACAATTAGTGAGGTTGAGGTCAATCAATGGGATGAATTATCACAATTATTATTTTGCAAAAGAAAATCCAGAGACCCAATTGCAACAAATGGGGCATTACTGGAGGGATTTATGTTTGCTATTGGGTGGCGCAAATGCAGCACAAAGAATGAAAAATTTGGTATTTATGGAAGTCTTGGCAAAATTGAAGACACAAAAGAAGAATGGCAGAACCAAGGTGCAAATATTAGCTTGGTGGGTTACTTTCTAGGTCAATCTTTACAAAATGTTGGGGATAAATTACTTCAAAAGATTCAAGCTTTCTACAAGTCATTGGGGATGCTATCTTTTAATCAAGTCAACTATGAAGCCAATATTTCTATAAATCAGGGGGCATTTGAGTTTGCTTCTGACCTCACTTTCACCATGGATGTATTCAAAACCTCACCTCATGTTGATGAGGATGCATTGTTGTATGCTTCAGGTTGGTGATTTCAAGCTGATAATTGGACTGGCCAAATTCAAAAAGATGTGTCAAAGTGTTGTACTAGGGAAAATTGATTTTCCCAAATGAGCATTTTTGGATTGCTCTATCCAAATTTCATGGGCTCATTCAGGTAGTGTGGGCTGTTAGTAAATTATTGCATTATACTGATCCAGAACAGGACAAAAAAAGCATGGCGCTAGTGGGGATGTCTGCTCAATGTTTAAGGAGGTTAGAAAAAAATGCAGTGGAACAGCCACGACTGTTATGAGATTGGCAAGGGAGAGAGCTATCAGATCAGGAATAGTAATACAATCTCACCCCAATTCAAAGAATGAGGAGATTTTACGTTATGGAATTAGAGGGCAATTGGACAATAATGGTGGGGTAAGGTAGAGTACAATATACAGCAGGATTTTATGGTTTGGAGCTGGGGAGATACAGTGGCTCAAATGAAAAGGGATGGAATTGGCTCATGTATGGTGGCATGCCACCATACATGAGTAAATACTGAGGTTTTAAAAGGAACTTTCACTTCTTTTCAATAATTGGACCAGCTGTTAATCCCAAAAAAGGGGGATTACCTCCCATTATGTTTGTATGCCTCATTTTTTCACAACAGGGCATAGAGGTCCCACAGGGGTTTGGGGTCATTTGCTTGCCTAGGTTTGCGGCCCTCCACACACAAATACTCATGAAT
Organism: Austropuccinia psidii; assembly: GCA_023105745.1. Taxonomy (NCBI): domain Eukaryota; kingdom Fungi; phylum Basidiomycota; class Pucciniomycetes; order Pucciniales; family Sphaerophragmiaceae; genus Austropuccinia; species Austropuccinia psidii. The sequence continues at coordinate 5,488,336 of JALGQZ010000016.1, read as the reverse complement.
GTCTAGTATACCTACGCTTCACATGGAAAACCTTATGCTTGTCCAGGCTCCCAACACCTCACATGCAATTCCTTATGCTAGTCCAGGTTTCCAATGCTTCAAATGCAATTCCTTATGCTTTTCCAGGCTCTCAACACTTCACACACAACTCCTTATGCTGGTGCAGTTTCCTGACGCTTCACATTTAAAGCCTTATGCACTTAAGATTAATTGTGTGTGACTGTAGGACTGGCAATGACTCACACACCTCAGGTGGATTGCTCATATGTGGGAAACCCCAGGTTTTTTATAGTAAAGATCTCAAACATTATAGACCCATGGAATCAGAAAATTTAGAAGGCGTTAGTGATTACTATTTGCACATTTTCTGAAAAAGAGGTTCACACAAAGAAGTACTTACTCAAAAATTAGGTGGGGCTTCCATAAAAATTATCCTCAAGAAAGAGGTTATTTGAACCATTGAGGAAATAAGAGAATGTAACATAAAATGAAAATTCTTTTCTATTTCATTGAAACTTCTTCATTCAAAAAAAATGAAGTTACAATAATACTAAAACTATTGTTTTTTTACTTTTGAAGAAATTTTGAGATTATCCCTTTGATTTCCTCCACTGGATAAGCCTCCAATGCGTTTGCCAAGAAGGGAGTTTAGCTTGTCACAAAATTCCTGGTGCACCCACAAAGGGAATCATGTGGAGAAATTGACAATGCTCCAACAAGATTTGGTTTATTGATTGGTGGATGATTGCTCAAGGAATTATCAAGGTTGGTCTCAGGTTGGTAAATTCCTGCAGAGCCTCATTGTGGGAATGTGGTCAGCTTTGCACCAGGGGGAGGAGGCAATGGGAGGTATCTCTGGGGAAGGGAACTGGGGGAGTGGCAGAATGGGGGTCAGGAGGGGAGTGTGGGGGAGTGGGGGAGGGGGGGTTCCAATGGGTGCATTTTTGGTGATGGTGAAGGACCAGCGAGTGGTGAGACCAGCCAGAGATGGTGGAAGGAGGGGTGAGGCTTAGTTGGTAACAGAAAAAAAAACAAAATTTTGTTATTAAAAAATCTCCCTTCATTGATTGCGTCAGAGCCAACTCAGTTTCAGGCTCACGAGTTGAATTTTTCTCATGTGATGGGAATTGAGAATCTGAGGCTTGACTTGGGGCTGAAAACAGGTGGCTCATTTTTTTGGGAGGTTCTACAAACCGAGGCAGAGTCAGTTCAAATGATTCAAAAGTTAAAAATGAGAAAAGGAATAGCTTTCTGCTTACCGCAGAATAAGTCCTCCGACCATTGGGTGCCACTTGGTCCTGGAGTAGGTTGCCGCAGAGTTTGCTTGAAAGGCATATGGGGAATGGGAGAGTCTTTTAAAGTGGGATTTGGTGGGTTTTGCTGTATGGGTGAAGAAGAAGAATCAGTTTTATTGTGTGAAGAAAAATTAGTCAAGGGTAAGAAAGAGGACTTAATTTGGTGTTAGAATCCCATGGGTGACAAGACATGGTGACAATTAGCCCAAGTTCAAATTTCCTCTTGCCATTGCCATCCTTCATCAGCTGTATAATCACTTTGCTCTGGTTGAGGAGTGAAGTCACCATTGGATGGTGGCCTAGGAGGGGGGTGGACAAATTGATACTGGAAGGAACCGGGCTAATTGTTTGGAAGTGTCCCTGTATGCCTGTTTGTAGTACCTGGGTCCATTCATGTTCAGGAATGCTTTCATCATCATTGACTATGAAGGAGTCCTCATGAGGGTGTCTCGTGCAGGAACTCCTCTGGACGCATGTTTGGAAGGGGCGCGCAATGAACATACATTTTTTGTGTGCTTGTCAGCAAGCATCACAGGAATTGGTTGTTGCATACGAGAAAATGCAGGGGATACCCTGCTTATCACACAAAGTGCATAACATCTAAAATAAAGAAAATTTAGGTTACTAACTGAATATAAATTAAACTGTGAAGCAAAAATGAATACATATTATGATTAATAAATTTAAAACGTAAATCAATTGTTAAAATGCTAGTAGTGAGTTTTCAACAGTCTGAAATAAAGTCATAATGAATATTGAGTATTAAGAGCAGAAAATAACATATACAAAAGTGTTAAATGGAGAAGATGATGCCCAATGTAGATAGAAGAGGGGTTCTGGACATATAATCAGGAATGAAAGACAGAAAAAGGGAAGGGGAGTGGGGAATTTAGTGCAATATGAAAGAGTGGAAAGGCAGGAAGACAAAGTGTAATATACACAGGAATGACAAGAGCAGGTGAAGTGGGTGAGAAAAAAAAGAGAAGTGCATGTTGGGCAAAGATGGTCTTTTATACCAAGATGAAGCTGAGCCAGTTGCAGCAGTTGAAGCACCAACCAAGGTCTCAGCTTCAAGTCCAGGCGGGGAAATGAAACTCATTCACAGCCAATTCTGTGGATTAGAAGGGAACTGCACTTAGTATAGCAACTTGATCAATTGTTATACTCAGTACCCCTTTGCTGCATTAACAATTCACTTAATTGCCTGGGAGTGCTTGTGTGAGGGAATTGTTGAATGTGCACAGGGCTGCAATCCACAAATGCACCATGCAGAAAATTAAAGGGTGCATTTGGTCTCAGGTCACCATTATGGCTGTGTAATAGAGCTTGAACAAAGGGTGGAGAGGCTTTATGATTAGTGAATACAGCATGAGCTTGGGTTGACCCATTGCACAGGTCTTCTTTGGTGTCATGATTGAAATTCTCAGTGGCTGAACATTTGAATTTCACATCTTTTGAGCTATTTATAGAACAATAACAAATGCTCCCCTGCTGAGCTATTGCTATATAATCTTTGTAAGCACGCAAACTGAGCATTGGCACAACATCAGAAGAAATTTGGGCCAGGCTGAGCATTTCATATGCTTTGTTCAAGTGCACAGCAGTGGGCCTTCCAATAAGCTATTGAGAAAATTTCTCTGACCATGGCAATTGGGAAAATATCCACACTGATATTTTTAAACTGCATTGTGAAAAGCCATACATGCTGAGCTTGCGGGTGCAAGTCAGGTGAATCACCACACTGAGCTTGTGGCACATGAGCTGAACATATGCAAACAATGGGAATTTGAATACTTATCTGTAATATGCATGCAGGCTGAACTATTATTACACCATCCTGATTTGTAGATAAGCTGTAATTTTAGTATTTACTGTACACCTTTGTTGTATGCAGAAGAGCTGAGCAAATGCTGTACAAGAACCTAACATGAAATTTCCCCAAGGAATTGAGGGAAATTTCTCAAATTCATTCATTTGATGCATCTTGTTGGAGAGCTCTTCCTAACTACAGCACAGATGCTGGTGTCTGCCAGGTTATCCTCAGGGGTGCATATTGGGATGAGAAATGATTTGGGTGATATGCAAAGGTTTGATTGACTCTTGTGTTGAGGCTGGGGAAAACTACAACTGGTGCCTGCTTATGAATATCGGACACGCAAATTGTTGGCTTGGTAAATTATGTCACATGCACCCCTCCATGGGTCATATGCAGGCAATTTTCACATTCTTGGAGGAGCTTTTGGTGCCTGTCTTCTGGCCAAAGGTTTTCTTGTGCAGGTTGCCCAATTGACCACAGATGCCCACACGCCTGAGTAAGAAAGCCTGAGGCCCATATGCATGGATTATCTACAGCCTCATATGCATTAGCATAACACCTGCTTATGATTGATGAGGCTGTATATTGTTGCATGGGGACACATTCAGACCCACACAGCTGCGGGCCATATGCTGGAAATTGTCACATGCATGGAGGAACTTCCAGCAACTGTCTTCTGGCCAACATTTAGCTTGTGGGGTGGCCTAATTAGCCAGAGACTCTCACACAAGTCAGGGAAAAAACCTTATCCCAATCTGCATGCATTTGTTACAGCCTCAAACACAATATGGGAGAATTTGTATGTGGATCATGGGTCACACCCGGCACCCCTTATCCAAGTCACACATTCACACCTGGAATCCCAGTAGGCGTGAGACCACTAGAATTTCTGCCAACAACAAAGCTCATGTTTGGTGGCATGCCACCATATATACCTCACCCCCCAATCAAAAAGATAACCATGGTGCACTTTTAATTTTGACCACCACCATTGCCCCAAGGTTACTGCACAACCATTAACCTGCGTAATACTCAATTAATGTTTGCTGTCACACCTGCAAACATGGCTGAATTCCTCCAATATGCGACTGCACAAGAAGCTGCTATATCCCATTCAATTTTTTCATACCATAATGTGAACCTTGGTACACCCATCCTGGCATAATATTCTGAATAGTCAGCAGTCATATGGATGCACCCACATTCTTGCTACCTTGCTTTGATATATGCCCCAAATTGAATATTTGGAAATCATCAATACAAGAGTCCCATGTTCCAACCCACTATCCACATAGCCACAGGCCATCCCTATTTTGGCCCATTTCTGCCTCTCATATAATCTCCTCCACCTCTGCTTTTTGCTCTTCATTCCCTTTGGCTAAACATTGCTGATCATATCAATTCCCACTGTACCCAAATAACTCACAATAGCCATAATTTCCACCCTTTCACAACCACTTTTCATTTGGATTATTAATATTTGTATTAAAATAAATAGTGATATAACCTTACATGCTGATGATTCTCACTTAGATTCTTGGATTATTCTATGGCACAATCAACACAACATATTTGTATATCTACCCAATAAATGGCATACTGTTGGCTGTCTCCCTGAAGCTCTTTTAAACACGTTGATATCATTCCTTGGGGCACCACAAACCTTCATGCACTGTGGTCCTGGTGGGGCATGGATTGAAAATGTCCAATCCAATCCTACTCAAAAATTATTTGTTGAGGGTGCATTAATGAAAGAGCAGAATGACCCTTACTCATCTCAACAACCTAATCTTGCATTGATGCTTTTCACATGGTATACAAAAATTCTATTCATAATTTAAAGCTTTAGAAGACCAGAATTCAAGCTTAAAATGCCTAAAGAATATGACTGTAATTCTCATATTCAATGTCAGCTTTTCACTCCCACAACTCCCACTCAAAACGTGACTCCAGCCTCATAGCGAGCAGTCTTTTCTTAGTCATCCAAGCAGAAACTGATACAATTACCCAGTGGATCAGACCTTCCCATCATGACCCTGCCCCATTCCACAATTAATTTCCCCCTCCTCACTCATCAAAAAACTGGACTAGCTTTTCTCTGGGATTGAGAAATCCCAAATGGAAAATCTTCCCATCACCCCCTGGATCCACTTTCAATTCCAGGCACATAATTACAAACAAGGATGTCAGCTCATTTGAATCCCTTTCAACCAATCCCCCTCTTGGTGGACTCCTTGCAGATGATATTGGATTAGGTAAAACCATTCAGGCCATTGCACTAATTGGTACCTCCAACAAGTGGCTAATTACAAAACCCCACTTCTCCATTCCCACCTCACTTAATCACCAACTGGAAATAAGAAATAACCAAGCATGCTCAGGATGGAACACTGCAAGCCAATGTCTACCATGGCCCCACTTGTCACTCATTCTCCAAGGCCGCCATTGTACAATGTGATATCTTTATCATTTCTTACAATACTATCACCCAGAAATTTAAGCAAACAAATACCTCTACATCATGCATTTTTAAAGTCAATTGAAATCATATAATTTTGGATGAAGCACAGTGAGTTTCTGGTCTTTTAATAAATTAAATTAGCTATTATCTCCAATACCCCTTCCCCCATCTTATAGCTATATTCACTCTCAATACACTGCCCCTCACTGTGCCATTAATAGCCTCCACTAATCCTGTCAAATATGTTTAACGGGCACACCCGTTCACAACACCATTTATGACCTTTTGGGCATAATATCATTCATCACCCAACCCCAGAACTCAGATCAAGATAATTGGTCACCTTTCATCCTGAATAGTCTTTCCAAAGGTAGCAATTATATTTTGCATTTTGTGTTGCGCCATTTGAGTTTGAACTGCACCAAAACCACAAATCTCCCATCACTATGAACTGCTCCCACTTAACCCAACAATTCAGCAAGAATATTCTCCATTATACAAAGAATTCCTATCATCAAAAAGCAAAGAACCAGGAGAATATTTCAGAAGTATTAACAAGCTGTGTATATGTTGTAGCCATCATATCATGCTTAACACAATGGCAGATAAGGATTTGGAAGACCATGAGGGTGGGAGCACTCAGCATAACTCAACAATCACCCAAACTATTTTGGATGTGGAAACATGCATGATGAGTAGTACAATTGAACACCTCTTCAACATCTTACTGAATAAAAAACAATCAAAGTGTGGTCCATCAAAATCAGTGGTTTACTCACAATGGACCCAATTCCTTGATTTGTGAGTAAATTATCATCTGCATCCATTCCCAATTAAATTCATCTGACCACCTTTTTCTGGTAGAATTGGTATTGTACTTGGCCATCACTCTATCCTTTCAGCATGAATTGATGGAAAAATTTCAGAAAGAGGGAAGGAGAAGGCCCTGGAGAGATTCTTCAATAATCCTGAATGTGAAGTACTCATTGCATCCATTTCCACAGCTGGAACAGGCCTCAACATAACTTGTGCTAATACCGTCTATTTAATGGTGAGGGGACCCCCAAAGTTCTACCCAAGTTTTCTGACTCTGACATCCACCTTCCAAGGAGCCCAATTGGAACCCAGCCATTGAGGATCAGGCTGTGGATGGACTCTATTTTATTGGCCAACAACAACCTGTGAAGGTCATTCACTATATTACTCCTCATTCAGTTGAGGTCAGCATGCACAAGGTACCTTTCAAGCTCATCTGTGTCCCTGATCATATTAATATTCTGAAATATTTCTTTATGGGAATCTCATATTCCAATGACAAATAGGTCCAAGAAAAGAAACACTCATTAACTGCATGAGCCTTCCCGATCTTATCTAATTTGTGTTTAACAAAGTTGATACCTCCTTTTCCCCATCACAGGTCCACAATTATGAACGCCATGAGCTGGATCAAAATTCTTCAATATTTCCTCAATGAAAATGAGAAATAAAGTATTATTTATAAGGGAGACCATAATAAATTCAAATTCATATTGTTTATGTTGAAATTTTTTTGTCACCTTTTTGCGCATTTCAGCACTAATGATCAGATTGCATTACACCCACACAAACTGTTTACAAAACCTTAATTGCTAGCTGTGCTATACATTTATTTTTCTGACTTATTGCAGAGCATCCCCATTTGCTCTAATAACTGGCATGTCCAGTATCTTGAGGGAGAGAGTCTGAATCTTACTGAAACCTTTGAGACAATCTTGATCAAATACCTCAAAAGATAGCACTTCAGGAATATCACCATCATCTATTGATATTTTTTTAATAATTGAGGTTTGATTAACTTCTTTTTAATGATTATAAATATTTTTAATTAATTCTTCTAGGATTCCTACTTTCAATACCTGGGATATTTGAAGAATATTTTTTTAAGATCACTTTTAATATTAATAATAATCTTGATAGCTATTTAATACTTTTGAAGGTGATTTAATAGTACTATCAATATAGCTATAATAATTTAAGGGTAAAATAATTTTTTAATGATGGTTTTGTTTAATATAAGGTTAGGATATAAATGATATAATAGTAATGTAATACTATTAGGATCATTATAAATATAATCCAATATACCTAGACGTTTTATGATATAAGGCGGCAAGGGTAAGATTATATCCCTTCTATACATAAGGGTTATTGATAAATTAGATAAGATCACTAATGATAATATCTGCAGACACTGCTTCAACACTACTGCTATAATGGTAAGACTATTAAATAATATTAAGCTCTTTCATTAATATTATAAATATCTTTCATTAATTAATCATAAATAATACTATAAGATACTGAGCCTTGCTACTGATCTTTTTCAGTATAATACTAGATTATCCTACTAGAGAAGGGATGGATTGATCCTCAATATTTTTTGTCTGAATCAGAAGCATGGGGGAAAAACAAGGAGAGAGGCCCTTTATTTGTACCTTTTGGGCCCTCCATAGAGCCTTCCAAAAACAAGGGACTTAGAAAAAATTCCACCTTGAGACATTTTTTTTGGTGTGTAAATTAAAAATGGTTTCATTTAATCAAGATATTGCACCATATGTTTGGTTTATTGCACCATTCTGAACCTGATTATTGTCAGTGCACAGCCTTGGGACATTTTTGCTGGTGGTTAAATTTGGAATGATGTCATTTGTTCAGGATATTGCACCATATGTTTGGTTCATTGCACCATAAATTTTGAATCATACTGATATTTTAACTAAACTTTATTCTTATCATGCACATCCTTGAGACATTTTTGCTAGTGGTTAAATTTGGAATGGTGTCATTTGATACAGATATTGCAGCATATGTTTGGTTGATTGCACCATTTTTAAAAACTGTATTCCTATCTCTACCAACCTTATTTTTCTTCTTCACAGCCTTGATCTGTATTTAGTTGAGTATTTTTCTATGTAAAATTCAATTTTTTAATAATACCTGTAATGTTTGTTTATGGGAGTTTAAGTGGGGATTGAGTAATGTAACACAATGTTAACTTATATGTAGGTGTTTTTTTATGTCAAGAGATGTAAAACATGATGTTGTAAGAATAATGGTATCACTTATGTAATCTTACACATGTTTATTAATATTGAATATTTAAACAAGCTGCATTATTTTGAAGCATATTCTTGTACCTAGTATAGAGTGTACAGAATCATTTCTCTTCTTTCATCCATGATATCTAGAGAATTATTGATGTTATGGGGTTGAGGAAATATGTGACTATAAGTAAAATTTGTTGTAGATTCCAGTGGAATACTTATTTTTTTATTTTAATATAATTCTCTTCCTTTTTCTTGCAATTGTTTCCTTCTATCTTTCACTTTTTATCTTCATTTTCTTCTTATATATATATTGTTATTATTATTGATTAAAGTTTTAGATTTGACATTGTGGATCTGAACCTTGGAAGAACTGGTATTGAATACCACATCTCACTCTCCATTTAATGCTGTCCCCAGCATTCAAGGTGATAATCCACTTTTTTTTAGAAAAACAATCAAACATTTTCCCCTTTTTTGTGAATGAAAGGATTTTTATTCATCAAAGTCCTCTTCATCTTCAGCTTCCTCTTCTTCCTCTGAATCCAACTCTTTTCCTCTTGAATAGAACTTCTTTATTTGACTTGCTGCAAATCTTCTTGCTAGCTTTGTACCATGGAATTCTTCCAGCTCATATGGACTATTTTTTATTTATCTCACAGCTCTATAGGGTCCATCCCATCTATTTGTGAACAAGAATCCCCATTGTGACTCTAATGATTTATTGTATACAAGAACAATTTCACCTGGATGAAGCTTGTGAGCTTTGGAGGTATTTTCATATACCCAAAAGACCACAAATGATAAATTAAGATACAAATATAAATAAAATAAATTTATTTATATTATAAAAATAAAAATTGAAATATAAATACAAATTCATATTTAAAAATCAAAATTTAATTATAATTTAAAAATAAAATTATGAAAATACATTCTTACTTGTAAAAATTAAGTAAAAATGAATTTTTAATAAGAATTATGAAATTAAAATATTTTTGGTAAAAATTTATATAAAATATATTATAACTTTTTATCCAAAAAACAAACATAAGGAAATTATCACACCATTGGATTCCTCATAAAAAATAAAGTGGGGTCACCTCTGGATGAAATTTCTGTAACTCAACTCTAAATAAGCTTAAATTAAGTTTTTAGTATTTTTTGTACAAAAGTATGAAAATCCTCAAAACCTAAATTTAATTCACACCACATGTGGTGTTAACCATCAATTTTTGTGTTAAAATTGAGGTGTTGTGTTTAGTTTAGAAGTTATGAGGAATTGAAGTATTTTCAATTGCAATGTCAAAATGTGCGTGTGTATTACATAAGTGAGCTTTCATTTACATATGAGATATCAATTATTACAGATTTGTAATTAAAACCTCAATTGATTTACATATGTAAATTATAATTGTATCAGATAATGAGGAATTAAAGAAAAAATAAATTGTAAAGATTAATTCTGGGGGGGAAAGACACTTTAGCTCTAAGGGGGAGCTAGACCCCCAAAATCCTTGCTGACTGGCGTGAGATGTCAAAATCCACGCAAAACCTCATTACCTTTGGCCTGCAATTTAGTCACAGGGTCTGTGACTCAATCGATGATGAGGTTTTGATACCACCCAGGGTAGTTTTAACTGCTGCCAAGAGGGTAAAACTACCCTTAAGTTAAAACAATGTTAGTAAAAACAGTTTTACCTGGTTTCTACGCCTGGTACACACATTCGGATGTGGTTTGAAGGCTCTAGACCAGGTATTGCTATAGTAATGGCTGATTTAAGGGTCTAAAATGGCTTAAACCAGCCCTTTTTTGGTCTAAACCAGAGTTCAATAATGCCATAATTGGCTTTTCTGCTGTCAGACTGTTTTTCATGACTGACAAGAGTGAATTCTACTTTTGGAGTAATAAAATTATGGCTATAAAAGAATTTCTTCTTTGCCCCACTTTTCTCTTCATGTTAGAATCTTTTCCTTTTATAATTAGTTTAAACACTGTTAAACCAATCAATAAGAGATTCCAACCACCCTTTTTTAAACATTTTGAGCCTTTTAACCACGTGAAAAAATCATTATAATCATTGTTTGTAACTCTTATAATCATTTTTACCCCTAAACCACCCCAAAAGTGAATTAAAGCACCTTTCATCACTGTTAGCTTTGTCACTTTGTTTCCAAATTCACTCTGGTCACTTTTGTGCATGTTTTCTCTTTAAATATCTTTTTAAAGACTTTGCTCTTTAATTAACTCTTTGAAGTTCTTTGCTCAATTAATTCCAATTGAAATTGCTGTTGAATAAATTTCTTTTGTAGCTTTAAATATCTCTTGTAGAGTATTTTTGGATAAACTCTATTGTTGGTAACACAATAAATTTTTATTATATTATTGTTTTATACTTAAAAATTTAAAAACAATAAATTTGGCGTTTTTTCTCTTTAAAAATACTATTTCATACTATTTTTAAATAATTTTACCTTATACAAATTTTGAGAACAGGAAAAGTACTTGATATTTTATCAAAGTTTCATATCCACACCTTACAAAGAGGCTTTATTATTTGATGTGCCAGTTTCCTGTCCCAATATTTTACTGAATCTCCCTGGCCTTTTTTAATTTCTCATTTCTTCTTTTCCTGATAGCTTTTCAGCTCTTTCTTGTAATAAATCTTCTTTTGATTGTACTTTGTGCCATTCAATTGATAAGTATGTTCTTGCCTCAATATCTATTGGTAGTACTTCCTTTTGACCTACTTGAAGCTCAAATGGGGGGTAACAAGTTGTTCCTTTGGTTGATATTCTGTCAGCCAAGGTAACCAAAGGGAATTATTCTTTCCATTTTGAACCATTTTCACCACACATATTCACCAATGCATCCTTCAATTGTTTATGCCCCATTTCTACCATTCCTTTTGACTTAGGGTAGTAGGGTGTTGTTACCCTTATCTTTGAACCTGCTTTTTTTAATGCATCTTGTAATTCCTTTCCAAAATCAGGCCCTCCATCTACTGTGACCTCTTTTGGGGCTCATTACCTGCAAATCCATTCAGAAGTGAACCATTCTGATATTGACTTTGCTATAAGCTTTACTAAACCAATTGCCTCTGGCCATCCTGGAAAATCATCCCTGGCCACTACTAAATACTTCCATCTTCCTGCTTTTACATGTACTGCATCTATACTGACTCTTTCAAATAATGTTGAGGTGAATGAGATTCTTCCTTCCTCTTTTTGGTGATAATGACTTCTCTTTCGACAAGCTTTACACTCTTTGACCCATTTTTTGACTATTTTCTTCATTCCTTCCCACCAAAATCTTTCTTCAACTCTTCTGTATGTTTCATTTTCTCCTCTGTCCCATTTCTTCATGTAATGATTTTAATATTTTTATTTGAGACTTCTGACTTGACACAACTACTTGTGGATTTGGTGCATTCCCTCTTTTGAGTTGGCCTTCCTTCAAAAAGGAATTTGATGACTTCCTTTTAATTTTTTTGAAGTCATCCTCTTTACTACCAAAGGGCCTTTTCAATGTATTTAAGTATTCCACCATTCTTTTCCAAAATCCTTCTTGCTTTGATGGTAGCTTTCTTCCTGCCAGTTTTATTATATTATTATGTTTTACTCCAAACCCTGGGTGTGGTTCTTTCCATTCTTCTTCTTAATCAAAATCATATTTTTCTTTTTCTTCATTTTCTGACTGAGGTCTTCTTCATAGCCCATCTGGCATTGTGAAGGTCTTCCCTGGCTTATGAGCGAAGTCAAAAGAAAACAATTGAATAAATGCAACCCATATGGTCATTGGGTCATTTGGCAAACAGGGTGAGTTTATCATTTCAATTAAAGATTTTGCATCTGCCTGTAGCTCAAAATGTTGTCCCCAAAGTACTTTTTGGAGTTTCTTGAGCATTTTGGCCACTCCACATAGCTCCAGCTTTGGCTGTGAGTATTTTGATTCCATTCTTGAGAATTTGATTGATTCATAAAGAACTGGTCTGTCCTTTCTTCCTTTGTGTTCTTGAGTAAGTACTGCTCCTGCAGCTATATAGCTTGAGTCTACTGCTAATTTAATCTTCCCTGCTCCCTTTTTATAATGCAAATTTTTCAATGTTATTTCCTCCCCTACAATTTCTCTTAACTTCTCAAATGCTTCATCACATTTAGTATTTCATTTCCATTCTTCATCATATCTTGTTAATCTTCTTAGTGGCAATGCAATTTGGGAGAAATTGTGAATGAACATTCTAACATATGCACAAAGTCCTAAAAATCCTCTTACTTCCTTCTTATTGAGGGGCTTTGGCCAACTTTTTATTTTATTTATCTTCTGCTTTGAAATTTTTCATCCATTCAAAGAAACTAAATGCCCTACTATGTCCAATGCTGGCACACAACATGCAAATTTCATACCTGATATGGTAAGTCCTGCCTCTTTAATTCTGAATAATATTCTCTTTAATGTAACTGCATATTCCCAAATAAATCTTCTTATCAAATTATTTTCTTGTAAAGTTTCATTATTATATTTAGATCTTGTTCCTTTTATCCCTCCATCATCAATAAAAATTCCTACATTCTCTGGTATTTCTTCTTGAAGTATCCAAGTCATTTGGGCTTGATAAACTGGAACAGAATTGTTTTTTCCTTGTGGTAATATTGTGAGTTGTAGCCTTCCAAGTGGTGTTTCAAATTTAGTTAAGGTTCTTGAAGAAATGTCTAATTCTCTTTCATCATACCCTCCCATTATATCATCAAGTCCATAACAAGCTCTCCCTGAAAAGGAATCTACAAATTCCTCAATATGTGGTGGTAATCCTGCATCTGTAATTGTTACCTTATTAAGATCCTGTAAGTCATGGACAATTCTAAGTTTTCCATTTGGATTTGCAGCACAAAATACTGGACTTGTATAGCTGGAGGTAGACTGCTCATACAAGCCTGTTCTAATCCTTTCCCTTACCAATTCAATAAGCTGGGGTATTATGGGCTTTGATATTGGTATTGGCTTCTTTTGCCAAGGTGTATGTGGTATTACTGGTATTTTTTAGGTTTTTCCATATGAATGTTTCTGTAAACCCCTTTCCTCTGCACTGAATGCAATTGCTTTTTCTCTTAAAACTATGACACTCATCAGAAGAATTCTTTCTTCTTCTGAAAGCCATCCAGGTGGTCAAAAATGTATCAATTCAAATCTTTCTTGTGTTATTTTTGATGTGAACATAAATTTAGGTTGTTTTTGTGATAGTGGTGTATTATAAGTGTCTCTTGATAATGGTGTCCTTCCCAAAGGAGGATTTATGTCTTGTGGCATAGGCTCATTAACTAGTTTAGCCTTCTTGAGTACTGATTTATATTTTGCTGCATTATTTTTGTTATCCATTTTACATATCACTGAATGGATTCTGTTTTTTTCTTTATTATTTTGTTTTTTATTTTTTTAGAAAAAAACGGGTTATTTTAAAACTAGTATAATATTAATTTTTCTATTTTCTTTATTTCTTCTCCTTATTTTAATAGCTTAGGAAACTGGATAAATCTTTACTTCTTTTATCTTTTTATGTCCGAATATTTGAGGTTGCAGTTTTAGGTCATACAGGACCCTATAACTCAGGTGTGCAGACCCTGTATATTAGGTATACAAAATCCTGCCGTTTAATGTCATTCAAGGACAATGAGACCCCTTGTCCATTTCTTAACAAGGGAGAAGTTTCCTGTCATGCTTAGGACCTCCTGGTCTTCAATTTGACTTGATCCAAGGGCAGTTTTTTTTCTTAAGCTGAAAGATTCCTTATACTAATATCAACTTGAGCTACCTTGAGGCTTAATAATTCATAAAATATTTGGGTTGATAGATATTTCTTGCTTCTTTTCAGTCATTACCAATTTCCTTGCGTATTTCAATTCTACATTTTTGTCCTTCTTTCTTCAATATTTTATTCTTTGGCCAATTTATCACATATATTTGAGGATTTTATTTGAACCATTGCAAATCTGTGGTTAAATTCGGAATGGTGTCCTTGTTCAGAATATTGCACCATATGTTTTGTTGATTGCACCATACCTTTTGAGTTATACTGATATTTCAACTAAACTTTATTCTTATTATGCACAGCCTTGAGACATTTTTTTGGAAGTGGTTAAATTTGGAATGGTGTCATTTGATACAGATATTGCACCATGTTTAAAAACTGTATTCTTATCTCCACCAACCTTATTTTTCTTCTTCACAGCCTTGATCTGTATTTAGTTGAGTATTTTTCTATGTAAAATTCAATTTTTAAATAATACCTGTAATTTTTGGTTATGGGAGTTTAAGTGGGGATTGAGTAATTTAACACTATGTTAACTTATATGTAAGTGTTTCTTTTATGTCAAGAGATGTAACACATGATTTTGTGAGAGTAATGGTATAGCTTATGTAAAATTAAGCATGTTTATTCATATTGAATATTTAAACAAGCTGCATTATTTTTAAGAATATTATTGTACCTAGTATAGAGTGTATAGCATCATTTGTCTTCTTTAATCCATGATATCTAGAGAATTATTGATGTTATGGGGTTGAGGCAATATGTGACTATAGGTAGAATTTGTTGTAGATTCCAGTGGAATACTTATTCTTGTCATTTTAATATAATTCTCTTCCTTTTTCTTGCAATTTTTTACTTTTATCTTTATTTTCTTCTTGTATATATATATTATTATTATTATTGATTAAAGTTTTAGATTTGACATTGTTGATCTGAACCTTGGAAGAACTGGTATGGAATACCACAGCGTCAATCCCGTATTTCCCTCCAAAAGACCACTCCAAGTAACATTTTCCAATGGTTGTTTTTTTTGCCCACCATCACCCCTCTTTTCATGGCCCACATGAGCCTGAGATCCTGATGGAATATTGAGATATGGCTGTTTACTTTTCTTTAAGGGTTCCTGGGACTCCACACAATTCTGACCAGGATTGACAAGGAAGTAACATGGAAATTTTGATTGGGGCTTAGCGTTTGATGAAATTTCTGGTGTGCTTCCTGGTCCCTCAGACACATCCATTTGTGTATTAGTGGGATTTGGGGGAATTGGAGTGACAGAAATATTTTGTATCGGCCAAGTGCTTGAAGTTTGAGCCATTGCAATTCCCACATCAATTTTGAGACCTGATACATTCATTGAGGATGCAATAGGGGTAGTGAGTGGAATGTTGGGACTCATTGGTTACTGTGTTTAAACATATTCTATGCTATATTCACTATCCAAGTGATGAACAGATCCTGAACCCAATTTATGTGGGCTAAAAGATGACATAAGGGGTAAGAAACCACATTAATATTTACAACTTGATAAAACATCTCAGTATTATGCTAAAATAGTGTGATCTCAGATTGAATATTTCAAATGTATAATAGGGAAATTCTATTAATAGTGAGTGGGAACAAAGTCTCTCATGGAAGTCTAATAAAACATTTTTTAGGAGAATTAACCTGGCCTATTTTTGAGCTCCTCCTCTTTTGTTGGAAACCACACTGCATGGCCCACCAGCATATAATGTGACATTCCTTGATCTCAAAGGGGCCCATTGCACATAGATAATCAAATTCAATACACATTTCCCCCTCCCCATTGTCACATTTTGTGAATTATTCAAACTGCCAATGGATGAATCAAAATTCCCCAGCATTCTATACCTGTATAAGGGTATGTTCATGAAGCCTTTACCCAAAAAAGAGACATCACCTTTTCAAGAAAGGCAAGAAATTCCAAATCACATTCCAACCAATTGAAAGCCCCCCTGCACTCAAACCAAATACCAAGACTTTAGCTCCACTCCAAACCATTATGTAATAGAGTTATATACTTATGTCATGAATAACATTTAAACCTTGTAAAATGGCATGCCAGAGTACATAGCTCAACTGTTAATCCCCTCAATTCAATGGTGACACATACCTAATGGAACCCCCCTCAATGGTCAAATCCCCTTTATCTCCATGTGTAAATAAACTAGAATATGTATGAGCATTGAGCAGATAGGAATTTTACCCAAGTAGACTCCCAACCAATTGCCCTATCAAGATCTGACACATTATGCTTTATGCCCTGAAGCTCACCCACCATTACAAACAGGATAAAATCCTCCACTGGGTCAAATCATATCCCCCTTCATAAATAATCCCTAAATTTTTTTCCCAATTTATTACTGTCCTAAAAAATTGCACATCACCCATAGATATTTATAAAAAAAAAACAACCTTGTTCACAATTCCCACAACATTTTCTCCCCCTACTATTCCTCAATGCATATATGTATGTGTCAAGACTGCTAAACTCAAACACACTCTTCCCCTGAGGGTTATAGGAAGGGAGTTGCCTTCACAAATTTTTAATATAAACAGAACATTAAAAAGCTCACATCAGCCATCAAACCAAAATCTATTCTAAACATCCCTAACTCAGCATCAGGATCGGAGTGCCTGCAAATTCTATTGGATCATATTTTCCCAACTGATTATTCTTAATTGACCCAAAACACATTCTCCACGCCACCGGTTCTCAATTCAATTGCACAGAAACCATACAGCAGTAGTCAAAACCTTCCCCCACAAGACCTTGGAATGATAATATCTGCAAATCTATCATTAATGTATAATATACCCTGCAGGGCCTCACACATTTTCAACCCCATCCGGAGCCTGCTTATTAAGGCAAGTATTTGAAGCTCAGGTGCTCATCCCACTCCTGAATTCCATATACCTCAAGATCTCAGTACCATATTTGAACATCTCCAATTGGAGCCACTGATTAAAAACCATATATTTTGTCCTCACTGCTTCTTCCTCAATGGAATTACTGAATCTGTCACAACTGAAAAACCCCAATTTAAATGCCATAATGAACCAAATGATCATGATCCCCCTTCCACACAATCATCAGGCAAATTCATCAATTCATTTGAGCCCCACACCCAAGATACAACCAACATCAAGCAAGAATTTATACCAACAAAACATTTCATTTATCAACAATTCAAAAATTGGCTTACCAGATTTCTCCAGTGGGCTGGAATTATGGAAATTTTGCATCAATATCAACAATCCCAAATTCCCGTAAGCTCCCCCAAATGTGACATCTGGGATTCATTGGTCTCAAGACACTTCACTGGGAATAGAAATATCAATGACCCCCCATTCATGTCCATTCCTGGTGCATTGTCCTTCTCGATTTATGTGGACTGGTTTAATGCACATGGAAAGTCAAGGCACTTGGCTAGCATTGGACCTATCATGCTTATTTGTCTAAATCTCCCCCCAAGTGAAAGATTGAAGTTGGATAATGTCTATGCTGTAGGAATCATCCCTGGTCCAAAGGAGCCAACTTCCATTCAATTTAATTACCTATTAGTTCCACTCATCAAGGATCTCAAAGAACTATGGCAAGGTTACAATTTTTCATCCACTTCAACAGGTCCTTCAGGATTCTTTATCTGTGTTTCCATCCACATGGCCATTGCCAATTTGGTTGCCATGTGCAAGCTTACTGGATTGATTTCTAATTGAGGCAGCCATTTTTGTAATTTTTGCACTATTCACAAGGCTCAAATTGAATAAATTGGTCCTCAATTTCACTACACATGCTAATACCAAAATCATACATAAACTATTGCAAAATGGAACCAGGCAACCACAAAACAACAACAAGCAATTTTCTCTGAGTTTGGAGTGCAATATTCAGCTTTGGAAGACCTTCCATATTGGGATGCAACCAGAATGGTTAATCTTGACAAAAATGCATAATTTTCTCCTTGTAATTATGAAGGATCATTCTGCTTTGAAATTGTGCATTCCAGAGGCCAAATCAAAAATATACATCAGGTCCTGCAGGAAATAAAATGACACCAACAGTTCAGACTCGGATTCAATAACCTCTGGCAGCTCTCTTGATCAAATCACATTGAGAGAGGCCCATTATCTGAGAAGAGGCACAGCAAAAATCATAAATGAGTCAATCCTCACTACTTTCACCTGACAAAATTACTTTTTAATGCCCACCCCTCACACACAGAATCCATCTAGTTGCTCTGCAGAGATTCCCTCATTTGATGTGGATTACATCCCCTCTGATTTGGATATCAGTGCCCTGAGTGATCACCAGATCAAGGGTGAGTGAGGTTCTGGAGAATCTCCAACAAATCATATCTGATACCATAATTCAATCATCATGGACAAGAGTCCCCCACAAAATGGGTTACCCCTCTCATGGTAGTTTAAAAGCTTCTGCATGGGCTCTCTTATAAAAGGTCTTTATTCCATTTTAAATTCTCATTTAACAGATTTCATTAGATGAACACCATTCCCCAAATACTCAAAGAAAAATGGGTAAATAAAAAGACCTTGGAAATGAACTAACCAAGAATACATTCCATTTTATTAGTGCTATCATCATTACCACAGGTTTGACTGTTTCAATGGATCATGTGATTGCATTTTCTTAACATTGGAAAAATTCTGCATTTCTAATCAAAACCTGTTGCCAAAACAGAAAAGTAAACCAAATAATCAGTTTGCTGATCATATTCCATAACTCTTCCAATGTTGGGACCCAGAACAAGCCTCAGCCACATGGGCTTATGAGCGGTTGATTGGATTATTTGCAAAGATGCCAAAAAATAACAAAATATGTACATTAATTAATAAGAGAAATATATTCAAATTGATTATACACATAAACTTAATAAAAATAACTTCTTGTAACTCTGAATAGATGATATAGTTAAAACCTTACTTCAACATATCTGTTAATGTTCCAACATTTCTGTTCTGGTGAAATACCCATCAGCCCCATGGTAAATAAAAAAACTCTTTGAATCACAGCCTCCTTCCCTGGTAAATCACCCAAAACATAATAAACCACTGCACCATGACCAACAAAATTATGATTCCCTGGTTGAGTACTTACAGATTTTCACTCAACAAGTGAAATAGTTGAATGGATCAGCTTAGACACTACTGTTCAATCGACAAGTAATCCCACTTCAATAATTGTCTCACCTTGGTATTTTCCAGTTTCAAACATTAATATTGGCAAGAATATATATTCATCAAAAACCAAAAATGTCAGCAATGGTATTATATTTTTCTGAGGGGCAACTCATGATTATTTGGTATTATTAATAGAATTTTCAAAGTCTCTGATCCATCTTGCATGCTGAACAATAGCATTCTGATATTAAAAACTTTGAAGATTGATGGGACTTTTGTACTAGATTGGCCATATCTCACTATTCATAAAGCTGTTGGTTTTGATGATGGACACTTGCTTATATCTGAAGAAGAAATAGAAGGTCACTGTGGATTGTATGATAACAAATTGATGTCATTTGGACTGCTTTTAATGATAAAACCCTTCTTTCATGATATTTAGTATATTCTTTTTGATGACAATATAGTGATACAATAATGAAGCTATCTAATCTTCATTAGGAATTTCTCTAGATAGATAACTGCCTAAAGATTTGGTGACAGTAACATGCCACTGTGATGAGTAAAGCCCATCAGTTCACATGGCCACAAAGAAATTACTCTTTTGAAGTTGGGTATGGTGTGAATAAGTCAATTTTAATGATCAAAATACCCACACACTCACATATCACAGGATCTAAAATGACACAACTGCACTATCATCACATTGGAAGGGGAATAGTCCCATGATCCAAGTGAGCTTCAGCATTAAATTGAATCCATGAGAGTTTGGATGTTTGTAAGCCGCATGGAGCTGTTCACATTCCCCTAATGTGTGCTGCGTGCATTTAGGTTTCAAACCATTACCCCTGCACATGTCTCACACTTACACACACACACACACCTGCCGCAGGTGGTTCCACACATGTCACCTGCAAATGGTTGATGCTGCTTGACCTTAGGCCCCCACATGCTACTGTGCATGTGTCACACCTATGCACCTGTGTTATTGTGCAGAAGGCTCCGCCAGTGTCACCTGCAAAATTTTAATCCTTTTGAGGCCAAGTTCTTTCATGGATGACCTGGGGAGCTCAAACACCCATCCTCTACATTAAGACTGGCTGAAGGACCTCTTCAATGTGTGTGTGCAAACAGGTGGGTCTTGTGTTATTTTTACCAACCTTCAGATGATTGCAGGAGGATCAGGTGTTGAGGAATATCAGTTGAAGGCACAGGGGAACCAATATTGGTGGATGTCACAGGATTGGGTTTAAGACCGGAGTGTGATGTGTGCTTGACGTTTTCTGTATTTTTGCTTGATGTCAGCTTGACTTTTATCCTGCTTGAGGTTTTCTCAACATTAAGTCAATCACCAACAATTGATGCAACATTTGCCCTTGTGATTATGCAATGCATATACCCAAACTTCTCATGAAATGGGGACCATTGATGGGGTTATCAGGATCTAGTGGTGAGCTCCTTGTTGGAACATTGCAAAAGCTCAAAACCACCTCAATAAATGGTAAGTATATTTTTTTATAAAAGGCTGGTGTATTTGGATTGAAAATTCAAGCTTCAATCTTCCAACCCAGGTTCTGAGGAGGAAACAATAATGAAAAAAATTTGTGAAATGCAAATACTACACCAAGTTGCAAGCAAGTATGAGAAGAAAGTAACAAAAAAGAAGACTTCAAATTTCAATAAAAGGGAGCTAGATAATGAGACATATATGAAGCTCTTCAAGTTTATTCAAAAAAAATCACTTTTCATGATTACCACAGGTTTCCCTATCCAAATGAAGCTCTGGTTCTTTGAAATGTCACAATTGTGTTAATTCTATAGATTTTTCAATAACAAATATGGAAATTGTTGCAATCATAGAGTTTTATTTATGAAAATTATTAATATTTTATTATTAAAATACTTTAACAATATAATTTTTGGAACAAAAATAGTTCATATCCAGAGTGAAACTTGTTAATATCAAGATCATTTTCTTCTCAATATGTGACTAGCCCTTAATCACTAAGTAACTAGATTTTGTGCTTAAATACATGAAAAGAAAAAAAAGACTACCCCTCTAATTCTTATAGCTTTAGGCTTAAAATTACAAAGGAAGTGGTGAATTTTTATATAACTTGGTGTTTAAAATAGAAATAAAAGGTTTTTTTTGAAAAATATATATGATGAAATGATACCCTTATTGTTTCTTGATAGAAGTATATTTTTCATTTTACAATCATAAAAGAACTATTCTAATCTCAAGAAATCTCCTTTGTCCTTTTAAATGATAGGCTGACTGTTATTCTTTGAAGCGCATTGATAATATTGAGATCTTAAATAGAGTTCTATCTCTTCAATATTTCCCTCCTATTCTCTGAATAAATAGCCTATTATTATTGTCCCAATCACCTGACTTGATCAAACGTATGGTAATTTTAATATAAAAAAGGTTCATTTTGATAACCTCAGCTTAATTATACTCATAATATATTTAATGGTCATTGCAAGAATTATGAAGCCCCAATATCATTGTCTAAATAATGAAAAGTTAATCCCTATTAAGTAAATATGAGGACTTTATTTCTATTGTATATAAGAGGTTTTTTACTTTGAAATATTAAGATTAACCATTTGAAATAATCTAAATTTTATTATCATTGCACTAGAGCTTAGTTTGTTAATAATGTAGTCTTTTAATTATTCATCAAATAAAATTTCACATTTGAAATTAACTATATTTTCTTTCTTAATTTCATCAGAAAACTTCTTTCTGAGAATATGAATTTGTTATATTTTTGATGAAACCTTGTTTTATGCATAAATAACAAAATGAATTCTATGGAAATAATACCTTTGTCTTAGCAAATATGAGTTATAAATATTTTATTATGAATAAAACCTAATAGTATCTCTCAAATAATAACACTTCTAATTTAATTAAAATCCAACACCTATTGGTTCATTACTAAGGGATTTATATCCCAAATAGGCTGTACCATATTATTAAAGAAAGAAAAAATAAAAATTGCTAAATAGACAATTCAACTCATACTTTTTCATAATTAATGGAAAAGCTATAGGTGGAAAAATGCAAGATATATTGATATTTGATTTCTCTTAGAAACTTATAACATCTTCCCCATAAAAAAGGAATTCCTCTATTATAAATATTTTGAAATTTCAATATTATGGTAATTAAACCTTGACTAAAAATAAAAATTCCAAAAAATCATCCTATGATGAGAGTTTCATGCTGTGGAGAATTAATAAAAAAATCTATAAGATTTTCAAGTGATATATTTAAAACTTGAAAGTAAGTTATTTATTCTTTCAAATGGAATAACATTCCAAGAACCAAATATTAATTTAGTATTCTTTTACTCAATTCTTTCTAATCTTGATTATAGTTATTTTAGAACCAGATCAAAAATTCATTCTCTTCTTATAATTAAAATATTTGCAAAATTATTCACATTTAAGTAACAGCTTCATAATCAAGATAGGAAAATTGAAAGCATCAAGATAATTGTATTGCTATTACCCTCACAATCAAGTTTTTTTTTGTATTTGAATAATATTATTTTACTCTTGAGACTCAAGAAATTAGTTTTTCATTTCTTGCAAAACATGATAATTTCCTAAACAAGTAACCATAAATATGTATATCAAAACTATTCACATGAAAAAGCTCAGTTAAATTAAACTATCAAGATTTGAGTAATCATACGCTATAAAAAATTGGCTCTTCATCTGAAACCACATGAGTCCAAAGCTACGAATTCAATTTTGTTGATATTTGGTGACATATTTTTTGATTTTTTTTATATATTCAAAATACATATTTTTAAGTTTTTAATCTAGTTCATATTACCAAATCTTAATCTAATCAATCACAAGAATCAGTTGCCTACCATCCAGACCATTCA
Source organism: Austropuccinia psidii (assembly GCA_023105745.1). Taxonomy (NCBI): domain Eukaryota; kingdom Fungi; phylum Basidiomycota; class Pucciniomycetes; order Pucciniales; family Sphaerophragmiaceae; genus Austropuccinia; species Austropuccinia psidii. The sequence continues at coordinate 5,464,803 of JALGQZ010000016.1, read as the reverse complement.
TTTTTGAGGGAATTGTAGCCCTGACTGACAAGATAACAATTTGTATATTCAGCATGTGCCATATCAGTATCATTGTCTGAGAGTTCATTGATCCCAGACTCTGGTGGCGGAGGCCCTTCATCTTCATTGTTGTTCTCACCTCCACTTTCATCATCATTAGATATTTCCTCAGAGTTGTCACTCACTTGACCATCCAGCCCCTCTAGCTCTTCTTCTTGGTGGATTTAGTACTTCTCTTTAAAATGTCTATCACTGGGTTTCTCATCAGGGTTTTGGATTCCATGCAATGATTCTGAAGCATTGGGAAGGAATGCAATGTTGAATCAATCACAAGTTGTTTTTTTGTCCAGATGGGCAGTTATTGAACCAAGAGGGATTGTAAAAGTCAATTGAGAGGTGTTTTGAGACTTGAGCTCAACCTAATTTGAGAGGAGTCTCTTGTATGTGGCATTGATGTTGTTGGGATGACTTTCCATCCATCTGGTCAACCTTTTGCATTTCTTCATCAAGCCTTTGCATGAATATAGTGGCATTTTTTGATCAGCATTAAAGCTTTTTGATGTAGTACTTTTTTGCAGCAGGAGCTTTTTCATTGTCACTATGGGCATTTACATTGTCTAATATTTTTAAATAATGCTGTGGAAAATGCTGAGCCACACCAAATTCATACCTAAGACTCTTGAGCTGAATGAGAGGTTTTAAGTCAGAAATATTAAAATAGTATTAAAAATAAGTTTTTTACTCATTGTTAGGCTTTGACATAAGACATTACCTCTATCAACATCTTTTTTGTTCTTTCCAGCTTCTTTAAGTGCTTTCTTGTATTTTTGAGCCAGTGACCAAAATACAATCTGATTGTATGCTGATTCAAGTATTTGAATGTTGTTTAATGACCATAAGTTGATGTTCATATACTCAAAAGCACCCCCAGAAGCAATTTGATGCAATTTCTGAAGTGCACTGATACAACAGGCCTTGTTGTAAAGAGAGTCACTTGAATTTTTTAGGTCTGGGGCCCATTGATGTATTCCAAGCTGTCAGGCTGAGTCTATGATAAAGGTGTATAATTTTATTTACAAGCTCTAACTACAACTGTGACATGGTAAAAATGGTAAATAAAATTTTTGTTGAGGATAATAAGGGCTTTACTATAATAATATAGTGGTGGTGAGCGCTGTTGAAAGGCCTGGGTGCAGTCTTACCAGTTGGATTACTATAATAAGAGCTACAATACTTAAATTTGAAGTACAACCTAATCATTTCCAATAGTATAATTGTTTTTGACAGTTGTACTACGTCGGAATTCAAGAGCGGGATGGGGATTCCTTTTCTGGCAGTGAAAAGGCCTCCTTTTTCCTGAAATGGGGTGAAAAGGCTGCTAGACCTTTTCACGTAGAGGAAGTGAAGATTTTTCACTCTATAGGACAGGCTTGTGGTTTGCAAAAGTCCTGTATATCATTTATTGGTCTCAGATGTGGTTTTGAAACCACATCTGGGCAGTTTTCACCAATACAGGGTGAAAATTTTCATCTGGGGCCCACATAGCCTGAATCTGATGTGTATGACGCGTAGAATGCTGTACAGAACCTGTATGGGACCCCAGTATTTAATGAACTATGAGGTATTGAATTAAAAACAATTTTATTCATCTGTTTGACACCTCATGATCATGGTTGTGGGATATTATCCCATGGTAAGGCTGTATTCGCCAAACTGTGGGATTTTGACCTTGAAACAGCCATAGCTTTGTCAGTTTTTGAGATATCAACCTCAAAATTGATTCAGTGTGTAGCCCTTTATGTTTTCTAAACAATGGTACCTCATTTTATATGGTTAGCATTCAATATGGCAAAGTTATGCCATGTACAAGATTTTCCTACATATGCGTGTTTTAGGCAAAAAGCTGTATTGGGCTTTTTTGCCTTATAACTTTTGTTCTAAATGAGATATGGGGAAATGGATGGCTCCATCAGATAGTCCTGATTGTGCTCTTTCCAAAAAGACCCCACTTTAGGTATCTCACACTAAAACTGTGAAGTTAGATGAGAGGTGAATATTTTATTCACCGTTATTTGGCCTGAATTTGGCCATAACTTCTGTAATACTGGTGCTAGCTCAGTTGGCTGATACCATTGGATAGCCCTGACCTAGAGCTCCATTTTTAATACCCATTTGATTGGGTTAATCCTCTTACTCTGTATTTCAGATGAGAGGTGAAAATTAAGTTTGATGCTCAGCAACAACCTTGAGCAGGAATAACTTTGTTATTCTTTGTCCTATAATGATGGTACTTGTATATTTAGAAAGGGGTTAGTTTCCTCCTTTGTATGATACCTTTTGAGCTAATTTGGCTCATCTCCATGTTTTGGTGGTATCTTGGCTTTACCATTGGTTTATGGTATTTGGCTGTCATGCTTGTGCTCTGGTTTTGAGTCATAGGCTGACACAAGCTTGGCCAATAATTCTTGAATATATTGGATGAAGAAATTGGTAATATTAATAATACCACGCGCAATCTTTTTCTTTCCTTCAGTGACATTTCTCAGAGTCATAATCTGGTTCTCTGGTACCAATAGTGTTTCTGCAGTGCTTTGCATTGAAGTCAAGATTTCTTCTAAAAATGAGAAACATGTGTTGAACTCTTTTGAAAATGAATAATTGGGTGATACAGGAATTGAGTCTTGATAGACCAGTCCCCACAGCATTTTGATATGTTTTTAAAGTGCTTTCTAGCAGTAAAGGGGCCAGTAGAGATATGATGAAGAGAAAAATGTAAAGTTAACACATACCTTTACAGGTTGGAACTCTTCAGGAACCTCCTGTGTGGTTAGCTGATGGGGGCTTTGTTTTTTTGGAGGTGATTTCTGTGACTGATTTTTGGCTTGTTCTATATATTCTAGTTTGCTTTTTTTTGCAAATGATACTTGTGTTCTGGTTTTATTTCCTATTGATGCTTTTCTTTTGAGTCAATTTATGTTTTGTTTGTTTCCCTTTGGGATTTCTTGATGATGCTAGTAATTGATTCTGAAGATTTCTATTTCTGTCTTGGGAGAGTATGCCTTCTAATTTATGAGCATGGGATTTAATTTGTTCTTCAGGCTGTCTTATTTTCTGGACTTGTGTGTTGAGAAGATCATTGGCATCAGGAATAATGGAGGAACCAGAAGGGTAGGGTGAAAAGCTATTGTGGTGTGTGAAAGTCATAAGTAATGTTTAAAAATAAATTTATTGAACATGGAATGATTGTTTGTTGAAATGATATAATGTCTGTTGCTGGATTGATTGTAAATAGGTAGTAAATGTAAGAGACAAAATACTAGATGTAGGAAAGGAAATAATAGAGGTTAAGAAATGGGAAGTAAGAAACCCTGATAATAAAGTAGTAAAGAGTTAGGAGGAAAATTCTGAATAAAAAAATGATAAATAAGGCATGAGAGTTAAAAGATTTCTTGGAAGAGAGATAAGGAAATGGGTGACACAGGAAAAGGTAGATCTTCCAAACAAAGATATACAAATAGAACAAAATTATAAAACATAACTTGTGAGTTGCAACAAGGGGATTTTTATTGTTCAAATTTAACAAAGATCAAAGAGAATGAGCTTACCATTTGATTTTCATAGTCTATGCTCCTTTTCCCACTTGAAACTTTACCCTGTGAAAATAAGTTGAAAATTAATTTTGAAGCTAATGATTTTTGTCTTGCAAAAAAGGATTCCTGAGCCAATCAGAAAATGAAATAATATTGAGTTGGGAATAAAATGAACATTCCATTGTTTCTTTCCTTTATTGGAAAAATATTGAGGAGGTGATTAGCCAGTGTGCAAAGATAAAGGTAAGCTATGTGGAAAATGTAATCATCAAGCAGAAAAAAAGAAAGGAAAAGACAGATGGGGTGAAAGGAATCAAGAAATCTAAAAGGTAACAAATGACAGTTGCAACAGCAACAGGTGGTCACATCAGCAATTTTTCAGCAGTGATTACACTACTTCAACTGATAACATCACTCCTCACACCAATACCTCATCCAGCAAATTTCAAAATTTTCTCTGAAAAACAAAATTCCAATAAAAATAAAATAAAATTCCCCCATACAAAAAAAATTCTTTCAATAAAAAAAAAATTTTCAATAAAACAAAAATAAAACAATTTTGTCAACATATAAAAAAAACAAATTTTCTCCAACCTAAAAACAAAAAAAATATAATTTCAAATAGTCCTTGTATGACTTTGAACTACAGGGTAGAAACCTGAAGGTTAAATTTAGTCCTTGTATGACTTTAAACTAAAGGGTAGCAACCTGAAAGCTAAAATTAGTCCTTCTATGACTTTAAACTACAGGGTAGCAACCTGAAAGGTAAAATTAGTACTTCTATGACTTTAAACTACAGGGTAGCAATCTGAAGGCTGAAATTAGTCCTTGTATGACTTTGAAATACAGGTTAGTTCACACACAGAAAAAATTAGTCTTTGCATGATTTTAAACCACAGGGGTAGCACACAAGAGGGCTGGGAATACAAGTAAAATGAAGGAATAATGAGAATTGGAAAAATGAAGATATCAAGAAAAACAAGAAAAGCAAATAATAGAACAACAGAGACCTAAAATTGAACAAAATTGAATAATGGAAGAGTATTATTGTCAACATAAAAGCATAAATATTGATCAGATTTGCCCTCAAGGTACTTACAAAACTTAAAGGTACAGCTTCAATTTAATTATAAGCAAGGAGCTCAAGATTAAAAGAAAGTCAGAGGATTAAATCTTGGAGCAAGAAGATTTTTAAGAGCATAACAATTCTGATTAACAATTGCAAGCTTTCAACTGGATTGCTGGGGACAGCATTATATAGAGGGTGGATGTGGTATTCCATACCAATTATACCAGTTTCAAGATTACCAAATATGATGATAAACAAAAATTAAATTAAATTAAAAAATAAAAAAATAAAAAAAATAAAAAAAATAAAAAAAATAAAAAAAATAAAAAAAATAAAAAAAATAAAAAAAATAAAAAAAATAAAAAAAATAAAAAAAATAAAAAAAATAAAAAAAATAAAAAAAATAAAAAAAATAAAAAAAATAAAAAAAATAAAAAAAATAAAAAAAATAAAAAAAATAAAAAAAATAAAAAAAATAAAAAAAATAAAAAAAATAAAAAAAATAAAAAAAATAAAAAAAATAAAAAAAATAAAAAAAATAAAAAAAATAAAAAAAATAAAAAAAATAAAAAAAATAAAAAAAATAAAAAAAATAAAAAAAATAAAAAAAAGTGCACAATAACTCAGGGGAAAATTGAGGAATAACTCCCAAGAAGAAAATCAAGTTTTGGAATAACTCTGGAAATGAACAAAGTAATTACAGGATTACTCTGGAGATGGAAATAGGAATTAGGGAATAACTCTTAAGATTGAAATAGGAATTAGGATATAATTCCAGAGGTGAAAATAGAAACTAGGGAATAACTCAGGAAAAAATTGAGGAATAACTCCCAAGAAGAAAATCAAATTATGGAATAACTCTGGAAATGAACATAGGAATTATGCAATGGCTCTGGAGATGAAAATAGGAATTAGGAAATAACTCTGGAGATTGAAATAGGAATTAGGGAATAATTTCAGAGGTGAAAATAGGAATTGGTAATAACTCAGGGACAAATTAAGGAATAACTCCCAAGAAGAAAATGAAAATGGGGGATAACTCTGGAAATGAACATAGGAATTATTGAATTACTTTGAAGTGAAAATAGGAATGAGGGAATAACTTTGGAGATGAACACAGGAATTGCAGAATTACTCCCATGATGGAAATAGGAATTAGGGAACTACAATGAAGTGAAATGGGAATTAGGGAATAACTCCAGAAGTGAAAATAGGAATTAGGGAATTACCCCCAAGAAGAAAATCAAATTGTGGAATAACTCTGGAAATGAACATAGGAATTATGGAATAACTGCGGAGATGGAATTAGGAATTAGGGAATAACTTTGGGGATGGAAGGAGGAATTAGGAAATTGAATTTCAGCACTCTGGAACTAGGTAAATCAAAATTTAAAGAAGTCCTAGGGCATAATCAAGAAGATTAAAGTTTCAACCAGAATAATTTCAATTAAAATAGAAAATATGGATTTCCCCACCTTGTTCAAATCTAATGGAAGTGCACTCAATAACAAAAAACTGTATGTTCCCCACTTTCTCCACTTCCAAGAAAAATCTCACCAGCTAAATTCTCTCAAAGATATCATAAGACTAGAAGAAATCTCAATTATAATAAGCTGTATTTTCTCCACTTTCTTGGCAAAAATGAACTCTCACCAGCCAAATTATCTCAATTAAATCACATTGTTTTGAGCAGAAAAACATTACCAGCAAAATTCTCTCAGAAAACATGTAACAAAGTCATCAAAAAGAAGAATTTCACCAGCTAAATTCTCTCAAAGATATCATATGACTAGAAGAAATTTCAATTGTCAGAACCTGTATTTTCTTCAATTTTTTGGCAAAAGAAAAATCTCACCAGCCAAATTATTTCAATTAAAGTACATGATTTTGATGAGATAAAACACTCACCAGCCAGACTATCTCAATGAAATCACACAATTTTGATAAAAAAACACCACCAGAAAAATTATCTCAGCAAACATGTAAAAAAGACACCAAAACTACAGGTCTCACCAGCTAAAACATCTAAACTATTATTTTTCTAAGGCCCCTGTTTTGAGAAGCTCTATGGAGGCCCAAAAGGTATAAATAGAGGTCTTCCCTCCCTCATTTTAGAAATACAATGGAAAATTTCCCATGAACGAGGATCACAGCCCTCCCAGAACTAGCAAGATATCTAGAGTAGTAGTAGTCTAACCATAGTGAAAACCTCAGTAGTCTTTCTCAGAAGCACAGTAGTAGTGATATAAATGTAGTTTAAAAAAATTATTTAATAATCTTTATTAGTATTAAATCACATATTATTATTATTAGTATTCATATGAAAAAAAACAACATAATCAAAAAAACCTTTATTAGTCTTATTAACAGAAAAGCAAGTAGTAGTATTTTGTTTATTATAGTGTTACATCAGAGTTTTGTCTATAAAACTATTTATAGGTCTGATTCATAGACTACTGATAATTCTTCTCTATCTGTTGAAGCTACATATTTGATTCCATTTTTGTGATTCTCCGTATGCTGACTATTCAGTATTATTTAAGGGGAAGTTAATACACCTTAGCACCCATGGTAATTGGACCATTCTGAAATTCAAAACAGACTTACCAATAATCTCCCCCTCAAGGTACTGCCTTATTTCATCCCACAAAAAAAGGAGTTCTCACAATGGGATATTATATTTGTCCAATCTTCCTCCCCCCTCAGAAAAAAAACAGCTATTTTTGAGGTTGATTCAGATTGATTGATTTTTTTATATACAATTTATGCCAGTTACCCCCCTCCTAAGTCCTATTTATTGCTTAAATCCCACCTCAGTCTCATTTTCTATCAAACATGTGGCACTTTTGTACGCAAAAATACTCATATTACAAACATGAAAAACAAATTTGAAAAAAAAACCCTTTTTGCACCTTCACCTGTCCTGCCAAAAAAATCCCCAAAATTATGGGCTTCTTGTTTTTTTGTCAAGATTGAACCCTTCATTTTAAAAAAGTTGAAGGAGATTCATAAGTGGGAAGATTTTAAATTAATTTTTGAAAGAAATATGCCATTTCATCAAATTGGCCAAATTTGAGAAATTTGGCAAAAAAAATTGAAAAAATTTGGAGATATCAACATGCCATGCAAGAAAAAATATGGCAAAAAAAACCTCAAAACTGAGCCTGAGGAATTTTTTCAAAAAATAGGCCACTTACATTTTTTTACTCAAGGCTTAAATGTGTTTACCAACACCCTATAATTATTTTATAAAAAAATAAATTTATTATTATTGAATAATTTAATAATCAAAAGAATATTAGTAATTATAATAAATTATAATTATTCTATTATGGTTATAGTCACTGACAATCATAACAATAAGAAGTGTAAAGCTCTTAATGAGACAATTACATATAGAATAGAATAATATTTCACCACTGATGAATAATATATAAATATTATTTATAAAAGAAATTATCACAAAGACTGTGAAGAGATCATTTTTATAGAAAAATTCAATATAAAAACAACCAATACTGGATAAAAAAGATATGGAATTTTAGAGAAAACTTACTTATGATTTTTATTTGAGACAATAAGTTAATCAAAAACAGTTTTAATATTAAAAAAATTTCATTAATTGAAAACAAGAAAAAAATCAATATTTTCAAATATAAAAAAAAATTATAATAAAATAATATTTAAGAGTTTTTAAGAGGAATTTATGGATTCAAAAGATATTTTAAGACAATAATTTTATATAATAAGATTTATTATTGGTGATTAAAAAATTAATCTGAATGCTATTATTTCAATTCTTTTAATTTAGAGCTTATAAAGAATAAAATACTCAAGAAATACTTTTAATTATAATATTTTATATACAATAGAACTTTACCTGCTTAAACTGTCTAATGATTGATTTAATTATTATTATAGATAAAAACAGTAGTTTGAAGACTCTTTGTATGCCTGCAGAGAAGCTCTCATGATACATAATTGATATAGAGGGCGTTCTCAAGTCACAAATGAAAAACCATGCTTAAAAATAAGGTTCTTAACTTAAGGTAACTTATTTTTCATTCCACTTCAAAGTTACCAGTGTTATTCTTAACTGCAACTATCTTTAATCCTCTTTTAAATTAATTATTTTAAGCTTAAATATATAGTAAGCTTGATCACATTAGCAACTTAAAAATAAAGCTTCAAGTGAAAATCTCTTAAGCTGGATTTCTAATTAATTTTTAAAGAAATCTCAATTTTCTTCAACAATAATTAAAAAGGTTAATTTCAAGGCTAATTATCAATTGATCCTTTTCAAAAATTATACTTAAAATTTAATTCATACACAGATAACATTGAACTGTAATCTGTGTGAAATCTTGAAGCAAATCCATTACAAATTGTATTTTTAATGCATTTTTGAAGTTATTGCTATTGTTCCATGTAAAATAGAAATAAAAACCAAAAATTAACTTTTGATAAGGTTTTAACACTTATAAATTTTGATTTTAATCTTATTTAAGCTTTTTTAAGCTTCATTAAGATTTGAAAGCTCTTGAAACCTTGATTACAAGCTTGCATATCAGGATTTATCCTTTAGCAGTTTGTAATTCCTCTCCAAATTGGGATAAATCCAATGTGAACTTTAATGTTTGACAAATCATAATCCTAAAGCTTAAACAAGTTTTAAAATCCTCCAAGAAAGGTTGAAAAAATGAATAGAGTCCTCACAGATCCCAAAAGCTGGGTACCCTGGCTCTTTTTAGCTTTTTTCCTTTGTCCCACCTTTTTTCATGGATTTTGCCCTTTTATTTATTTCAAGCCATACTATGGCCTTAAATCAGTTTAGGTTGAGCTCATGAATGGTTTATATCCAGTATGGAAAATCTTTAGCCAATTCAGTAAATATACACAACACCTCAATTTTGACCAAAATTTTGGCAAGTTTGCATAAGCTTTATGTAGCTTTAAACTTAGGCTTATACAAGCTTCAATATAAAAGTTTCAAAGAATATTGAAAAAAGTTGCAATTTGACTGTGGTATTCTTACATCTTCTAATAACATAAGAAATATCCATTTTTGGTTATAACACCCTATGAGTTTACCCTAGGTTATTTTTGATTTAGAATCCAAAAATTAAATAATAATGATAAATCTGTTTATCCAAAATAAAGCTATACTTATTTTTTGTCATTTTTTATTTTTAATCCTCTTGATAAGTCTGTTTAAGACTAAATCAACTGTATCAAAATCTATTTTTGGCCTTATGGGTATTTCATACATATCTCACAGGCTCACATAATTGCTTATTTAAGTGATGAGTTTAAAATGTGTAGGAGTTTCTGTCTTACTGTGTCCTTATCTACTCCCAGGCTTTCTGGGAGCCATGGGGGGATGGGATGTAACTTGACTGATTCAATGTGTGAAGATAGCTTTGTGTTGAGTTTTTCTATGTTGATTACCTTCTTTATTGTAGATTTAAATTGTTTTCTGTTGCAGCGTAACTCTTCATTCAAATTTTTTTTACCAGATTGTCTCCTTTGGTATATGATTGTAAGATTAATTTGTGGGTCTTTTGAGTGTGTAATTGAAGTAATGGTTGCAATCTTCTATACCTTCTCAGGAATTCAATAGGGGTTCTCTTCTGTATTCCCATCAGTAACCTTGCTTCCTTCTTAAAATCAGTTGTAGTGTTTTTTTTAATTTTAATTTTCTACTTTTGTTGAGCCATAGGGCTCCTCCAAATAGTATTCTTGGGGATAAATCCATTTTTGCTAGGAGTCTTGTTTCCTCTTATTTAAGGCCATTATACTTGTTAGAAATAAATTTGACTTGATGGAGTGTGGTGGTTTTTTTATGGGAAAGCTTGTTGATGTGCTGTTAATAAGTGAGTCCCAAGTCTAGTGTGAGTCCTAGCCATTTGGCTGTCATGGCAGTTATATATTCTCTTCTCTAAGCTTGAAGTAAAGTTTGCTGTCTCCTTTGGGCCTAAATATCATTAAGGTGGTTTTTTTTGTTGAATTCTGATTCTGTTTTTCTTCCCCACTCTAGGAAGTGGGTACTGAAATCTGATAATTTTCCTAGAGCTTCTTCCTCTATTTTTCCTTCTGTGAGGTGAGTTATGTCACCAATGTATCTAATTGAGATTCTATTGACTCATGTTTTTCTTTTCTCTGGGAGAAGTAAGTCTGAATTGTGTATCAGGTAGAGAGTGACTGACAGGGGTGAACCTTGTGAAAAGCCTCTTTTTAGTGGAATGATTTGGGAGGTAAAATTTTCCATTCTAATATCTTTGCCTCTGTTTTTTGGGAAGGAACTAATAACAGAAATTAGGTAAGTTGGAGCATCCTTGGTTTGGAGAATTTTTATCCATCTTTCCTTGTGGAAAGCTGTGTAGGCTGATTTTAAATCAAGGGAGAGTCCCACCACTACTTTTCTTCTGTTTCTACTTTTGTTTAATCCATGGGTATAATATTATCATAGCTTCTTCAATATTTATTCCAGGGCAACCTCCAAAGTGGCCTTGAGCTATTATTTTTTTCTAGTGAGCCCACTGTGATAATCTAGGTTTTATGATTCTTTCAAGGAGCTTAATAGCTGTTTTTAGAAGAGCTCTTGGTCTGTATTCTTCTGTTTCTGAATAATCTGTTTTGTTTGATTTTTGGATTATGACTGTTGTCGCTATTTTCCAAGACTAAGGGGAGTGGCCTTTTTGTAGGAAGCTTTTGAATAAATTTTCAAGAGGGTCAGAAATATTGTCTTTCAAAATTTTTATTAGTTTATTTGGTATCTTATCCAGCCCTGGAACCCTCTTTAGGGGGGTTAAGCTTATATTCTTTTTTATTTCCTCTTTGATTATTCTATTGAATGTTAATGGTGATTGTTGTGCAATTGGTGTAAAATCAGATAGATCAATCTGGCATCCTTCTTGTGCAAAAATCTGAAATAAAAGGTTAGCTTGTTTGTCCTTTCCATTATTTAATTCCCATTTGTTGTCTTTCAATGGGAACACTTTGCCAGAGGATTTGGATTTTGTGAATTTGAATTCCCCGAATGAATGGTTTTCCTCTGTTGTTGCCAGGTACCTTTTCCAATGTATTCTCTTGAGGCTCTCAATTTTATACATGAAGGTTTCTTTCCATTATTTGTAGCATAGTTTAGAATATTCTTCTCTAGTTAGTAGCATCCCCCTCCTTACCCTTTTCTGTTCTTTCGTTATTAGGTTTAGGATCCTCTTATCCCACCATGCCTTTTTTTGTTAGCTTGAGTTGTTATTCTTTTTACTTTACTTAAGTATTCCTTCTGAAGTAATTCACCAAGTCTTCTTGCATTTTTCTCTATTGTTTCTATGGTAACTGTTATTTGATGCCTTCCTCCACTCTTTGGATGTATTTCTCATCAGTAAACATGCTTTTTCTCATAGAGATATGCTTCTAAGTGATTTTGAGTGCCTTCTCCTCTAGGTTGAGTTCAGTGGCAATTGGTTGATGATTGTAGGAGTTACTTTCAAGTTGTACATTGCATTGGCTGATCAGTTTACTTGCAATTGAGCTAGCTCATGTTAGATCTTTGATGGTTGCCAAGCCAAAGGCCCCCATAAAGGTGGGTTCCCCTTTAGGTGAGAGCAGCTTGAAGCCGCTTATACCACACAAAATTATCAATTTTCTAGACTGTGGGTGCTGATGATGGTATCCTTTGGGGTTCCATTGGTGATGGTGGAGGTTTGAGTCCATAGAAATTATTATTATAGAGATTCTATCATTTATCTCAGCCAGCCTCTGTTCTAACTCTTGAATCCCAATAAAGGTACTTGGAGGGTTATATAATGTGAGTAGTGTGAGTTTCTGGCTGATAACTTATATCAATATTCTGATTGCAATTTGGGTGAGATTTTGGGATTTGGTGCTAGCTCTAATTATGGTTTTTTTGATGAGATGAAGATACAGGTGTATATGCAGGATTGAGGTTGTTCCGCTCAGGTTTGGGGACTTATGATTGCTGAGAGGCTTCTCCAAGCTTGATGTGTTGGGGGTTGTAAATCATGATGATATACCCATGATTCTTGGAGTAGTAGAGCAATGTGTTGTTGTTCATTGTTGAGGACACTTAGCGTAGCATCTTTCCACTTATGCCAGTTTAGTTGAAAACTGGAGAATCTTTTGTTTAAATTAGTTGGGCTAAATCTGATGAATGCGTCTGAAAATCTACCTATAAGTTGTATTCTTGGATTTGGTTGGGCTTGGATTCCCTTAATAAGCGTCTAGCAAAGCTGGAGTTAACCAGTTTGGCTTGCTTAATGGGGCATCCCCACCTAAATGTAGAATGAAAATACTTAGCATTGTTCATATCTATTGGGGTTTCTGCATCTAAGTCTTCTTTGACACATCACACACATAAACCTTCTGAGTTGACTTTTCAGGTCTTGGTGTTGTGATAATTACTACAGCCTGCACATGTTAGATTTCTCTTACAAAAAGGAGAAATATGACCAAGTTTAAGGTGGTTATAGCATTGTGGTGGGCCTGTCTGGAAGGCTGTTGGGCTTTGTGTATTCTATTAAATTCTAATTGGCCTCTTATAAATTCTCTAGCTAACTATTTATCACTTAGCTATCTTATCATCCATCCATTTGATTTCTCTTGAGTCACTGGATCACCTACCCATCTTAGCTTATTCATACTTTCTCTGTGGATAGAGTCCTCATTGCAGAACTCCTGAATAGAAATTTCATCTTCAATATCAAAAAATGTTGGGACTGAATGAAGGAGAACACAGAAGAGAACTTGTTATGTGATAAACAAGGGGTCAGCTATATGTGTTTTTCTGTGTCAATTCTCTAACATCCAATCCGCCTGGGCCTTGTTCTTGGTGAAGAATATTTGATAACTGATTTTTCTGATATTTTTCACTGTGAATACTTTCTTGAACTTTATTTAATGCATCTTCAACCTTCTTGGCAATATGTTCAGCTGCTATGTGTTGAAAGCGTTTTTCTCCTTTTACGTTCACTCTGATTAGTACATTAACTTATTTAAGGGGGTTGATGAAGTTTTTTGGGGGAGGGGGAAGGTAGTGTAGTTTTCTCATTGGTTGCAAGTCTTCTTTGTTGTTTTCAAGTTGTTCTGCATATTTTTGTTGTTGTTACCTGCTATGATCCTGTGTAACCCCTCAATTTGATGCATTAATTCTGCATTTTTGGCTATCAACTTATGTATTATATCTCTCTTGTTCCGTGGGATTGAGAGCTTTCATTAGTTACTCTTTTTTGGTCATGAATCTTTTTATCTTCTATTTTTTTTAAGTCCGTTAATTATGTTTTCCATGATATTCATGAATTTCTTTGAGTAGTCTAATGTTTCATCAGTTTCCATTTCCAAATCATTATCATATGTGCTTTCAATGTCACAAAATGTCTTTTTTGCATTTTGGATCATCTCCTTGAATAGTGGAGGGTGTTCTTCATTTCTGCAAGCTGGCCTAGGGCTCATGGCTGTGGTGGGTTCAAGAAAATTATAAGACTTTAATTATTGGATTTTTTTTATCAAAGAAGCTGTATTGGGAGTAGGGTGGGTCGCAAGGTGCACTTGGGTGCACCACCCATGGCGCACATTGCACCTTTCCCAGGTTGCTCGCCACCATCACCAAATTACGGTTGGCAAGTGGTGCAGCCACTTACCTTAACCAAATTAAATTTTTAAAGGAAATTTTGAAAATTCCTTTTGATTGGTTTTTCTTCTGGAAATTTCCAAAAGAAGGAAAAATTTCCTTTGAAAGCTTTCATCATTCCCCCTTTTTTTTCTGTTCTTGGTCTTTTTTATTGTTGAGTTCACCAATTTTTTGTTATTTTGATTTAATCCAATTTATTAATTTTTTTTTCTTATCCGCATGAAAAAAGCTCCTAGTAATATGTTTTGGATAAAACTCTCAGCCCATCATGGTCTATGCTGGACAGGATTCTTGATGTCGCAAGAGTTATCTCACACATCAGCATGACAAGGCAAACCAAAGTTTACCCACTTTCGGAAAATATCCCAGAAAGCTTGTCCTCATCATCTAATGGCACATATAAAGGATCAATTCCTGTAAATTTCTCTATCACAAAAGTCCCAATACCTACAGTCAGTATTAAATAGCCCAATGGTGCTTGACTTTGAAGTTGAAATCATGGATTGTGATAACAATGAAAACTCCAGCACATTGAGTAGTAAATCCAAACCACCCTCTCTCCAGCTTACCATCCCAACAAAGAGGTCCCATTTCCAAACATCTTCAGCATTGTACTTCCTACCAATTTTAAAAGAAAAAACAAACCACTTACATGAACTCCTTCTTAAGGCCCTTATCACACCTAAAATCCCCTTTTGATTTGTTTAGAATTCTTCCAGAGATACCAAGAAGAGCTGGTTTGATCACCTTTTACACTTCCAAACAGACATAAAATCACCAACAGTTTTTTACCTCAGCTCCATGGAAAGCATGAGCCATCCCTTTTGCAAGATCTGGCCCATCAAAACAACCTTACTCTGTTGCTTGATGGGTGGAATGATGTCTCAGGAAATAGCATTTATGCAATTCTACTTTTACATGGACAGCTTTTCAAGATTTTTGTTGATATACTGGACCGCAACTGCATCCGAAATACATCAAAAAACATATTGAATGCAGTTAAGCAAGTTTTCACATCCAAAAAAATAAATACCCAAAAAAATGGGTCTGTTGTGACTGATTCACCCTAAGTCATGGTTAAATTTCAAGTATTTCCTTCCTTTTGAACTTTCAAAAGAGTATACTAATTCAATTTTGCTTAAATAGGGACTTCTTCAAAAAGAGTTTCCTCACACGCAAAATCTCTTTTTCATACTATATGTACTTAATCTTTTTGCAAAAAATACCGCCTCTCATCCAATGATCATTGAAACTGTCAAGACCAACCGCAACGTTGTAAACTTATTTGAGTCCTCTGTATTCTGGAGCAAACAACTACAACAATGTACTGAGGCAAATGAAATAAAAAGCAATTTGATGAATTTCTGTGAAACGCGATGGTATTCAATGGCCAAAATTTGCCTTGGTGTTCAATCACACAAGGAATGGCTTAAAAAATGTCTATCTCTTAGTCTTAATCCAGCAGTTGATACACCAGAAATCACAAAGCCAGTTCTAAACATAATCCAGAATCACAATGACTTTACCTCAAACCAGGTACTTGTCTCTCTTCTTAAGCCCCTGGTTGATAGTATAGCACGACTTGAACATGCTAAAACATGTCTATCAGACATATGGAAGGAGATGTCAGCAATCTATCTAGAGATCACTTCCATTGAGACTTTTCCAAAATATCCACCATTCAAGCAGAACTGCATTAATGTTTTTCAGCAATGTGCAAGTAATCTTGATAACAAGCTTTATATAGTTGCTTTCTTCTTGCATCCATCATACCAAAGAGTTGCTGTTTCTAAAAAGTACTCATTTGATGATATGACGATTATGATACTAGAGCTTTCAAAGGATTGGAAATTCCAACAAGGTAAGGAAAATATGATGTCAGCTCAGATCTTACACTACTAAAACAAAAATTATCCATATAGTATTATAGCTGAAGGTGAGCTTTAACTTTTGTAAATTCTTTCTATGTATTCTTATCATTTGAGACATTTGTAGGGAATAAAACTGACCTGAAGCTTCTTGACTATTGGATTTTGGTACCTGACTGCATCCAAACGCAGGCCTTGAAGAAATAGGCCATGATAATTGGTGATATTGTCCCTCATGCAGCTGGAGTGGAGGGCCTTTTCTCCATAATTTCATCAATTAAAACTAAATCTCGTAATCCAATGAAACCAACAATGCTCAAAATTTTAAGTCAAATAAAGCTTCAGCTTGTTCAAGATCTCAAACCACACAACAAAGAGGCAACAAGGAGCACAAAAAAAATGGATCACTTCAGTTCTTCCTGTGAATTTGATCAAATGAGGGGTTATGATGCTTTTGATTCACCAGGAGAGCTTTAAGCATTTGAAGGTGTGTTTGGATTTGAAAACCAGCCAATTTCAAGGCAAGATGCCTTTATTGATACATTATTTGATTTCAACTTATGGGATGAACACAATGGGACTGAAAATAATGTGGGACATGAAACAATCAATGAGAATGGTGATGATAGTGAATGGGATCCAGCCCAAGTCTTTTCTAAACACAAGGAAGTACAATAGCTTTTGTTAATCGCGTTTTCTTTACCAAAATTAGCATAAAACATGACTAGATAATTTTAGCCTCTTGTAGCTCTTAAATAGTTTGTTGAAGGCTTTTGAAATGAAGTTAGTTTTCGCATATTTTTCCTGCCATTGTGCCAGCAGCTTGTCGCCATTGGCGAGTGCTTAAGTAAGTTTTTGGGCGCCATTTGGCCCCACAAGGTTTTGAAGTGTCGCCAAACACCCTAATTGGGAGGAATGTGAATGGTAGAAGTTTGGAAGCCCGATTGCCACCGAGGCTGGAATAGGAACCTGCCGGCCAAGGCTGACTCACCCAAATTGAATATGCCTCTTGCGCAGCGCATGAATCTTTCTCGGGGACGGGGAGTCTTCGGGAGCCCATCGGAGCTTTCTACAGTGGTTATGTCCGAGGACGCGGGAGCCGGCAGCGGAAGCCAGCCTCGACCAAACCAAGCTCGTCAAAGGATTTTACTCTCGCTGGACTCCTTCAGCCATCATCATCCTGAGACATATCCATCGATACCTCAATCATGTCAAGCCCTTCCGAGATCGCTGCTCAAGTTAGTGTGTTCTCCTCTTGCTCGATATCAGTCGAAAGAACTTGGCAGATAAGAGTCAAGCTACTTGTTGATTTCGAACCATGACCGGATCCAGCTTGGCTTGAGCTGACTGACGTTTTTGATTTTTTGTTGAAATTAACAGTTTGTCCAATTCTAGTATGTCATTATTCGACCAATAATCAGTCTGATCAACCAGCTTTCTCGATTCGAATCCAACTGATTTTTTTATTTCATCATTATTTCAGCTATGAGAAATTGTCAGTCATCTTGCTTATTGCTTTTGTATCGCTTTCAGTCGCTTTTGGATCTCAATATCTTTAAGCGCTAAATAGAAAGCCTCGGCAGTTGCTTATTTCTTTTTTTTTTTTTCAGTGATACAGATCGAACTCAATTGGCGCCCCTTTATGTAAATTAATTAGGCTAATCATGCATTATCATTGCTCGTCATCCCTTCACTGACCCAAGTTGCTTTGATATTTTAAGCGCGACCATTCTATGTTAACTTTTGAAGCCGCTGAATTCGCAGGCACAGCAAACATTGTTAAGAAACTTCAAGAACTGCCATTCACTAAAGTTGCGCACCAAGTCCAGACCCTTGATGCTCAACCCTCAAACCCCGGCAACCCTAGTCTCTTGGTACTTGTCACTGGCACGCTAACTGTTGCGTTGATTTCCATCTTTCATCTCGCACCATTTGTTCTTTGGTTTGAATGTATTCAATTTATTTGTTGTTATTTTCAATGGTTTGCAATGTTCAGGTGGACGAAGAAGGAAATTCGCTGAAATTCTCTCAAGCCTTTCATCTTGTTCAAGATGGCGGCACTTACTTTGTCCTCAATGATGTCTTCAGACTTGTCTATGTAAGCTCGCTTTGATCTGATTGCCTATTTATTCTCCTGGTTTTCTCTTTGGCTAAATGCTTTAGCTATTCCCATTGTTGAACCTGATCTTTTACAGGGATAACTCAAGTTGCTTGGAGTAGTAGGCGGGAAATGGCCCAATTAAGTGATTTGCGAAAGAATAAATTTACCAATTTTGCTTTTGAATGATTAAAAATACTTGAGCTTTTTTTAATCTTAAACATCTCCTGCTAGTCTCACTATATGCCTCAGCATTTTCCTTTTGCTTAGCTTGGCTGCATGTTATTTCACCAAGCCTTTGTATACGACGCATGATTATATTATACCCCAAAGAGTCACAGTGGACAATATCTTTGTTCAAAAGTTTTGCCTTGCAATTTTCAAGCGCGTATCTGGGATGAAAGACTCTTTGAGATGTTCAACGTGTGCAACAAACTCCTGTAATAATAATCAGCGATAAGATATGCCTTTTGTGAGATATTATGCTCTTGTTCGGTTTCAACCTGCTTAAAACCCGTGAAGCGACTGGGCAGTAAGTCAAAATCTAGCTGTTTTCTTGCGAAGGCGACGAAGAGTCAGTTTTTTGACCTTAAGCAAGTTGTTTGGGAGTGCTGCAGCCTACTTGTGCATTCTTAAGAAAAAACATTTTTGTGCCAAGTCTGAATCGCATGAGAATTTTAAAATATGAAAGCGAAAAGGTTAGGGAAATAAAAATCTACCCCAAAAGAATATTTGCCCGGCAGACATATATCCAAGGAAGAGCTGCGTTGTGGTTGAGCCCAAGGTTGTCAATTTGGCGCTTTCAATGGTTGGTGCCGCCGACAGGTGCTCCTAACTCCGGCGCAAGATAACACAGACACAAACCCACTGAAGCCGTCGACCCAGTTATCCCTTCCAACCTATGATCAACGTGGAACTGCCAAATGAGGCGGTTTGATCCAAGGCACTTGCCCTCCTTTTTTCGCTTCCGGGTAGACTAACACTCACCAACCACGGTCTCCTAAGTCTTTGCATTCCAAGCCCAACCTTCAAGAGAGGAGGCAAGAAGCTTTTAGCGGCAAGCCAAGCGACAAAAGCCACTATCTCAACAATTCAGGAGTGCTTAGGAGCTTGTATGGGCCTGGATGCACATTGCCTCCGCAATTCTGGGTCTCCGGGCAGACCTTATTGGCCTGCTGGGATGTCACCATCTGATCGACTCAAGAAAAAGCGATTTATGTTAGTTTAAAGAAACTGCTATCAATGCCTGTACGACCTCTTGAAATTCAAAGGGGAAAGGTGTTTACCCAGAGCTTTATGGAAGTCAAAAATCAAAATCCCACTACGATGCATAGGAGTACTGTTCAAATATCCTCACTCACATAGCCAATTTCAAAAGTTTGACTAAACAATTCAGGGATCTCATCTCCCCAATCCTTCCTAGGACCAATGCCCAACAACTCAACTACCTCATAAATTCTTCTCCCTGTCCCGCTAAGCTACACAGGCTAAGGTTAGTAACCCTGGACAAGTGAAGGAAGGGGCCTGACCGGTACCGGGAAATACGATTCAAAGCTACTTGCAGAGAAAAAGGAGTTTTTACAAAAAGTGACATGACTGAAACTCTGCATCTAAGGTTTTTCCCCACACACGAAAACGCAGATCGAAATCTCCCCGCATCCCTGCGAAGAGAAAGAGGCTTTAAGGCTGATGTTGTGAAACAGTCACGACTTTTTTCTACTCGCAGTACCTACTCCTAGCTTACTGATCCAGTAGTTACACTTCTTGTGCCCTTTTTTAGCTAAGAAATTGATGAAGCTGGGGACCTATTACCCAA
Source organism: Austropuccinia psidii (assembly GCA_023105745.1). Classification (NCBI taxonomy): domain Eukaryota; kingdom Fungi; phylum Basidiomycota; class Pucciniomycetes; order Pucciniales; family Sphaerophragmiaceae; genus Austropuccinia; species Austropuccinia psidii. The sequence continues at coordinate 5,444,710 of JALGQZ010000016.1, read as the reverse complement.
ATACCTCGTGATTCTGGTGCACAACGCAGCTACATGCGAAATTTCCCCAAAAAAAGAAGGCTTGACATGTTTCAAGTGCCTTGGGTTATTTTACCACAATCACTTGCATTTTTGAGGGAAAACTCAGTTTTAGAAAATTGATGATGTTTCTAAATAATTTGTTGATGAAGTTTATTGGCTATGGTATCTTTTTTCTTGTGATTTACTCTTTGGGTTTGATCAAAGCACATAATACTATCAGTAGTTGGTGATGAGTTCCACATGTATTGTCATTGAATGAATGAAACATTTATGTAAAATTTTATTATCAATTTGGTTTAAATTATTTTTAAGGATTTACTTGAGCTTCAAAAGAAAAAATTATATCAAAGGATTTCTTTATTGAATTCAAAAAGTTCTTTAAATTTGTCACGATAAAAAAATAAACTTTTGATAATTAATAATTGAATAAATAACTTATTTTTATTTATTTTTTATTTAGTTTATAGTTGAAAAATCTTATCAATTCAAAAGAAAAAACTCATAATTTTTACTACTGTTGTCATTCTTATTTTCTAAATTTTAAGGATAATTCCAAATTTTGAAAAACAAAAAATACAATTGAATTATATTCCAAAAATGAGCAGCTTCATAAGAAGAGCTCAGCATAAGGAGCTATAAGCGACAGACACCTACCTACACATTACTACAAGATGGCTACCCAACATTATATGCCAGTTTTTAGTGGGTGTATTGGGAGTGGTGCTACAAAGGGTTTCACAAAAACCTTTAGTTTTTGATATGTTTTTGTTAGCAGGAAAAGGTTGATGCAGAAGGGTCAATTGATTTTTGGGGTATGCATAGCTGGAAATATAACGTCATTTTTAGCTACACAGCTAAATGAAGTTCACATTTGGAAATGCTAGTGGGGCTTGATTTTAGCCATTTTGGGAAATAAACTATTGAATCTGAATAATTAAAAAGGCTGGTGAAGATAATCTAAAGATTAAAGGGGCTTTCTGAATACATGCCAGTGTTTTTACAAGAAAAATTCAATACAGGAGTTGAATTAGCAAGGATTGATGCAGGAAATGATTGTGAAAAGCATGAGTGGCCTGGAAGTAGTTATGGTTTTTTATGAAATAGCTTATTAATAGAAATAAAATTATTGTTTTATCAAGTAAATACTTAGTTTTCAAATAACCTTAAATGCAAGTTGTCCCTGATATATTTTTGCTGAGCAAGGGTTAATATGGTCCCCAAGGTTCCAATTCCACTCATTTTTATTTCTAAATTTCTCTTTAATATTCCTCTTCATTTCTAATCCTTCAGAAATTTTTCAATATGATTTTTTTTATTTCTTGAAGCTTTGAAAACTGATCATGGTTTGTGCATTTTTTAACCTTCCTTTTGCATCGTGTCCTCCTGATTCATTCTCATTTTTTGGTAAGAGTTCATTTTTTCAATATCAATTTACCTTTAATACCGGCAAAGGACCAAGAGAAATGATCAATAATTGCAAATGATATGTCCTCCAACTTATTTCTCCTTTTTGTGCTTCACTTACTCATAGAAATATCAATATTTTTTCTAAAAAAGTCAATCCAAAAGAACAAAATACTATACCCTTGGATATCTTCTACCAATTAATCTTGAATAAATTCCTATTTTTGGTAAAACAATACTTCTTGATGGAGTTTTCTTATTCTAATAAATTGAATACAAGTAACTTTTGGTGTGTTTTTATTTTGAAGCTGCTGAAATTAGTCTTGTGAAATAATTATACTTTATAAAGATTTTTATCACAGGAAAAGTACTTTATTTTGAATCAAAATCTCATATTCATAACTTTAGAAACACTGTATGAAATATTTGAAGCTTCAAATATGGGAAAGACTGGTCTTCAAATTCCATGCAATACCCATCAGATACCCATTTAAGTTGATAAGGGAATTCTAATTTTTGAAGAAAATCTTATGAGGTTAGTATGTATTTGATTGTTAAGTATAATATCTAGCAAGTCCCTTTTTATTGAGTAATTCTATTTTCTTTAAAGCTATATGATTAAGGTTTTAATAGCTTGAGATGTATTAGATAGAGACACTTGATTAATCAAAGTTCAATTCTCATTTTTAACATCTTAACTGTTTAGAAAAGTGAATTGAAATTTCAAGTTTTTTCTGGTGATTTATGGAAGAAATTCTTCAATTAAATTGAAATTAATGAGAAATTTAGGGGTGCAAATAGCTAATATTAAATTTTTGTTTAAATGGAATTTTATTGTGTGAGATATGGCAGGGGATGGGCTCTAATATTCATAGGTAAATCTATTATAAGTCATTTTACCTAGCTTCCAGTATATAAAAATTCACCTCTACCTGCAGCATTTCATATCTTTCTTTTGAGGGTTTAAATATGCACCTAACCATTCATCAGGGCATCCCCAGCCTCAAAGCTTGGGATTTAAAATTGTGTTTTTTCATCCAAACCCCAGAATATTTTGCTATAATTTCTCATTAAATGCTAGAAATTGATCAGTTTTATTGCACATAAAACAAAAGAGCTATCATTTATAATTTTATTTTAGGGAAAAAGTAAAAATTTCAATTTGGGATTTTGATGTTTGAGATGCCCTATTATCACAAATTTACTATATCTGGAGAGTGAAGTGCTATTAAATCATTTGACTTCTTCAATTACGTAGAAACTATGAGAGGAATCCTTTTCCTTCAATAATTCATTCTTCAAATAACTTAAAAATATTTCTCAATAGAAACATAACTTATTCCTTAATAAATTCTTGAATAAATTTCTGAATTTATCAGGAGGTAATTTCTTTTGGGTAGGGCAACTGTCAGGCTGAGTCTGTGAAGAGGTGATAATACTAGTAGTTAGAACCTAAACTATGACTTTGACACAGATAATAATCATAAAGAAGGGTTTAAATTAAAATATAAGGGCTTTAATAAAGGATTTTTAGTGGTGGTGAGCACTGATGAAAGCCCTGGGTGCAGCTTTACCAATTGGGTTATTATGACAAAGATTACAATACTTAAAATTAGAAGTATACCTGATTATTTTCCAAGATTATGAATGTTTTTGACAGTTGTACTACATAGGAATTCAAGAGAAGGATGAGGAAACCTTTTCTGGTGAAGAAAAGGCTCCTTTCTATCCTAAACTTGGGTTAAAAAGTCCTCCAGACCTTTCCATGTAGAGGAAGTGAAAATTTTCACTTCCAGATACTGGATTGTGGGTTTCATATTTCATATATTCCCTGTATTGGGCTCAGATGTGGTTTTGAAACCACATCTGGGCAGTTTTCACCATACAGGGTGAAAATTTTCATCTGGGGACCACATAGCCCTCTTCTGATGTGTATGACGCGTAAAATGCTGTACAGAACCTGTATGCGACCCCAGTATTGAATGAATTATGAGGTATTGAAGTATAAACATGCTTCTTCGTCTATTTGACACCTCATAATCATACTTATGGGAGAATACCCCACAGTAAGGCTGTATTGGTCTAACTGTGGGATGTTGAGATCAAATCTTCCATAACTCTGTCATTTTTTGAGATATCAAGTTTAAAGTTGGTTCATTGTGTAGCCCTAGATGTGTTCTACACAATGGTACATCATTTTACATGGTTATAATTTAATATGGAAAAGGTATTCCATGTAGAAGCTTTTTGTACATATGTATGATTTGCTTAAAAATCTGTATGGAGCTTGTTTGCCCCATGAATTTTGTTCTAGATGACATATGGGAGGATTAATGGCACCATCAGATAGTCCTGATTGTGATATTTACAGAAAGACCCCACTTTAGGTATCTCACACTAAAACTGTAGAAGTTAGATGAGAGGTGAATATTTTATTCACCCTTATTTGACCTTTTTTTGGTCATAACTTCTGTAATTCTGGTGAGAGCTCTATTTGGTTAGTACCATTGGGTAGCCCTGACTTAGAACTTCATTTTGAATACCCATTTGATGGGGTTAAGCCTCTTCCTCTGGATTTCAGATGAGAGGTGAAAAATAAGGCTTATGCTCAGCAGCAGCTTTGAGCAGGAATAAATTTGTTATTCTTTGTCCTATGATGATGGGAGTTGTATATTTGGAAAGGGGTGAGTTTCCTCTTTCCTTTGATACCTTTTGAGCTGATTTAGCTCAGCTCCATGTTTTGCTGGTATCTTGGCTATACCATTGATTTATGGTATTTGGCTGTCATGCTTGTGCTCTGGATTTGAGTCACAGGCTGACAGAAACTCATCTTGAATTTACTTCTTATCTTAGTTGTATTTATTTCTCTTTCAGAGCTGGAATTTATCTCTTCCATAAATATGAGAAATTGTGGATATTCAGAAATATTCATCCCAAAAAATTATATCCAGATTTCCCTTTACACATAGGCTTCAAAAAATCCTTTTCTTCAGACTAAAAAACAAATAGCTTTCCAAAATTTTGTCAAATTTTGAGGGTCCTTGCATATTCAACATCAAATTTTCAGCCCCACAAGATATTGAAAATTCAATTTCAGTTCCCTTCCAATATTAAATAATTAACTTTGGATTCAATTTTGTTTCATATTATACTTTTGATTGATATTGTTTTGATATTCTTGAAAAAATACTTTAATTGATATTTCATCAGATGCTAATTACTGCTACATTGATTATTATTAAATAAAAATATTTTTTGGATACTAATTTTATAGTCTCATTTATAACATGACTATTAGATATAAACCTTTAGATAATCATTGTATATGAAATCTATACAATAGAAAATAGTTAATGGACCAGTATTCAGTGATATTGGAGTATATCTACGGTATTGCCAAAGTAAAAATCACAATTTTTTCAATTGAAAGATCTTGTCACAAAAAATTTTCAAAGAAATAAAGATCACAAACATGAAGGTTGTTTCATTCAAATGACCATGAAAATGATATTAAAATAGAAATATTTCAACATAATAACCTCAGAAAAAAGAAATGACATTATTTTACCATATCTGTAATCATTTCAAAGATATAATGTGGAGGAAACCCAATTTAAATTTAAGAATGAAACATGATTTATTACAAAAATGAATACATGATTATTTGAATAAGAAAGAATTTATTATCCCAACCATAATAACAATATTATCATGACCTATATAGATAAAAATGGAAAGACTCAATAATAAAACATATTTATATTCTCATAGTATTTGTATCAATCCCTCTCAGTAGTTTTAGTTGTTGAGTGAAATCATGATTATTATTTGTGAGCCTTTGAGATATGACCACATACCCAATAAGGTCACAAAAAGACTCAGAATAATTAGACTTTTAATATAATTATATTAAAATTACTTAAAATAATTATACATTAAAAATAATTAATTAAATATACAAAAAATACCATAAATTGGTACAAAAATTGGTTGAACTTAAAACCCAATGAATCAACATGTAAAATAAATTATACCATTGGATTACCCATGGAAAAATACACATATACCATTTTTATGGCATATCTGTAAAGTCAATATTTAAGGAATTATAAGGTATAATACCTTATAAGAACCATAAAACCTTATTTATCTCAAAAACTAATGAAACAACATGTGAAATAAATTGTACCAGTGGATTCCCCATGAAAATCCACACATAAAACAATTAATAAGCTAATTTCCAATGCTAATACTTAAGGAATTATCATGAATATATGCACTTTTTTGGTCAACGCATATATTCAAGGATCATAGCTAATATCTTCTAAACTATACATGATAGAATGATGAACCAAAAATAAAGTTACCACGTAATTACTGTAAAAACACAGATATGAACTTTATTTTACAAATTATAAACAAGGTTAAAACCTATGATGAATTATTGATAAAAATCAACAGAGCTGTTGACCACTTTGTTGTGAAAGTGTTCCAAACTTAAAAAAAAGTACACAGTTGGATTCTCCTAGTTCATTAATGAAGAATGATGTAATTTTTCTTATTAAATTCAGGGTATAACCCCCTGAAATCAAGGTTTGAAGTTTAAAATATTGAATTTCGACAGAAAAGATGAGTTACAAGAAAAATCATCAAAATTAGAGTTTTGATGATGTAATGAAAAGCTCTTGGCAGCATAATAAGGTTATGCCAGGCTATCAGAATTCACTCTCTGAATTGCTGTAGCGTGTAAATCTTAAAAGTTATTAAGGATCAAAGTTTGAGCTTAATTTGAGCAGTTATGATCACATACTGTAACCTTAATTTAAGTTTAACAGTCTTAAGAGTGATAAAATTGGTGAATACTATTAGTTTATGATTAAAACTAATAAAATCCACGAAATTTGGGGTTCTGCCAAGCCTCTGATGTCATCAAACTTAGAGTTATAGTGATAACTCTAAATAATGGTGTAATAATGATGTAATATGGTTTGATCATGATGTAATCACCCTCAAACCTTGAAATATTGATCAATTCCAGTGGATATGATCAGTAAACGTCTACTAGAAGCCTGTTGGACTCTAGGAGGGAGGTATTTACTATAAATAGAGCTCTTTTTACTCTATTTACCCCTCAGACGCTTCAAAAACATTGAATCAATTAAATAAAAGGTAAATTCTTTATTCTTTATATATAAAACTCTTATATTATCAAAGACCAAAGACAATCTTAATATTAATCACTATTTTTACGTGATTAAATCAATTCTTTAATTGTTTTTGTCATAAATCTCTCTATAAACTCATTTCCACGTAAAATCAAGAATTTTAGTAATTTTCTTTATTTTTTTATTGTAAATACAATTTGAAAAAGTTGTATTATATTCTTTTGGCGTAAAATATCTCAAAATTATTATTTCAAGTGTTAAAAGTAGGTTATTTCATCTTATTATAATAATTTCTCTCTTATTATTACTCTTAATAATTCTTATTTAATATAAATAGTATTTATATTAATATATAACTTTAATATTAGTAATATTATTTTTATTAATTGTTTTTTATTTATAAAAAACAGTTTTTTACGCCTTTATTATTTGTTGGTAACAATAATAAAGAGCTTTATAATATATTAATTATTTTATATTAATATATTATTTATAATATTATAATTTCATATAATATTAATTATATTATTATATTTATTTAATAATATAATATTTTTACGCCATAATAATAATATTTCTTTATTATTATTATTATTTTAATCTTATTTATTTCAATTATAAGGACATTCAGAGTACAATAAGTAAAAAATTAGTAATTTTTACTTATTGTTTCATAGTCAAACCTTACATTTGTGGGCCTGGCCGTGATATTTACTTAAAAGACCTTTAAAAAGATTCTATTTGGGTTTATCCAATAATAAATTATATTTATAATCATAAAATTATATAATAATTTTATATTTTATTGATTTTAAAAGCTATTGAGGCATTTGGAAAGCAATTGTACTGTCTTACACGTGGTTTTTCACATCCTTAGACTTGCAAGAACTTTCTTTGAGTGACTCTAGTGATTAAAAGAGATATTTTATAAATTAAAAATAATTTTTATTATAATTTAATTTTATAAGAATCATATTCATTTTTTATCTTATTCTTTAAAAAATAAAAAATATTAAAAACAAATAAAAAAGTTATTTTTATTCATTTTTATTCATTTCTTTATTTATTTCAATTTTTCAAAGATATAAAAGCAATTTCTACGTGGAAAATTGCCATATCTTGCCAAAAATAACACTTCTTATAAAAAGACTTATATTTATTTGTCTTTTTTAGTGTTTGAAGATAACCCAACAGAAGACAACCAAGCTACTGTTGAGAGATTGGTGGAAAAAACTTGTCAAAGTTCTCCAACACCAGTTATCACCAAAAGAAAGAAAGCTAAGAAATTAGACTTTCCAGGGCCCACCATTCAAGACTCTGAAGGTGAGCACCTCTTTTTAAATTGCCATAAAAGAATTTTATTCTAAAATACTTTTATTTTTTCTTATTCTTTAAATTATGACTACCAGAAGAGGTTCCCAATACTCCATCCAATCAGATGGAGCTGGACTCAGAGGTAGAATTGATCCCTCAAAAGGGAAAAGAAAGGGCAATATCCCCAGTGGAACAGAATCCACACAAGGAAGTGCCTTATCCCAAAGGCAAGTCCCAGAAATTCCCATGATATTTGAGCCTGAATTGGAACTAAGTATGAGTAACTCAAATAGGTACAAATCACATTCAGAGGGCTCAAATAGACATCTACATGAGCCAGTAAAAGCAGTATTACACAGTATACAAGGACAAAGACTGGGAAATGCTGCCTCAAATACACCAAGGAGTGATGAACTCCTGGCACATCCTGAAAAAGTTCCTCAAAGAGGAGGAGATAGTGAAATACTCCAATGGATGGAATCCACTGTCATCCAAACCTCAAATCAAAAAAATCAAGGATTATAATGCCAAAAAGAGGGAGGCAACCAAGGAAGAAGCCCCAGTAGCCTCTACCAGCAAGCCTCAAGCCAACCCACTTCCCCAAGAAGGGAAGAAGAACAAGAAAAAGCATTGGAGGAAACCATATTCCCCAAGTTACAGAATCCCAAGAATCCAAAAGGATGCCATGGACAATGTTTTCAACATGGCCAGAACCTTGATGGAATTCAAGGACAAGGAAGAGCAAAGAATGAGACAACCTCATTTCCCAAAGAAATAACCTTGTCCAAAGATGTTGTAAATACTTTAACAGAAATTAAAAATAGTATATTACCTCTAAAAGAAATTAAAGATAGTTTATTATCACTACAAGAAATAAATAACAACTTATCTTCTTTAACAAAAATTGTTGTGCAAAACAAGAAAGAAATTGACAACATTAAGTTTATTGTTGAAAATAATAAACCAAAGAATTTAATTGACAATACTCAAAAATTAATACAAGGACAACAAGAATTGTATAAATACATAAAAGATATCAAAGACAAAACTTTGACAATCAATTATGATGTGAGTATTGACAATCTTACAGAAAAATTAAATAAATTAAGTATTTCTGTAGAAAAATTTGAAGAAAAGACTTCATCACACCAAAAATTACTTTTGGACCATGTGGAAAAAAGTGATGAAGCAAGAATGCATCTGAAAGATGATATTCAAAGTGAAATAAGGCTTATTACAGAAAAAATGGATAAAATTAATGAGGCTAACTTAAATATGCCAAAATTATCAACACCATTTTCTCATATAAGAAGCCCTGTTAAAACAAAAGAGGAATTGTCAAATCCTTTCATAACAGACTTGAGTCACCAAGACAATAACCAAGTCTTAATGAAAGAAGCACCTCAATTGAAGGAATGGCCAACATTCACAGGAGAAGGTGAATATGACCACATGTCATTTATTAAAACAATTGACATGTTACAAGAAGACTATGCCATACCAGATGAATTAATCACTGCAAGATTACATTCATTATTTGAGAAATCTGCAAAAAGATGGTATTATGGCATAAGACAGACAAATGGTAAAAATACCTGGTCTTGGTGGAAACAAGAAATAATCACCAAGTGGGCAAATGATGCCTGGAGGTATAAGATAGAAAATGCATTTGAAAAATCTTTCTTTGACCCAGAGAAAGATAAACCTTTAACTTGGTTCTTAAAACAAGTTGAAAGGCTTAATGCACTGTACCCAGAAATGTCACAGAAGATGGTGCATATGAAAATACTTAAAAATGTGGAGGGGAACTAGAACATGCCCTAAGAAGCAGGTGTATAGAACCATGCTCCACAGAAGAGTATATAAATGCACTAGAAGATATAGTGACAAGAACAAAAATTGGCAGGACTTGGAAGAAATTGGACATTAAAAGCCCAAATAAACCATTTATCAAAAAAGATAAGTCAAAAGAATCCTTTAAGCCCAATACATCCAACAATAATGAGCAAAGAAAATGCCATAAATGTGGAGGTATTGGACACTTAGCCAATAATTGCCTTAAAAAAGCAAAGATTAATGAAATTGTGGAAACAGAAAACCACAATGACAAAGAAGATGAATCTGACTCTGAAAAAGAGACAGAAGAGTCAGAAAGCTCTGAAAGTGATGAAATCAATATAATTAATGCACAAATTGATAATATTGATATAATTTATGAAGTACTGGATGTTAATTCAAACTTGCCACAAGTTGGAACATCTGACACAAATCTGACAAACATACAAGATTCCAAAATGTATAGAACCAAACCTGCAAAAGGAATGGGATATACAGCTGGAAAATCAAGTATAAGTATTGTTATGGTTAATAACCAAGAAGGAAAGGTTAACTTAGATACAGGAGCATATTGCACTTGTGTTGGCAAAAGTTATTTAAAAACCATTGTCCCAGACTGGCAAGAAAAACTTATGCCAATACAAGGTGTCAAATTTAGTAGTGCAAGTGAGAGCATGAAGCCCCTTGGAATAATTGATTTAACACTAATTTTTCCTCATCCCTCACAATGTTTCAGAATTAAAGTAGAGTTTGTAGTAATGGACAACTGTACTAGTAATCATTTCATACTTGGGAATGACTACTTATCAATCTATGGTATAGATATCTCCAACCAAAAGGATAGATATTTTACCATAGGAGATAACAAAAGACAAAAGTTTGGATTCTTAAATAACAAAAAACAAATCACAGTTATTAAGAATGAAGAAAAAATTCCAGAAAAGGAACTTTTTATATCTGAACAACTCAAAGAGGCAGAATTCAATCAAGAATTAACAGAAAAAATGAAAGAAAAATTGATTGATCTCTTATTTAAGTATAAAAATGCCTTTGCAACTGACAAAGAGCCACTAGGTGCCATAATTGGACATGAAGTGGATATAATTCTTAATGTAGAAAAACCTTACCCACCTTTATTAAGAAGACCTGCTTATCCAGCCAGTCCAAGAGCTAGAGAAGCCTTAGAGGTGCACATTAAAGAATTAATGGACCTTGGAGTATTAAGAAAGGTTGGACATAATGAACAAGTAGAAGTTACTACACCTGTCATTATAACTTGGCATAATGGAAAATCAAGGATGGTAGGAGACTTCAGAGCCCTGAATACCTATACCATTCCAGACAGATATCCAATACCCAGAATCCATGAGACATTAACCAAATTGTCACAAGCTAATTTCATCACAGCTATGGATGCTCTGAAGGGTTTTCACCAAAATGTCTTAACAGACAATGCCAAGAAACTACTAAGAATAATAGTCCATTGTGGAATTTTTGAATACTTGAGAATGCCATTTGGAATAAAAAATGCACCTTCCCATTATCAAAGAATGATGAATACCATATTCCCTGAAGAATTATCAGAAGGATGGTTGATTATCTATATTGATGATATCATAGTTTGCTCAGAAACTTGGGAAAATCACCTTACAAGACTAGAAAGGGTACTACAGAAAATAGTCCAAGTAAATATGAAAATTTCCTTGAAAAAATGTCATTTTGCATACAGTGAATTAAAGGCACTAGGACATGTAGTATCTGGCCTTAGTCTAGGAATAGACAAAAATAAAGTAGCAGCAGTACTACTTAAGCTAATGCCTCAAACCAAAAAAGAAATGCAATCATTTCTAGGATTTGCTGGTTACTATAGACAGCATATAAAGGACTTTGCAAAGATTGCTAAATCCTTGTATAAGCTATGTGACCAACAAACAGTCTATGAGATGACAGAAGAAAGAGTCAAGGCATATGAAGAATTGAAAAATTCCTTAACAAATGCCCCATTTCTTCTGATTCCAGATTGGAAACTACCCTTCAAACTGTACATTGATGCTTGTGGAGAAGGACTAGGTGCTGCACTTCACCAAACACAAATTATCAATGACAAACCAGTGGAAGGACCAATTTGTTTCATTTCAAGGCAGATAAAGCCAACAGAAGAAAGGTATGGAGCAAGCCAAATGGAGTGCTTATGCCTAGTATGGGCTTTAAAAAACTGCATTATTATTTGGATGGCACAGTATTTGATGTAATCACAGACTCTAATGCTGTGAAATCACTATTAAATATGAAGACTCCAAATAGACATATGCTGAGATGGCAAATTGCTATCCAAGAATATAGAGGAAATATGACTATTGTTCATAAATCTAGGAATATTCATAAAAATGCAGATGGTCTTAGCAGATGGGCTCTAGCAAATACCCCTGACAATCCAGCATGGGTACCACAAGAAGAGCACCATATAGAAGGAATATGTGTTACAGACATTGGCACAGAATTCTTTAACCAAGTTAAAGAAAGCTATAAGACAGACAAAAATTGCCATATCTTAAGCCAACTTCTAATGAAAGACTGCAAAGATCCATCACTTTCATCAAAACTAGATGAAATATGGAAAAAGGCATATGATGAAGGAAGATTTCACCTCCTTGATGGAATCCTTTACCATAGAACAAAACACACATGTGTTATGGCCTTAACAGATAGAACACTAATAAACACTATTTTACATGAGTGTCATGATAGTGTTGCATCTGGACATCTCTCAGAAGATAGGACACTAGAGAGGGTGAAAACCTGCTCTTGGTGGCCAAATTGGAAGAAAGATGTTGCAGAGTACTGCCAAACCTGTGACAGATGTCAAAAAGCCAACAGAGCCACAGGAAAGAAATTTGGAATGATGATCCAAATCCAAGAACCAAAATCCCCATGGGAAATAGTTCATATGGATTGGGTAACAGCCTTACCTCCAGGAGGAGACAGGAGTTAATATGCATGCCTAGTGTTAGTTGACAGGTACAGTAAAACTCCCTTGTTCTTACCATGTCATAAAAATGACACAGCTATGGATACAGCCATAATGATATGGAATAAAGTCATTAGCCACACAGGCTTATTCCAAAATATTATAAGTGACAGAGACCCAAAGTTCACTTCAGCATTATGGACAAATCTCCATAACTTGTTTGGGACAAAATTATCATTCTCAACAGCTTATCATCCTCAAACTGATGGTCTAGCAGAAAGAATGATACAGACCCTAGAGGATATGATCAGAAGATTCTGTGCTTATGGGCTTGAATTCAAAGATTCTGATGGTTTTACCCATGATTGGTGTACACTAATACCAGCACTTGAACTGGCATATAAGACATCAATCCATTCTTCTACTGGCAAAACACCAGCAATGCTAGAGAAAGGTTGGAATCCAAGACTTCCTTATGATACCCTCAAAAAGGACTTAGTGGATATACATCCAACAGCAAGCAGTTTCAAAATAATGCTTGACAAAGCAAGACACCATGCAAACAGATGCATGCAAGATTCTTTTAAATATGCAAAAGAAAGATGGGATAAAAGTCATAAGCCACCTGATTTCAAAATAGGAGACTTGGTTTTAGTATCAACCCTTAATTTCAATAACATAAAAGGCCCAAAGAAATTGAAAGATTCCTTTGCAGGACCATTTATGATAAAAGCACTCCATGGACCCAATGCTGTGCAATTAGAACTCACAGGTGAACTAATGAACAAACACCCAACTTTCCCTGTAAGTCTGATAAAACCTTACAGTTCAAGTGACAAGGAGTTATTTCCACTAAGAAATAAACCCCCACTTGAGATTCCCCCCTTGGAGGAAGGAGAGGAAAAGAAAATAGTAAAAGTCCTTAAAGAAAGAAGGACAAGAAACAAAAAAGAAAGAGAATACCTTGTAAGGTATAGAAATTCAACTCAGGAAGATGAATGGCTACTTGAGAAAGATATAACAAATGCTGATAAATTACTAAGAAGGTTCAGACATGAAAGAAAACCTGAAAAATAAAAAAGTTAAGCATTATTGAGCTTCAAGACTAACAAAGTCTATTGAAGAGGTAGGACAGTGGATGATACCCTAATCACACATATCAGATTGTGGTACAATCTTTTTTGGTGGTAGGGAATGTGAGCCTTTGAGATATGACCACATACCCAATAAGGTCACAAAAAGACTCAGAATAATTAGACTTTTAATATAATTATATTAAAATTACTTAAAATAATTATACATTAAAAATAATTAATTAAATATACAAAAAATACCATAAATTGGTACAAAAATTGGTTTAACTTAAAACCCAATGAATCAAAATGTAAAATAAATTATACCATTGGATTCCCCATGGAAAAATACACATATACCATTTTTATGGCATATCTGTAAAGTCAATATTTAAGGAATTATAAGGTATAATACCTTATAAAAACCATAAAACCTTATTTATCTCAAGAGCTAATGAAACAACATGTAAAATAAATTGTACCAGTGGATTCCCCATGAAGCTCCACACATAAAACAATTAATAAGCTAATTTCCAATGTTAATACTTAAGGAATTATCCTGAATATATGCACTTTTTTGGTCAACGCATATATTCAAGGATCATAGCTAATATCTTCTAAACTATACATGATAGAATGATGAACCAAAAATAAAGTTACCACGTAATTACTGTAAGAACACAGATATGAACTTTATTTTACAAATTATAAACAAGGTTAAAACCTATGATGAATTATTGATAAAAATCAACAGAGCTGTTGACCACTTTGTTGTGAAAGTGTTCCAAACTTAAAAAAAAGGACACAGTTGGATTCTCCTAGCTCATTAATGAAGAATGATGTAGTTTTTATTATTAAATTCAGGGTATAACCCCCTGAAATCAAGGTTTGAAGTTTAAAATATTGAATTTCGACAGAAAAGATGAGTTACAAGAAAAATCATCAAAATTAGAGTTTTGATGATGTAATGAAAAGCTCTTGGCAGAATAATAAGGTTATGCCAGGCTATCAGAATTCACTCTCTGAATTGCTGTAGCGTGTAAATCTTAAAAGTTATTAAGGATCAAAGTTTGAGCTTAATTTGAGCAGTTATGATCACATACTGTAACCTTAATTTAAGTTTAACAGTCTTAAGAGTGATAAAATTGGTGAATACTATTAGTTTATGATTAAAACTAATAAAATCCACGAAATTTGGGGTTCTGCCAAGCCTCTGATGTCATCAAACTTAGAGTTATAGTGATAACTCTAAATAATGGTGTAATAATGATGTAATATGGTTTGATCATGATGTAATCACCCTCAAACCTTAAAATATTGATCAATTACAGTGGATATGATCAGTACACGTCTACTAGAAGCCTGTTGGACTCTAGGAGGGAGGTATTTACTATAAATAGAGCTCTTTTTACTCTATTTACCCCTCAGACACTTCAAAAACATTAAATCAATTAAATAAAAGGTAAATTCTTTATTCTTTATATATAAAACTCTTATATTATTAAAGACCAAAGACCATCTTAATATTAATCACTATTTTTACGTGATTAAATCAATTCTTTAATTGTTTTTGTCATAAATCTCTCTATAAACTCATTTCCACGTAAAATCAAGAATTTTAGTAATTTTCTTTATTTTTTTATTGTAAATACAATGTGAAAAAGTTGTATTATATTCTTTTGGCGTAAAATATCTCAAAATTATTATTTTAAGTGTTAAAAGTAGGTTATTTCATCTTATTATAACTCTTAATAATTCTTATTTAATATAAATAGTATTTATATTAATATATAACTTTAATATTAGTAATATTATTGTTATTAATTGTTTTTTATTTATAAAAAACAGTTTTTTACGCCTTTATTATTTGTTGGTAACAATAATAAAGAGCTTTATAATATATTAATTATTTTATATTAATATATTATTATATTTATTTAATAATATAATATTTTTACGCCATAATAATAATATTTCTTTATTATTATTATTATTTTAATCTTATTTATTTCAATTATAAGGACATTCAGAGTACAATAAGTAAAAAATTAGTAATTTTTACTTATTTTTCATAGTCAAACCTTACATTATTGGAATAGAACAATATTTTTTTGCATTTCATTTTAGCCATTTCAATACAGTTTTTTATACCTTTGAGGAAAAAATATATTTGGCAAAGAGAAAAATTGAATTTCTTCATTAAGAATCATCATAACAAACATTCATACTTTCATAAATTTCATTGTTTGGCCATGATTTTAATCACATGCTTCTTCCACAGAGTCACATGACAGTGATGTTCATTTGTTATTAATTAAGTTCCCAGCTTCATAAAGTAAAGGTTTTCCAGATTCTGATGTTGTGGGTATTTCAAGATAATCTCTTGCAAT
This sequence comes from Austropuccinia psidii, assembly GCA_023105745.1. Lineage (NCBI taxonomy): Eukaryota > Fungi > Basidiomycota > Pucciniomycetes > Pucciniales > Sphaerophragmiaceae > Austropuccinia > Austropuccinia psidii. The sequence continues at coordinate 5,428,539 of JALGQZ010000016.1, read as the reverse complement.
TTTTTATCATCTTGGGAATACTGACTTGTGGTTCTGCAATTATTCCATAATAGGTATTGAATAGTGGGGTGAATCAGTTCTCAAATATTCAAGAATTATATTAATTTTCTTGGTCATTCATGCTTGAAAATGATGCAATTGTTTTGGAGTTGTGGGAGTGGTTTGAGAAACTTCAGGATTTTTAATAAAAAAACCTCCTTTACTTTTTCATTTGTTGAATTTTCATTAAAAAAAGCCCCCTGTGCCTCTTTTAATAATACATCCAACAAAATAACAATGTAAAAATCATTGTTAAATTGATTTTTAAGAACAAACAAGAGATACCATATTATTTGATAAAAAGGGCTCCAAGGCCTTTTGAAATACTCTTTCATTAAAAAACCCAAATATAAATGCGTTTTTACTTAAAAAATAACATTATCAATACATTGATAATTGTATTTATTATTAAAAACACAATTAATTGGTCTTTTAATAGTGATATAAATATTTAAATTTCTTTTAACTCATAATACCTTTAATTTCAATTTTTAATTAAAAAAAATTAAATTAACTTGTTCAAAAAACATACATCCAATAACAAATTTTTATCAAAAAAACATTGTTAATTTTATTTTATCAATGTATTTTTCATACAGAAATCATTTTTAAAGAATCAAAGATGGCTTCTAAAAAAGATAAATTTTATAACATGGATTTAACATTATATTATCTATTCAAAGTCCATTGATTCATTCTTTTAAATTTATTTTCAATATAAAATCAAATAATAACATATTTTTTTAGTGAAAATGCATTGATAAATTTATTTCTTATTCAAACAGCATTGTTACAAAATTTATTTTGAATATATAATACAATGAATTTTTTTTATTAAAATCAATTCAAAAATGTATATGCAATAATTAAAAGTATTTTACATTAGAACAAGAATTCACAATTTATTTCAATAAAAACCCCATGTAACAATGTCTTGTAATAAAAAATACAATTAACAATGTCTTTTTAATAAAAAATTCATTTAAGAATGTCTTTTTAATAAAAAATACATTTAAGATTGTCTTTTTAATAAAAAATAACATTTAACAATGAATGTTTAATAATAAAACACATTTAACAATGTATTTTTAATAAAAAACACATTTAAACCATTGTATTTTTAATAAAAAACACATTTAACAATGTATTTTAATAAAAAACACATTTAACAATGTATTTTTAATAAAAAACACATTTAACAATGTATTTTTTAAATTAAAAAACACATTTAACAATGTATTTTGAATGCAAAAAACACATTTAACAATGTATTTTGAAAGCAAAATACATTTAACAATGTATTTTGAATGCAAAATACATTTAACAATGTATTTTGAATAAAAATACATTTAACAATGTATTTTTTAATAAAAAATACATTTAACAATGTATTTTGAATAAAAAATACATTTAACAATGTTATTTTGAATAAAAAATACATTTAACAATGTATTTTGAATAAAAAATACATTTAACAATGTATTTTTAATAAAAAATACATTTAACAATGTATTTTTAATAAAAAATACATTTAACAATGTATTTTTAATATAAAATACATTTAACATGTATTTT